>JAQISU010000029.1:9045000-9645000 GCA_029339505.1 Unio delphinus | reverse complement strand
TGTTTCCTACTGCAATGGAGACAAATATCTGATTAATTGTTGAAGTTTCAAATTAAGGACTTGTGTGATAGGGGCATGATTAAATTCTTTTGCATCTGACATAAGTAAAACATAGGCATTACATTTCCAATGGGACCATTTTTGTTCTTATGTACATCAACATTAAGTTTTTGAATTTAGCTAAGTTTCTCTGAAACAGCTGAATGCATAATTATGAAACTTGATGGGTGTATTCAATGTGGAAGGTACTGTGTATCAGAGGAAAAAGCGGTCACAATAACTGTATTTCACATTTATTTATTCTGAACATAACATTATAATCTGTTAATTCCATCATTTGCATAATAAATAAACTGTCAGCATTTTAATTGTTTACCTTCTTTGAATGCCAGTCCATTCACAAATAAATTACACCATTTCTTACTTCATTACAAGGGTGGAAGTAAATTCAACAAATGCTGGTCGCATCCAAAACATTGCTGCTAATCAATACCTTTACATAAAAAGACTAGGAATGTCATAATTCAGTTTCTTTAAATATCATGGCCTAAAAAAATATTGTAATTTTTTTTATTCAGAATAATAAAGAATGATAGTCTGAACACTATGACCAGTACATCCTACCATTTGTAATATGCAATGAACACAATTGCCAGTTCATCTTGCCTTTTGTAATATACAATGAACACAATGATTGGTACATCTTGCCATTTATAATATCCAATGAACACAATAACCAGTAAATCTTGTCATTTGTTAATTTTTATTGAACACAGTGACCAATAACTCTTGTCATTTGTTAATATGTACACAGTAAAAACACTGACCAGTACATCTTGCCATTTGTAATATTCAGTGAACACTGACCAGTACATCTTGCCATTTATTAATACAGTGAACACAATAACCAGTATATCTTGCCATTTGTAATATTCAGTGAACACTATGACCAGTACATCTTGCCATTTGTAATATTCAGTAAAACACTATGACCAATTCATACTGTCATTTGTAATATGCAATGAACACAATGACCAGTACATCTTGCCATTTGTTAATACACAGTGAGCACAATAACCAGTACACCTTGCCATTTGTAATATTCAGTGAAACTATGACCAGTAAAGCTTGCTATTTGTAAAATTCAATGAACACTATGACCAGTACATCTTGCCATTTGTAATATTCAGTGAACACAATAACCAGTACATCTTGCTATTTGTAAAATTCAATGAACACTATTACCAGTACATCTTGCCATATGTAATATGCAATTAACACTATCACAAGTACATCTTGCCATTTGTAATATTCAGTGAAACTATGACCAGTACATCTTGCCATTTGTAATATTCAGTAAAACACTATGACCAATTCATACTGTCATTTGTAATATGCAATGAACACAATGACCAGTACATCTTGCCATTTGTTAATACACAGTGAGCACAATAACCAGTACACCTTGCCATTTGTAATATTCAGTGAAACTATGACCAGTAAAGCTTGCTATTTGTAAAATTCAATGAACACTATGACCAGTACATCTTGCCATTTGTAATATTCAGTGAACACAATAACCAGTACATCTTGCTATTTGTAAAATTCAATGAACACTATTACCAGTACATCTTGCCATATGTAATATGCAATTAACACTATCACAAGTACATCTTGCCATTTGTAATATTCAGTGAAACTATGACCAGTAAATCTTGCTATTTGTAAAATGCAATGAACACTATGACCAGTACATCTTGCCATATGTAATATGCAATTAACACTATCACAAGTACACCTTGCCATTTGTAATATTCAGTGAAACTATGACCAGTAAATCTTGCTATTTGTAAAAATCAATGAACACTATGACCAGTACATCTTGCCATTTGAAATATCCAATGAACACAATGACCAGTATATCTTGTCATTTGTAATATTCAGTGAACACAACAACCAGTAAATCTTGCCATTTGTTAATTTTAAGTAGCACAATGACCAATAACCCTTGCCATTTGTTAATACACAATAAAAACCATGAGCAAAATGACCAATAAATCTTGCCATTTGTTAATAATACACTGTGAACACAATGACCCGTACATCTTGCCATTTGTAATATACAGTGAACACAATGACCAGTACATCTTGCCATTTGTGATGTTCAGTGAACACCGAGACCCATACATTTCGCTGTTGGACATATTCAGTAAACACTATAATCAATGTCTAGCCAGCTGTCAAATTCAGTAAACACTATAATCAATGTCTAGCCAGCTGTCAAATTCAGTGAACATTATCAACAGTATGTCTTGCCATTTGTGATATTCAGTTAATACTATTACTAGTGCATCTTGCCATCTGTGATATTTAGCAAACACTAATACTAGTGCATCTTGCCATCTGTGATATTCAGCAAACACTATTACTAGTGAATCTTGCCATCTGTGATATTCAGCAAACACTATTACTAGTGAATCTTGCCATCTGTGATATTCAGCAAACACTATTACTAGTGAATCTTGCCATCTGTGATATTCAGCAAACACTATTACTAGTGAATCTATTGGATATATTCAGTGAATACTATGACCATTACATCTTGCCATTTGTGTCATTCAGTGTAAAACAGTAACTGCATGTACAGTATCACAGTGAAACAATTACTATGTAAACAAACATTTACATTGATTCATAGTCTGTTCAAGAACTAAACATTTAGGAAGCAATATTCTTAACATAGGAGAGATTTAAAGAAGAAATCAAAGTTGGGCTTGGAAAATGTGAATAATGATTTGTGCATTATTCAACTGATTTTCAGTATGAGTTTGAATGCCATAAATAACAAATCTTAAACTAGACCCTTGTGATTCACGTCTCTATTAAAGTATAATATACAGTAATATCTAAATGAACTTTGGGAGATCTGTATCTAGTCAATGACTGAATATAATTATCAGCTTTCTGTCAAGTCTTAAAAGCATTTTTGTGTAATTCAGTGTCTTTGAGCCATCTATGTTTTAGCCACCGAGATTCTGATGTATATACATTCTTTAATACAACATGGTGTTTACCTGACAACATAAAGACTAGTATGACTAATGATCATTAAAAACCTTGCAAACAGAATGCCAAGATAGCAGACTGATGCCAAGGCATGAGAGTTAAAAACCTTGCAAACAGTATGCCAAGGCATGAGAGTTAGAAACCTTGCAAACAGAATGCCAAGATAGCAGACTGATGCCAAGGCATGAGAGTTAAAAACCTTGCAAACAGTATGCCAAGGCATGAGAGTTAGAAACCTTGCAAACAGAATGCCAGTGCATGAGTTAAAAACCTTGCAAACAGAATGCCAAGACAGCAGAATGATGCCAAGCCATGAGAGTTGAAAACCTTGCAAACAGAATGCTAAGACAGCAGAATGATGTCAAGGCATGAGAGTTAAAAACTTTGCAAAGAGAATGCCAAGACAGCAAACTGATGCAAAGTCATGAGAGTTAAGAACCTTGCAAGGAGATATGCTAAGATATGAGATTCAGGCTGGACTTAGAATTCACACTTGTTACCCAATGGCTGAAAGTCTGATGTGACAAAAAAGCAACCATAGAGAAGGAATTATATTACTCATGAAGATGCATCAACAAACTTTCATCAAAGCAGGTCCTAAGCCATTATAAATAATGAAGATTTAATAAAATTAAGATATAAATGTAGGGCCTAAGCCATTATAATTAATGAAGATTTAATAAAATTAAGATATAAATGTAGGGTCAAAGTCAGGTATGATTAATCTAGATTTCATAGGATTAGAATACTAATGTAAGTTCCAAGTCATGTATGATTTATCTAGATTTAACAGGATTATGATTCTAATGTAGGGTTATAGTCATTTATGATTAATCTATATTTAATAGGATTAAGATACTAATACAGGGTAATAATCATGTATGATTAATCTTGATTTAATAGGATTAAGATACTAATATAGGTTAATAATCATGTACGATTAATCTAGATTTAATATGATTAAGATACTAATACAGGGTAATAATCATGTATGATTAATCTATATTTAACAGGATTATGATTCTAATGTAGGGTTATAGTCATTTATGATTAATCTAGATTTAATAGGATTAAGATACTAATATAGGGTAATAATCATTTATGATTAATCTTGATTTAACAGGATTAAGATACTAATATTGGGTAATAATCATGTATGATTAATCTTGATTTAATAGGATTAAGATACTAATATAGGTTAATAATCATGTATGATTAATCTTGATTTAATATGATTAAGATACTAATACAGGGTAATAATCATGTATGATTAATCTATATTTAACAGGATTATGATTCTAATGTAGGGTTATAGTCATGTATGATTAATCTATATTTAACAGGATTATGATTCTAATGTAGGGTTACAGTCATTTATGATTAATCTAGATTTAATATGATTAAGATACTAATACAGGGTAATAATCATGTATGATTTATCTAGATTTAACAGGATTATGATTCTAATGTAGGGTTATAGTCATTTATGATTAATCTAGATTTATTATGATTAAGATACTAATACAGGGTAATAATCATGTATGATTAATCTTGATTTATTAGGATTAAGATACTAATATAGGGTAATAATCATTTATGATTAATCTTGATTTAATAGGATTAAGATACTAATATTGGGTAATAATCATGTATGATTAATCTTGATTTAACAGGATTAAAATACTAATACAGGGTAATAATCATGTATGATTAATCTATATTTAACAGGATTATGATTCTAATGTAGGGTTATAGTCATTTATGATTAATCTAGATTTAATAGGATTAAGATACTAATATAGGGTAATAATCATTTATGATTAATCTTGATTTAACAGGATTAAGATACTAATATTGGGTAAAAATCATGTATGATTAATCTTGATTTAATAGGATTAAGATACTAATATAGGTTAATAATCATGTATGATTAATCTTGATTTAACAGGATTAAGATACTAATACAGAATCAAAGTCCCATTTTAAATGCTCACATTCATGAGTATTTGGTATTTGTGATCTAAATGACTAAAAAAGCTCATGTTTAGAACATGGGTCTCATTTATAACATGGGCCAGATTTATACGAGTAGTCACACTTACAACTTATTTCACATTTATAACATTGGTCACATTTATAACATTGGTCTGTTATAACATGGGGTAAGATTTATAACATGGGTCACATTTATAACATGGGTCACATTTATGGCTCCAATAACAAGAGATATAAAGCAAAGCACTGTTACAACACAATAAATGACAACAACATAAAGAGGCTTACAGCAGAATTAAGCAGGGCGATGATGGTGATAAAAATTAACAATGTATACAAGCAGAAGCTCTTCTTGCCACGGATACCGGTCTCCTGGATATAGGTCTCGTCAACAGGGACATAGCCTGCATGAAAATTAGCACTGTCTCTGTTGGAACGTCGTCTAATGGTAGGTTCCTCCATGCTATAAAAATTTCCTGTAAAATTAAATACGGACAAATCAGCATTTGAGTGTATCAAACTGCATATCTGAACAAAAATCATATCATTAATAATAATAATAATAATAATAATAATAATAATAATAATAATAATGATAATGCTTCATTCATTCTAAGTTATGAAAACAGTCAGATAACTGCATTTACATCTAACCTAACATGGCAAGTATAATGTGATGGCATATGAGTGTCTCTGATTAAAATATACAGAACATGATAATATAGAGCCTGATCGGCCAATTTATTTAGTGACAGAAGATTAATGTAATTCACATATGACAAGGTGATCGATGTTTCAACATTTTGCCAAGGATGGCTCAACAAAAACAAATGTTTCCGGTTTGAAATATTATATCAGTAAATCTTTGGTATATTTACTTTTTATTATGAGCAGAAACAATTTATGTAGACATTCTGGTAACTAAACATCGATGAAGTTTAAAGGTCCAAGGAAGAATGATGACAGAACAATGAGGAAACGTTTGGAGGGACACCCTCTCCAATTCACAAATTCGCAATCAATAATACATCATTAGTAGAATGCCATATAAAATCTCAGTAATTCAGCTATTCAGTAATAAGCTTCAAAATATGGTTAAAGAGATACATTGTTCTAGCCTTGGGGTGATGTTAATTTCCACACGTGTCTGCAATTAAAATCTGATGTCCACAGCCACTGGATATACATGTGTAATGTTTTGAAATGGATGATTACTTAGAAAATGTGTGACTTTTGAAGGATTTATTGCCATGGCTCAAAAGTAAAATGATATTTAGAATCAAAATAAATGTATTAATTAGTAGCATGCGGCCTGATAATTAACTTTAATCAACAAAGCGGACACTATAGCACAAATCGTGCCTTAGTTGTTCTTCATCACCAGTCCTGTCGACAAAATATGAACATAAACGGCACATAACAGCTTGTTGGTCTACCCCATTCTACCTCAGCAATTAAATGGTCGGACCCTAAGTCTACCAACTCCGTCTGCTTTAATGTGTATGAAATGCTTCAAACATAATAATTCGTTATCTTTACTCAAATCTGATCTTAATTTATGATATTGGTTTAAAAGAGTGTATGACTTATTCTCAAACGTACGACATTTCTTAGGGTCGTGCAGTAACCCCAACACACCCATCTCAAAACTCACTTTCTGAATCTCATCCACCCCTACACAATGTCTCAGAGGTTGACAGGTAAGGTGCTGTTGATAAAAATAATACTAATAAATAGCGTGCTTGTCCTGTAGTAAACTATTGATACTGCAGGTCTAACTAAATTCCTCTGGGTTATTTTCTACTAATAAACTAAAATTCCATATACGATCAACAAAAAGTAAAGCACTGCTTACACAAATAACTAAGCAATATATTGTCTTCCCCTTCAATGATTTAAGAAGACTTACAAATGAAAAACGTCACTTTAGTTGAAACTAACTTTGCAAACTCCAATTTTTTTTTCTTTTCTTTTTCTAAGGTTATTAGAATATCTTCGGCTCTTGTCCAGCCTCTGAATCCATACCCTACAACAGTAACACAGTCAGACAGATGCTTGACTGGTTTGCATACTGTTCTCTTTGGTTCATGAACAAATATAATCTTCGCTATGCTAAGCTGGATATTCGTCCGCGACAAGTATGATTTGGATCATTGTGTGAAGGATACATTGAATAATGTAACAACTTCTTAGCCTTTGAAATTTCATTTGATATTAAAAGCCCTTAAAATAATTTTGCTTGAAATAGTTCCATAACATGTTCTAAGAGGTGTAGTTTGCAAATGAAATTCATCTGCATATGAAGCAAAATAAACAAGCTATATAGTGGACAGATACAAAGATCGGAAAAATTAGGTAACTCGGAAATATTATTTGTGAACTTGGCCTGGTTTATGAAAAAGGCAAATTCAGATTAAAACTAATATTACATAAAACACAAAAAGTGTTTAACAGCAAAACACAAAATGTAACGGATTGCAATATTATGAATATATGGAATTATAATAAGTAATGGAAAACAGTGGCATATATTAAATTTGGTAAAATTCAACAAACAATGTATTTCAACATTGAAAACTTTAAAAAAGACCTTACCATATTGAGATTTAGATCCCAAATAATCCTAGAATTTCTAGCACAAATCCTAATATTTAAAGTTTTGAATAAATTTAAGTTACATTCCAAACTAAATCCAGCGATGGAAGTGTTGATGTGATGTGGTGGCCTGTGTCATGGTTATGCGTCAACGGTCTTTTGTTGACTCGCAGTAATACAATCCAAGGAAATATCCTTATTTGAATTTTACCATGAATCCAAGTCTCTGTTTTCAATAATGTTATTTTGATCACTTTATTTTGATAACAAACAGTGCAGACCATATATGCATTTCTGGATGTGAATAGTGGCACGACAACGGTACAATATTTTAATTTTCCTTGAATTTTGGTAAGCACTGAGAACGTATTGAAGTTACAATAGTACTCTTAGATGTATAAAAATTGTTAGTATGTCGCACCTATGTATGTTATTAGGACCTTTAACGTAACTTTAACAATATTTCAGTCATATCGCTACGATGTCTCTTATAGTGATGTCTAGCACTGGGGCATCATGCCGCAGAAATGTAGCACCCAGTCACATTATCCTGACACAAAGCCGACCAGTCCAAATACTAACCTCTTAATGCTGAGCGTCAAACGAGGCATCGGTTAGTACCATTTTTTTGTGGGGGGAGGGGTAAGTCTTTGGTATGACTCGGCCGGGGATCGAACCCACGACCATCCGCTTCCGCGTCTGACGATCCAACAACTAGGCCACTGGAGCGGTTATGTCGAACCTATAACACGACAACACGACCTCTACTTTGTATAATGAACTGAATTTTCAGTATTAATAAATATTTAAAAAATTGTCTTACAGGCGAGTGTAATTTTAAAATAGTACTTAAGTGCACCAATACAGAAAATATCCATCGGTATATAACATCACGTATACACAACTCGGTTACTATGACAATAAACTGATCATGATTATAAAATGCCGAAAAGACAGAGAAAAATTACCATTGATTATTCAAGCTGATCAACAGCATTTATCTTTGTGTTAACACCTAATTGGCCATACTTATCATTTTTCACTCTATGTAAGGATAATATATTTTTCATTTATTTTTTTGTTGTTATTGGTAATTGGTGGGTGTAGTGCAAAAGTATTAATTTACTTTGTAATAAAGCATATAAACAGTTTGACTTTTGGTATCGTAATGTTTTGAGTCTATGATTATTCTTTGACTTGGGTACATTTCGGCATTGAAAGGGTCGTTTTGCCTGGTACGTTTCGGTCAAGATATATTTTGACTAGGGTACGTTTTGACTGGAAATCTTTGGAAAGACTATTCTCACAGCCATCGTGTACACATTAGAAACAACTATCCATACAGCGACCAGTCAATGCGTTAGGGACGAGTTCAGAATATTTCGAATTGTATAAACTCTGCTATATAATTCAGTTAAATCTAATCAGTTGCAAAAATTAGCATATGTCGCAATTCAGGCTCGCGGCAGCCGAGCGAATAATGGGCACTGAGGTTGTGTGAATTGTCGCTCTAGAGGAGGTATACGGTAGCCGTGCCAATAGTCTTTCCACTTAAAAATTACACGGCGACATTGCGACTAGTCACAGTCTTCCCAGTATTCATTGCTTTCTAACCTTTCCATTAGAGTTCAAGGATTAGTGTAGCAAGTCTGGTTCCCTGACCTCCCTCCACTCTATTACTCCTCATAATAAAGAGTGTTGTAGTGGAGAGAGGTCAGGGAACCAGACTATAGATTAGCGGACCATTTCGGAAAGCCTCGCTAATCATTGCTTGTAAATATTACACAATTAGCTGCGGTACTCCTGGAAAAAGAAAGTACCACACTTAAGTTGTCAGGGAAGAGGCAGTTGCAACTGACAACATGTTCACAGTGGCTAATATCTTCGCATTTCTTGTTGGACGACGCAGACTCGTTCCTTCTGGTATAACGTAGACATATTGTTGTGGGTCTTAGTTGGTTTAGACTTTTCCCACGGCGTGTTGATATTTGAGTGATATGTCATAGAGAATTACCAAACATGAACGCAAAGGGAGCAGGGTCCAGTTTTTACGTACAAATTTAATGTCGCATGCACCTGCCTAATATACAAATTCATTAAAAATATAATACGTGAGTGAGGTCAAAAATGTACGTATTTCTGGATAGGTATTATGTAGCGCAACATAATCATATCACACACCTGACAAGTCTACTGAAGTTCTTAGAGTAAAATGTTTATGTACCCCAACCCCTATTTTATACATGCATTTTTCACATCCGAAGGCCATTTTTGACAGCATGTGGTGCTCACAGTGCAAACGCAAGGCCTTTTCCTAGATGAAAATTTTGAAAAACATTGTCTACTAAATAGCTTGATGCAATTCATAATAGTTGTCATCCAAGCCGTTTTTGAGATATTCTACTTGCCTTGAACCCACGTGTCTACTGCTATGGGAGGCTAGGTCTTCTTCCTAGCCGACTATTGGTATTTCACAATCAACATACTGCAGAGTAACTATGGAAAGTGTACATGTCTGACATCAATTTCAAGAACAACACAAGCCTGAAACACCTAGTTCACAAATTTATCCATATCTTTAATTATTACACAATAGTAGCTCAAAAACTCACACCATACCCTTAAGTTAAGAAATTTGCCAGGGGCCAATTTACGAAACTGGACCCTGCCACCAAAGCGTTAACGTTTGGGTACTTGAGTGGGTTTACACCCCCTCCCCATTCTAGCGGAGGACTAGGGGAAGGCCTAGCAAAATGAGAGGTTGATGGTAAAGTTTAGTAAATTCTGGATACGGATAATATGCTTCTCTTTTTTTTTCTTCTAAGTCGATTGTCATTAAAATTCCCAAGCGAGCAAAAGGAGAAATACCAAAACAAATCCCACAAAAGAACACCGTTTTTCGCTTGGTAAGACAAAGCCGACGTCAAATATCATTTTCGTAACTATGTACAGAGTCTTTGGAATATAACATCTACTGAAAGAACTGACAGCTTTTCTTTAAAGATATGACCTGCTAACTTGTAGTATTCTACGAATTTATAATGAGGACCTTGACGGTTAACATCTTACCACAGTAATAGAATCTGGTCAACGATGTTGACCATATAATGTACTCTACCATATAAAATATAAATTGTGTAGTTTTGTCACACTTGTTGGGGTGAAGGAGTATTGACAAGCAGACAGATGATGAATGTAGACAGCACTATATGGTGGTATAATTTCCAGAGTTAGATTTCCTTCCTACCTTATCAACCTAAAATATATTACATCTAAAAAAGTATTCGACAAACACACATATATGGTTTTAAATCCTGCATGTACAGAAGACCACATAACATTTCTGAACAGAAAACAGAAATAAGAAACAAAATATAGGTAAACAAAAACGGTTTGTAATATTGAACATAACTAACGCTACCATATTGTTACTAAGCGATTGTTTTCACCTCCGCAATATGGCTGAAAGTAGGTCGCTAAGCTCATGATGTCATGCTGACCCAACCTATAAAAGTGTTAAATAAAACCGTGTCGAAACATTGCATTAGTGGCGTAGGATAGTTGACTTGAATATGGACAGGTATATATTTATACATCCACTATTTGCCCCAAACCCCCCACTCCCTAGTCCTACCTGTAAGACATAGCACATGTTGATTTTGTTTGAGTGCTATGTCTTACGATCCGAATAACGGCCTTGTGTAGTCTGTTCCAATGTCATCGACATCGTAACGAGTAGTCAAAGTTTCAGGAATATCGCACATACTTGGCAACCTATATCATCACTCTTCCACTAATTTATGTTTAATATACTTACTGTGTTGTTTTTATCCTGGTGGAATCAATATCTGACACTTGCAAACGGACGCATTTTCTTGTTCAGTTGACATACATTTGAATTTTTTTAAATGCGACTATAGTCGAGGTATGCCAAAGTATGTATGTTCAAGTAGGTTCCAATTGGAAAATGTTTCTTAAATGAAACGAAATGTTGCTTGCAGTTCAAATACTTGATACTTTGATACTTTCGTTTCGTTAAAATAAAACGGCCATGTTGAAATTTACTTCAGCATTCCTTAGCTACCATCCCATTGCAAAAAACTGAAATGTGTGTCAGAGAAACATAAAAATGCGTTCATTTGCTAGTGTCAGATTTTGAGTCGATTATGATCAAGACAACAAAGTAAGTATATGATTAACTATTAAATATGTGGATGAATGTTGATATTATTGCCAAGTATGTGATAATCATGAAAATTTCACCTCTTATTCTCCTGTCAGTAGAGTTTAAAACACACTACACAGCGCTGTTCAATAGGCAGTAAGACCTTGACGCCCCAAACATAAATATCAGCGTCGGGTCTTATATGTAGGACTACCCACTCCCATGCACATTTGCTGTACATAGAAATACCCAAACACCGGAACGCATTGAAAACCCCGAAAATAAATATTGTATAAACGGATCAGGTTCAAAACGGACCGGTACAAAAAAAGAGCTTGTGGCCAAAGCGGGCTACTGTTGAAAAGGCCCAGTCCAAAGAGGCTCAACCCCAAAAGGCCCATTTATGTGTGTGATTGATTTTTTAAGGAAGCTTTAACAAATTTAAGTCACAGCACTACACTGTCTGCAGTGTGTCAGTTTATAGTCTTGCTTAGCACTAGCACATCATGTAGCATGATTTCCCACCCAGTCACATTATTCTGACACCAGGCTGACCAGTTATAACACTAACCTCTTAATGCTGAGCGCCAAGTGAGGCAGCTGTTGGTACCATTTTTGTAAGTCTTTTGATAAGACTATGTTGGGATCGAACCCATGACCTTCTGCATCTGAGGTGGATGAGCTAACAACTAAGCCATCAGTGTCTCTCATTTATGTATCAATTATTAATTACTCCTATTATGTGTACCAAAAATAACTAATACATAGATACAAAATCCTTGTTTTATTGTGAAATATCAATAAATACTGTGCAGTAAAGTGACATTGTGCAATACATGTATGTCACAATCGTAAGTTAGTGGTCATGAAATTAATTGCGACACACTACCACTTGTACTAAGTAAAATGAATGAAGAAAATAACGCACGTTACTGAATGTGAGAAAGTTCAAATAAGGCAAATACTAATTGTGAAAGAAAACATTTGAAGCAAAGTGAATCGATAACATCTTTCTTATAACATATAAAGACTGAATATGAGTCATTGTAACCCATATGTGTCTTGTGTATGCCAGCCTAGTCATGGTAAAGCCTTAATTAAGTAATGATGATTCCATTAATGATGGATAAATATTTTCATTTGCACAGACTATTTACTTTTTTCCTGTTTCACATACATTCAATATCATTAATATATATGTATGCAGAGTTTACTTTTTTATATAATTTAAATTTTAAATAGACATGTGCTCTATTGTGCATATTGTAGGCACCATTATTGCACTGTGGTTGCAATGAAGGTCAAACCAAATTTGAAAGGGAAGTAATATATTTTTTTTTTTAATTGTTTCGGTGGCATAGATCAACAAAAAGAAAAGGTAAGATTTTTTATAAAGACAAAATAATGCAAATGCAATTTCATTTTACAAATCTATTAACAATAACATCAATCAGTGATAACACATGAATATTAAATTCTAATATCAAATTCTACACATATATCTTACACTAAAACTATTGCATACTGGCTGTAAAATAAATTTAACAGGACAATATAGTATGCAATTCTAAAATAACTGCCTCGTAAGTATAGAAGTATACAAACATGCACAAATAGAATTTTTTTTTTCAACTTGAAACCTTACACCACAACAAAATTACACATAATGGCTGTCAAAATTAATATTACGATAGAGGATGCAATTCTAGAATAGTAGCAGATAAATACCAAACTATAAAACCACAACTATATGAAAATACGGTACATAAATATTTACTTTTCAACAAGAAACCTTGCACACAGTGGCTTTCGGATAAATGAATCACTTTGTATTAGATCTCTGATTTGATTGGTAGTTATGTCAATATCAGTATGATTGATGGATTACGATAGTTGTAAAAATCCACTGAATGTTGTTTAAATTCAAAATGCATAAGGTTGGTTGATGTTGCTTTAACCCAAAATACCTATACTTGGCAGATCTTTGATTACTTGGAGTTTTTGTTAGCAAGTCAGTTGCTCAAAAGATGCAGTCTAAAATCAGAAGTCTACCTGACAATCTGGGAGACTTGGCATGTAGGGTGTTATAATATTGGTGACTTATTATAAGTGTGAGAATGTTGTGTCATAACATAACACAAAGCATATGAAACTACAATCAGTTTGACTCTCAGCTCTATATATAGTAAGTCTATATATTACATTAAGTGAAACAATTGCACTATTAAGAACATAAAGCATTTTATAAAATAAATAATGTCACTAATTGTGTTTAAAAGGACATTTCAATCTGTTCAATCCATTCCAATCCCAAAAATTAATGTAATCTCTTTACATCAGAATATACCGGTAGTAAAGATATAAAATATACTGTATTTATATGCATTGAGCCAAAAGTTATATTCTTTTCCTTTGATATATTTAACTGGTAGAATTGAAGTATATATATATATATATATATATATATATATATATATATATATCTCTTTCCACAGGACACCTTGGTTCATCAAGATTTGTCCAGACCACATTGATAAATTCTGGTCTTATCGAGATGGTGAAATCTATTATTCCGCCACTTACTTATAACTCACACAAGGGAGATGCAGGTCGCATTGGTGTTATTGGTGGATCTCAGGAGTAAGATTGTATTGTGTGTGACTATTATTAATCTAATTAGTGTATTAAAATGCAGGTCATGGGTTTATCAGTATAATCAATACATTAAAATTTAAGGGGTGGGCTTATTACAAGTCTAATGTGTCTTAAAATGTACGGTGTGGGTCTATTATCAGAGTATTTAAATATAGGGGGTTGGTTTATTATCAGTCTAATCAGTGTATTAGAATATAAGGGGTGGGTTATTTAATAGTCTAATCGGTATATTAGAACATAAGGGGTGGGTTTATTATCAGTCTAATCGGTGTATTTGAATATAAGGGGTAGGTTTATAATTAGTCTAATCAGCATTTATTATCAGTCTGATTGGTATATTACAATATAAGGGGTTGGTTTACAGTCGTCCCTGGTTTATTGCGGTTAATCAGTTCCAGACTCTACCGCAATAACTGAATTTCCGCGAAGTAGGATTCTTTATTTATAAATCAAATATTTTCACAGTTGGAGCATAGAAAACCTGTTAACAACCCTCTAAATATGGTTTTTAACATATTTGAAAAAAAACGCGATAGAGTGAAGCCGCGAAAGTCGAAGCACGAAGTGGTGAGGGACGACTGTATTATTAGTCTAATCAGTGTATTAGAATATAAGGGGTGGGTTTATTATCAGTCTAAACAGAGTATTAGAATATAGGGGGTTGGTTTATTATCACTCTAAACAGTGTATTAGAATATAGGGGTGGGTTTATTATCAGTCTAAACAGTGTATTTTAATATATTGGTGGGTTTATTATTAATCTAAACAGTGTATTAGAATATAGGGTTGGGTTTATTATTAGTCTAATCAGTATATTAAAATATAATTGGTGGGCTTATTATCCAACAAATATGTAGTTGATAAATGGTTGGAAAAAAGATTTGCGTGTTGATCATCAAGAATGAGCTTAATTATGGATAAATACAAGTATTCATGTTGTCTTAAAAAAAAATTTATTACTCACTTCAAAATGTTTGGTTCACTTATTCAAGTAAAAAGACAATTTAGTTACACTTTCTAAATTCAGTCCATAAGTCAAATCCAGGGAAAAGGTATGATAAATGTATATTACAGTGGAACCCCGCTATAACGCGCCCCGCCATAACGCGAATTCGGATATAACGCGGTCGTAGCATGGCTCCCGAAATTTCGTATAGGTATATTCATTCACACATGGAGAAAAAAAAATTTGGAGAAAAGTAAAAAAAAAACAAAACAAGAAATTAACTTCATTTTGGGCATGAGATTAGTTGTGACTTTTAAAATAATATGATTGTGGCATGGTTCCTGAAATTTGAAATTCATTTACGTGTATTTTTATTGGACCGTGAAAATATTTGTTTAACGTACGAGAAATAGTGTGTAAAACGTTTATTATAATTTGGTGGAAGAATTCATGTTTGACCTTTAATAATAAACGATCGGAACTTGACAATTTATTCAGGTTCTTTAAGTGATTTTGGAGAAGTGATTGTGTATGAATTCTAAAATAATACGATATATATAACGTACGAGAAATAGTGTGTACAACGCTTGGCTTCTGAAATTTATCAATTTGAACAGGTTGTGGTGAAGCTCTGTATTCTACTCTAGAAGAGGAAACTGGTTTTATTAGGTTTTTGAATTGTTAAGCCGAAGTAAACATTATCGGAAGTGTTACTTATTACGGACCCAGGAGTAAAGCCAGTAAATTGTCTTTGTGATTGTCTTCCATGAATTCTGTATACAGTCGTTGCTCAAACAATAGCCGACATGGGCTTCTTATTTAACTGCAATCACAGCCAAGCAGCAGACAAAGCTGTGGTTGATACAAGAGTCGCACAATTTAATAAACATCAAAGGATGAAAGCCGCCAACATGTATGCTGTGCTTGGCGGTGTGATCAAACAACAAACAGTTGAAAGTAAATAATATCCACTTTATTATCTGTAAATTAAAAGGGTATGAAATTGTACATCCGTTCAGCTAAATTTTGTTTTATATAAAAAGTGATTCTTAACCATTGCAGGCCTTCATTACTTAGTTATCGAGCTTTATCTGTGTACGTTGTTTGCTTATATAAAAAAATATTTTACTATTATGGAAAAGCAAGTTCAAAAACGCAAGTCGTTTTCTGCTAAAGAGAAACTGTATGCCCTAGAGCAAAGAAGCAAACGTCATTGGATATATTTTTCAAGAAATGATGAAATTTAAATTTGGAACCACACTGACTTTGCACTTTGCGCAACGATTAATTTAGCTGTTTTCACATGTTTCTTTTGATGTTCACAAAATCTGAAATAAAAGTTATTTGCACGCTGAAATCATGCGTTGATTGTTAATTATTCTTGCAGTTGTCGCATATGATAAAATTTTAGCAGTATGAAATTTGTACAGACACCGTATGTAGACCCGGGAATAGCTGCATGCAATGACCATACGATATCAGACGGCAAGTAAATGGTTTCAATATTTTGTTCATCCTATATTTTACACGATGAATTCAGACTATTACAAAATTATTGAATATTTTAAATCTGTACGATTTTCAATGAAATTACATCCATTATGGATGAACTGCATGCCACGACGGCACGGTAGCATACGATGTTGATACACTTTTCATGATATAGCGATAGTCTGGTATTATCGGTCAATCTGTATTATCGTTCAAACAAATAAAAATTAGTAAATGTTTTTAATGCACAGTAATAACCTATAAATATATTAGCCATCGATTATTTTGAATATATCTTAATTAATGCATTCCAATTAATATTCATCTGATGATAAGCCGACTTTTGATCATTGTACATGTATACACGTATATGTTCTCGGAAAAAGTTAAATATTGTAAAACCCCGCATTAACGTGACCCCGCTTTTAACGCGATCCGATTTTATGGACCCCGATCATCGCGTTATAGCTGGGTTCCACTGTACTTTAAATAATATAATAAATCATATTAGCTAACTATATTTCATTCTGCAGTTTTAATGTAAAAAGTAAACCTGTGCCAGTATCTTCCTAATTTCATTATTTTGAGGGTGAATTAATTTGAAAACAACTCTGTTCCTTATTTTGTCATCTTTGTTCATTATAATATTATTTTATGTTATCTTTATTCATTATGGTATTATTTTGTTATCTTTATTCATTATGATATTATTTTATGTTATCTTTATTCATTATGGTATTATTTTATGTTATCTTTATTCATTATGATATTATTTTATGTTATCTTTATTCATTATATTATTTTGTTATCTTTATTCATTATGATATTATTTTATGTTATCTTTATTCATTATGGTATTATTTTATGTTATCTTTATTCATTATGATATTATTTTATGTTTTCTTTATTCATTATGATATTATTTTATGTTATCTTTATTCATTATGGTATTATTTTATGCTATCTTTATTCATTATGGTATTATTTTATGTTATCTTTATTCATTATGATATTATTTTATGTTATCTTTATTCATTATGATATTATTTTATGTTATCTTTATTCATTATGATATTATTTTATGTTATCTGTATTCATTATGATATTATTTTATGTTATCTTAGTGAATGATGTCATAGTCCTTTTACAGTTAAGGCTGACTAGGAAAACTGTTCCATTTTTAAAATAGGATATTTAACATAATAGGTGTGATTCATATAATAACATTAATTAATTTTAAGTTGGAAAAAGATTATTTTTTATACTTATATCAAACAATTAAACAGATAATGTAAACTTTATAAGTATGTAGGTCTGTAATATATATAATTGCCTTAGAAAAAAATATATATCGAGTCCTAAACTAAAAAACAAATGGTTACAAGGAATGACTATTCTCATATTCCTTTTTTTCTCTGTTTTTCATAATATGTCATTACTCTTTTTTTTTAATAGCTACACTGGGGCTCCATATTTTGCAGCTATTTCCAGTTTAAAACTGGTAAGTAAAGATATGTTTTTTTTTCAAGTAAGATTTTTTAAAACACTTCATGGTACAGTATTCGTCCCACCTGTGAAGCATGATCACAACATGGGTGTCACGTTTCTGATAGTAGTGTCTTGGTTGGAGTTGGAATAACTATTATGTGTTTGCACTTAGTTCATTTTAGATTATACTGTTGCTTGTACAGTCATGAAACATTGTGGGATTATTCATCATGGAGGGTACTGGTCATCACCTGCGATGTCACAGTGACTTATTTTAAACACTTCAGAAACTTTGCTGAGTTTTTAAAAAAAAAAAAATTTTCTTGCTTGAAATTATCATCTTTTAGTCAGTACAGTTATTTTCATCGCAAAGTGGAAATTACTCCAGCACACAACATCGTTATTATAAGGTGTAACCAAATATTTGTAAGGACCAGGTGTAATGTATTTATTTACTCTGCTTTATACAAGAGTACAGAAAACTTAAGCATCTTTCACCAGATACTATTAGCATCACTGTCCTGGCATAAAGTTTTACTGTATTATGTTCGCATCCATCAGTATTGTGGTTTGTCATAAAGAATAAAGCTTTACCGTATATATACTCAAATTAGTGTTGTGGTTTTGTCATTTTTTAAAACATGAAAGATTGTACATGGTGGCCAGTATGTTTGGTGGATGTAGAACCTGAGTAAACCCCAGAAAGAACCACAGAAATCTATTAGCAAGCTTTCTCACATACACACGGTTGGCTAAGTCAAATATCAGGCTCACCTAGACATAGGTAATATGTTTGTGATTTGTAATGGTGAGCACTTTAGAACACTCAGTTGCCCAGGGCCTTCATTCAGTACTATACAATACATGAAGCACTAGCAGATCAGAGCTTATATTGTATGTTCTACGGATTACTCGTAACAAATTGCATAGACCCAGGTCTACCAGTGTATTATGTGATGGCAGATCTGGGTCTGTGAAGTTTGCAGTTGAATCCAATTTATAGGGGAGTTTTGTTACAAAAATATCTGTCAGGTTAATTTTATACCAGTTTTTGTACTCCATTACAATAGTTTGAATAAGTTACATTGAAATTACCCAAAATATTTGGCTGTATGACTGTTGTTCATTCATAGTCAGTGAAAGATGTTTCATGTGGAAAGTTTTTTTGAGGGAATTTCACAACAAACCACTTTTCATTGTTACTTTTCTGCCCATGATAAACAGTGTGAAAGAAATTTGATAAACATTTCAAAGAAATATCTTCATGTATATTTTTATGATTAAAACAAATGTTTGTAGTTTTAATACCTCATCATGCAAATTTGCAGTAGCTGAATGAATGAGTTACATATGATTATGAGGAATGTAGAAATAGAGGCCAAGTCATCCAAAGACAAGGCAGTTTCTTCAGCATTATTCTAGGTTTCTGTGGTATGTTTATCTTAAACCTCACATGTGGATTCCTTATATAGATTTTAATGTTGCGGAGACAAGAGCTAAAATGCGATTTTTCCTTTCTGAATTATAAGACAGTTTCCTTGGTAAAACTTTCGTAACACAGTTGGCTTTACATTTCCTATTGATTCCGAGGCAGAGATGTTACTGGTCTAGGTCTCTTAAATCAGCATTTATATTTCTAGTTTTTCAGCTTGGTAAGTATTGTTGTAGGGTTTAACGCTATTTTTTAGCACAAGATAGATTATACATGGAGGCCAGTATAGATAGTGGAGGAAGAGCCAGCAAAAGCCATGGAAAGAACCACTAACCCACAAGAAGCTACTGGCAAGCTTTCTCATGTGCCCATATTGGCCAAGTCAGAGACTTGAACTCACGCAAAGGTGAGATGGCAGTGATCCATAACGATTAGCGCTTTAGACCACTTAGCCACTTGGAGTCCCAGATCCATTGGTCATCCAGCATCACAAATAGTCTTCATTTGAACAAAGACATCTGGCTACTGATTCTGAAGTATAATATTAGTCACTAGTCAGATTCACATGAGATGAAATTCTTCGGCTCCACAGTAAAAATTAAACTTGTACTCAAATTTCCAGCACTCAGATTTTTGTAAACCTAATCATGATTGTTGCATTACATTTAGGGAATGGTAGCCTCCAGTTGAATTTATAATCAAGGTCAAGATTTGTAATCAAGGTCAAGATTTGTAATCAAGGTCAAGATTTGTAATCAAGGTCAAGATTTGTAATTGCACATTTAGGTTAAGTTTACATTAAGTTTACATTTGTAATAGCTTTGAATGATTGGGAGAAGCAGCTGTTTATTCAGGTGGTTATATCTCAGTTTAGTTTTCTTACATATCTACAGTAAACACAGAATTCAAGTTCTAGTGGAGTTATAATAGAAAGATGGAACTCGTATTTTAATTAATGTTAATTAATCCATCTCATTAAACAACATTGAGCCACAATTTTTTTGCTTAAGTACTTATACATGTGACAGAGAACATTGCAGTTCTAGAATTGTATTGCTGATAGATACTTCAGTCAGGTTTTTAACTGTTATTCTTAAGATCGTTTTTGACGAGAATGTGATCTTTGGCAGATTTTAAACCTATGTGTGCTCCTTTGTTAGAGATAAGATCTGCATAAAAAAAATCACTTTTTTTTCAAATCTAAGCTTCACTTCATGTCAGTTGTATAAAATGTTCTTACAGTTTATACAAAGTACTGTCCATATTTAGCATAAATTGGAGTTACTAGACTGGGACAAAATCATCTACTCTATGTATGCTCTTGTATGTATCAGAAGTACTGATGGAACCCAGGACTGCGTGGATATAAAGTGTGTTGCCATTTTACCATCCATGCCTCTTTTATTTCTTTATGATAGGAATCCTATACTGATAAAAATGTAATGTTTTCAGGGAGCAGACTTGTCTCATGTTTTCTGTGCAGAAGATGCCGCTTCGGTAATCAAGTCCTACAGTCCTGAACTTATCGTCCATCCAGTTCTGTAAGTATTACTGATTTATCTTTAACTGTACATAATCACCATCCAAGTATTGATTCCGACTGATTATTACGTGAAGCACTGCTAGGTTAAAGTCAATGTATTTTGATGGAAATCATAAGAACAAGATGGCATGAGTCGTAATGCCGTCATTATATTGTTCTGTTTGCTACTGCACGCAAGTTAATAATCAGCATGTATGATATGTGGACTCATCTCCTGTCCTTGGCCACATGTACCAGAACATCACAGTTCACACATGTCTTGTGTTAATAATGGTTAGGGGTCCACCGATATTACCAAAGCAACGGTTAGGGTTCACCGATATTACCAAAGCAGTGGTTAAGGGTCACCGATATTACCAAAGCAATGGTTAGGGTTCACCGATATTACCAAAGCAATGGTTAAGGGTCACCGATATTACCAAAGCAACGGTTAGGGGTCACCAATATTACCAAAGCAACGGTTAAGGGTCACCGATATTACCAAAGCAACGGTTAGGGGTCACCAATATTACCATAGCAACAGTTAGGGGTCACCGATATTACCAAAGCAACGGTTGACAAAAAAAGTAAATGTAGAGCATAAGTCTTATTAGGCAGATTTATCAACTTTTCCATTCTTCATCCATATATAAGTCGATGCTGGGTATAAGACAAGGCCAGATCAATACTTTGGATCATCTTTTTCATTTTGTTCCACATAGCACCACAGATTTTATCCTATCTGTAACTCTGTAGCCTTTCCAGTCAGGATCATTAAATGTAACTAAAATTACATCATTTGTTTCACACAAAGTATTTCAAATGCATTATGCACTTTTAGCTATATATAATGATGCTGACCTGTACATTTATTGGCATAGCTTTCAAGCCTGTAAGTCGGAATGCATGGGGTTTGTATTGGATCCAAATCCTTATAACACCACACTTTTACCAGTCATCAGGTCATCACCAACCATCCAGCATTGGAAGACCTTTTGAGAAGACAGCCCATCCAACTAGTTTGCTGGTTGCATTTCTGACTTGTGGGGTGGCATGTTCCCCAATTTTAGGCAGTCCAGTTGGCGTAAGTCTCTCAGCATGTCCGAGCATGGTCTTGGGGCCTATAAATCAGGATGCATGGGGTCTGTACCAGATCCATTGGATCCAATGCACAATAGACCTGCACCATCACTGGCCATTGAGTTGTCGCCAGCCATTCCTACATGGGGACCTTTTAGTTCAGTCCATCCAACTGATTTAAGGGATCTTAATGACAGATATGTCCAAATAACCTACCTTTGACAACATGCCCATTTCTGTGATAGAGATTTCATTGAGAAATCAGCCCACCCAGCCAGGCCCTTGGAACAGCAGGTGCTGGTGATAGTCAGACCATCTTCTCTGCCACCAGCATCCATAACAATCATTTGCTGGGCAAGGCAGCTGACAATTCTGGCTGTGCTGAACTTCTGTATGTTCATTGCTTGTGCACAAGGCAGAGCTAGTGATGTTTTCATAGGGATGGAATTGAGTCTTTGATGCCACCTGATATGTCTTCTCCAGAGTTGCAAGTAAACCCAGATTGGACCACCATTCGCATTGAGTGTGATGAAACTCCTTCTAATCAACCATCCTTCACATCATGCTCAGATCTGACTATGAGACTGGTTGAAGTTTAACTTTTTAAGATATCTTCAAGGATATTTAGGGGTGCTAGCTACTTCAGCATACCCTCCACCCCCTACTGCTACTCAAAAGTATAATTCTAAAGAATCGGTAGATCTAGACATGGAGGAAGAGACACTGTCTGTCAAATTCTGTCCCCAACTGGATAGACTTAAGGTAACAGATGCCTTTAGTACTGATCTCCTGGCACTTGACAAGAATATAACAGCTGTTTATGTGTCCACTCCTGTTTTACAACGTGGACAAAATATACTCCAAACCAGATCAGAGCTCCTTCGAGATGTTGTTGCTCCTTCTTCAGTGTGTGATTAGGCCTCATTGGCACTTTTCAGATTCACTGAGACACCTGGGAATAGCCATATTTGGGAGGTGATGGCCAGGATTGGTGGATTGTTCATCATGCAATGGCAAATACTTTAATGGCTTCAGTCAGCTTTCACCAGATATGACATGTCGCATGTCTGCAATCCATATCGCTAAAACTTTATCGCACCCTCACTTTCTGATTGACCCTGTTTGGGTCTCCATTGTCTTTGGAGGAAGAACAGAGGAAGTTTGGAGACAGGCAGCTCGGGAACTGTCCCTCCATCTTGCCACTCAATTCACATGGGCATTTAAACCACTCCATCCCCCAAAAATGTTTAAGCTGCCTTGGGACAGGGCATCTTCTCAGTCACATGTGCATCAATATCAATCCTTAGGAAACAATTAGACAGAGGTGATAAGAAACCAAATTTCAAGCTCACTGGATCTCCCAGTTCCCTCAGAATGCGAAGGGTGTGTGTGATCCAGGTCATTTTGGAGAGGCTTCAGGTTTCATTCATCAATAACCACCTTTCATCTCCTCTCCCCACTTCACATATGCATTTTCTACAACATGAGATATGGTCACTCATTAAAAAAAAAGGAAACCAGTAGTGGAATTTGTGTAAGGATGACATACCCCAGGGGTTTTGGCGGCAGGTTGAGACCTATCATTGATTTTAGTCAATTCCTTGATCTGCTGAATTCGGGATAGTAATGGTGAGATCATTCTGCCTCATTGTATAAAGGGACATGTATGCTGTCAGTCTCAGTCTGACCAACACTTATTTTCTCATCTCTCTCCACCCCACAGTGTATGTATGTATGTATGTAATGGCAATTTTCCACAAGCAAATTGACCACTCTATTGGTCTAATGGTTAGATCATCCACCTCAGGTGCAGAAGGTCATGGGTTCGATCCCCAACTGAGTCATACCAAAGACTTACAAAAATGGTACTAACAGCTGCCTCGCTTGGCGCTCAGCATTAAGAGGATAGTGTTGCTGGTCGGCCTGGTATCAGGATAATGTGACTGGGTGGGACATCATGCTACATGTCTGCAGTATGATGGTCCAATGCTAGACATCACTATAAACTGTCTCACTGCAGACATCGTAGCGATATGACTGAAATTTTTTTAAAGCTACGTTAAAAATCCAAATCAAACAAACAAACAAATCTTCTTAATTTCAGGATTGTATGGAATATTTTACTGCCCAAGGTGTCTTATGTTGCCTTGTTTAGTTTTCATAAAGCAAATAAAACCCAAACATTTTGCACAAGTTTGAAGTAATTCTTAAGAAAATGGAAAATGTTTTTATGATTTGGCAGATAATTTAGATAAAGCTGCCATTATCCAGTAAATATTTCATGAATTGAACATGAATTGCTAATGATTTGAAGAAAGAACATAAGGGGTTGTCTTCTCACAAAAATAGTTCTTATGAATATTAATTGTAAATTTTGTATGCAACATTTTTTTCAAACAGAGTTTTAGACAAGTTTAAAGTACAAGGATTTTGAGAGTTCATGATTGGTATGTATTTAATGGGATTTTACACTTTTCTAGGGATCATCCAAATGTAGGGTCTGAGGTTGATGAATGGTTGCCAAGGTTACATGCCGTTGTTCTTGGACCTGGACTTGGAAGAAATGACAAGATTATCAGTAATGCTAAGGTATGCAAATATAATGTTTTTATATATAGGACACTAAAGACCATGTTTTGTAAAAATATACACAAATCAGGTACCATTACTCGTTTGCGTTTTCAGACATTACTAGTGATGTAACAGTTAACAAATTTCGCTATTCATCTAGTCATTGCACAACAGTTTGGAATATAATTAATACACTAGAGCTTAGATTTAGTAAAACTATATTTAGGATCAGAATTTAAATGTCTACATCCCTGTGATACAAGAGAGCTGTAGGTTTTGTAACAGAACTTAAAATTCAAACTAGATAGCTTCATCAGACATTGTTGACTGCTTGCAGTTACAACAATGGATTTTGTTTTTCAAAGACTAAGACCATATTATCATAAAGAGTGAAGCCTGGTTTTTCATGTGATAACTCGTATTCTGCCCTTCTTCTTTTGGCAGACTTCATACACTAGTATTTCAGGTTGTGGGTTCAAAACGCTAGTAGCTGCGGCCTCACTTGGCACTCAGCACTAAGAGGTTAGTGCTAGGACTGGTCAACCTGGTGTCAGGATAATATGACTGGGTAGAACAAAATGCTACATGTCTGCGGCATGATGCCCATGTGCTAGGCATTACTATAAATTTTCACACTGCAGACATTGTAGTGATATGACTGACAAAATTGTTAAAGCTATGTTAAAAATTTAAAAAACTACACCTACACATATATTTACCTTTTCATTTGCTAGTTATCTCAAACATGATATACATACATACATATATATATATATAGAGAGAGAGAGAGAGAGAGAGAGAGAGAGAGATCCTGAATCTCAGAAAAGTGCCTTTCTTGATGACTTTAATGGCAATACCACAATTAACAGTGATTCTCCTGATTACTACTATAGTTAAATAGTTAGGGTCACATGACACAAGCTGACCAGAGGCATCAGTTCATCGTGTAATAAGTTTATAGCACAATTAGTGCCACTTCACGTGATAACTACATGAATTACCCAGCACAACAAAACACAGATCAAAGGATAAAAGGGATTAAATTTAATTGGAAAGTAAATGTAATCAGGACTTTTTAAAAAGGGGAATTGTTCTGTATTTACACAATGAACTTGGTTCTAAAGTGACAGAATGGAATGCTCAGTTTCTTTTGTATAAGGTTTTATATGCTCACCAGAGGATATTATGTTATGATGTTTGTCCATCCATCCATCCACCCATCCATTGGTTACAAATTTTATTTCTGCACAGTAACAGGAGTTGGTCCCCATCATTAATTATTAAAATTAAATTGGTAGATGACTTTTACTTGGGGGTTTTGAAGACTCAATCAATATCAAGTCACTAAAATAAAAGAAAAAAATGGTTTCTTCCCAGAAATTTGAGTTCTCTATCATCTAGAGTTGCCAAACATTGTAAATGACTTGCAGTATATCATAAAGAAAAGGTCATTAAATGTTGGGATCAATTGGTCAAGGTCACTGGCAGAATTTTTCACCTTGTTACAGACTTATAGGCTTAACTATATTTCATACCTCAATATTTACTTTTGTTTTCAACCGCTCCGGTGGCCTAGTGGTTAGAGCTTCTGCCACAGAAGCAAGAGGTCATGTGTTCGATTCCTAACCGAGTCATACCAAAGACAAACAAAAATGGTACTAACGGCTGCCTCAGCATTAAGAGGTTAGTGTTAGGACTGGTCGACCTGGTGTCAGGATAATGTGACTGGGTGGGACATCATGCAGCATGATGCCTCAGTGATAGACATCAATGTAAACTGCCTCACTGCAGACATCGTAGTGATATGACTGAATTTTTTAAAAATCTGTGTTAAAAATCCTAATCAAACAAATGTTTGTTTTCTAAATGCCTTTGACATTTCTCTGTGTCATTCCTGATGATGAATCAGTTACTTAAATTGCAGGTCAGCATGTGTATTTGCTTTGCACTTCAATGATCAATGGTTTTATCCTAGGTGCCCTCAGTAGTAGAGAATCTGAGTCAGCCAACCATAAAAATGGTTTTTGTCGTTTCAATGACCATTCCATACAGACATTTATGCCTGACGGTGTTTCATTTAACAACATTTGACTTACAGAATAACTTGATTGGCAATCTTACAGTAACATCCCAACTATTCTTCCTCTCACTTCCTATCCCTCCACCTCTCATACAAAAGGGGGGAGGGGGGACAAGTTATATGACAAATATACATCAATAAATGATAACATCATTAAAAGATGTGCTTGACATTATGTATTCATGTATATTCTAACACAAATGGACAGAATCTCATAACCACTCTTGATTTATACAATTTATGTGTATACCTTACTTTGCTTTTAATTTCTTTTTACTTCTTTCAGACATTCATTGAAAAAATCAAAAAGCTGGGGATTCCTATTGTAATTGATGCTGTGAGTATTAAAATTATTAATAAATGTTTTAAGTTTTTATTTTTCTGTGGACAGCTGTTTACTACAAACAAGATATGTCTGATACAGTCACAATATCACAGCACCAGCAGGTAACAGATAATTGGTTCCATGGCTTATTGACAGGGTAAGGTTAGTCCCACATTTTGAGCTATACCATCTAACCATCTGGCAAATATATGTCAAGTACCTGCATTGCTTAGAGTTGTACCATCTAAACATCTGGCAAATATATGTCAAGTACCTGCATTGCTTAGAGTTGTACCATCTAAACATCTGTTGAATAGATGTTCATTGCTTAGAACTATACCAGCTAAATATCTAGTGAATAGATGTCAAGTATCTGCATTGCTTAAAACTTACCAATTGCCTGAATGCACTTAGAAACTATACCATCAACATCTGGTGAATAGAGGTTAATTACCTGAATGTGCTTAGAAACAATACCATCAACATCTGGTGAATTGAGGTCAATTACCTGAATGTGCTTAGAATCTATACCATCAAAATCTGGTGAATAGAGGTCAATTACCTCGATGAGTTCAGATAGATTTACACTATCCGTAGCAGCAATCAAAATAGGGAAAATTAATTTTGCCAGGCTAGACAATACCAGCTTCTGAAAGTGCAATGAAATAATTTCCAAATATATAAAATGTAAAAAAAAGTTATCAGCACTTTTTTTATACAATTTACCTTTGAAGTTCAGTAAGTGAAAATGACCAAGTGGAGCTAGCATTTTTTTTGAAAGGTACACATCTTGAGTAAGGCCAAGCTGTATACACCATAACTCATATTACACACAACAATCATACACCAATGTAAAGGGAAATAAAGGTTCATTGAACTAAAGCAAATATATACAAGGTCTCTTTTAAATAGCCAGCATAACCAGTAAGAAGATCTGGGGAAATTCTTTTTCTTTCAAATTCTAACCCTATGCAAAATATGGAACTGTAGAACGCCACCTGTTCCCTGGATGCATGAATGCCCAGTCCTCTGGATGCTTGAAATCCCAGTCTCAAGGTTACTTTATTTCCACTTTGAAAGTCTGTGCAAATCAAATGATAAGTATTCAAATTATGTGATGGGGATTTTCCCGTCTCATTGCCAACTCCTTCTTTGATTATTTTACTCAGTCTTTTGATTATTTTCAGTGAGGCGTGAGAAAATTCAGTTTTATGACATCATTGACTTACATTACTTGCAGAGACCAAATTTATACCTTGCATAAAGATTGCATTAATGTGTGTCATACTTTATTTTATTACATATATGTGTAATCTTACATGCCTTGTCTGGTATTCAATACTGATGTTCATTTAATATTTCTATATCTCGCACTCCGATTGAAACTACTTTGTCTTGTCAGTATTTTTAGACAGTGTACATTAAATCAGACTTTTAATAATCTTAATTTCTTTTGAATTTCAATCATACTGTTGGACTAAAATTATTTATAAATTTTAGAATAGGGGATGTGTAATAAATACATTTTGGCCTCGATGAATTTCATGACTTTATCAAACTCTTTCTTTCTGCCGACTTGGAACAAAACATGTTATTGGTTTTGTATATATGATGCCATGAAATCGTCATGTGATGACCTGAAACCATCAACTCAAGACTACCAGACTAAGACAAGAAAAATAATGGTTCCAAATATAAAAAAAATTATGTCAACTCTGTGAGAATATATCAGTTATGTGAACAACCAGTTATCTCAGTGAAATCCATTTCTTTTTATCAGGCTTGATAATTGATATTTTGCCATATTTGCAAGTTCTAGCATTGTAGGAAGGAACATCTGTAATATGTTTTACTTCTCAATGAATTTATTTGCATACTCTGGATACTTTACAGGATGGACTCTACTTGGTTACAGAGTATCCAGAGATCATCAAGGATTACACCAAGGCCATACTGACACCAAATGTGGTGGAGTTTACAAGGCTATATCAAAAAATGGTATGTAGTTAAAAACTTGAAATATATTTGCATACAAGTAACAGTGGTAATCAAAATAAACAAATATTGCATTAGCTTCAGACATGATTTTTCTCCGTTTTAAAATGGAATTCAGCTTTTCTCCTGACTTGAATTCGATTTTTCTTGATATAGTCCGGGTTTTTTTTTATAATGTCTGATCCGTTTTTTTTTGTTTTTTGTTTTTAATTGTTCTTTTCAGTCTTATTCCGCAACAACCCTTGTAACGTATTTGCTCCATATTTTAGTTAGCCCACGACTCTCGTAAAGAGTATTCTGATTGGTTAAAAGTTTAAATTCATCCAATGAATCTTCGTGTAAAGGAAACTGATGGAAATGGAGAGAAGAAGCATGTTTGCAAAAAATGGCGTCCCTTGATGTTGAGAGAGATGATGACACCAAAAGATTAGATAAAAGTTTTAAAAAAACGGAAGGGAATGGCTGGAACGAATTATCGATGGAAATTTAGTTGGTCAGTTTATAAGAAAACTGAACGCTCGAGGACTGGCATTTTGTGCCCTCTGCAATATATATATTACAGAAGTCATGGTTGAAAGAGTCTGGAACCACACTTACATATGAAGCTTCATACGGAAAAAATAAAGCCCTCTGTCAGAATATGTGCACTGCATGTCGCCAATGCAAGCTGGAGCTTGAAAGGAAAAAGGCTCTCGTTGAGAAGGAAAAGACCCGATTGCACATTGTGCCAGCAAAATCATTGGTGACAAAAAGGGAGACAAAAGAAATCTTTCTTAAAGCTGCAAAAAGAGCTCAACTGGCATATTAAAAGGTTGTGTTCAGTAGACATAAAAACAAGTGAATATATTGGATTATTTGTATATAGATGATGTATTTGGGTGTTTATTTTACATATTTGTTATGAATAGAGAGAAGTGTAATATGTTGGCAGCAAAAAATGCCTAACTATTGACTTAATCACGATGTGAACACTGACATGCACATGAAATAACTTAAGTACCAATAGTATTGGAGAACAAATTCATGTGACAATAAATATTGTAAAATTATTCGAATTTTTCATAAGTTTGTTTATTCAAATGATTATTTTGTTACATATTATGGTTGCGATTTGCACCAGGATCAGATTTTCATGCGTGTAAAATGTATTTTTAGTCGGGGGTCTTTGACCCTCGGAACCCCCTGATCAGGGGCGCTGCTCCTTGAGACCCTGTTGGAGGAGTACCCCACAACCCCACTTTCATATTTTCATTTTTTTTTTTACTGGTCAAAATCTTGTCTGTAGCTTGGAGTTGAAAAGAAACTTGGACCAAAGGGAGATAACTGATCATCATGATTACCATATGCACTGAAGTTCAAGTTTATGGTATGGTCTGCCTTCCATTATACATCCATGCCTCATCCATTATCTGTCACCAATTAACATTTCACTGTTTGAAACATTTCATCAAAACCATTAGACCATTGGGAACTAAATTTAGCAATGAGCGGGCTGTCTCAAAAGGCTTTAAGGTTTGAAGGTAAAAAAAAACATCAGCCACTCTTCTAAAAGTAGCAGAATCTTTAAATAATTTTTTTTTCAAAGACACATAGATAGAATTTGATAAACTTGTATAGAAAACCTTCACATGAAGGGTTTGAATAAAGCTTGCTTCAACAAATGTTTTCTGAACATAAAGTGATATATACCAGTTAAATTAGGGACCAACAATTCAATGGTCTGGTGCAGGGTCCTGACACTCTTTTGTTTAATTTCAATACAAAAAAAGGACCAAATTATATACATGAGATCATTTGAGAAAAATATTAATTAACTTGATTTAAAGGAAAAGAAAATTTTCCAGCTTGCCAAAAATCATGTAATATTGTGCCTGGGAATCAATGACTTAAATCATGTAGTAATCACATGAGCAGCACACCATTCCATGGTAACGCTTTGATTACTTCTAAAAAGATGTACTTGGTGTGACAAGATGTATGTTTATATTTATCATCACTTAAATTGCATCATGCCCCGGCATTGAGGATGAAAATGTCAGAGTGGTCTTTGCCATTTGGGGCAAGGCAGCTCAAGAACTGCTTCTCCAACTTGTCAATCAGCCTCCACAGTCATATAAGGCCAAAGAATTTCAAGCTCATAGGAGAATAAATCAGAGACAATGAGGTAAGGGCTCGTTTTCCTTTACTGCCCATTAAAGACTCTATCTTAATAAAATGTCAGATGGCATCAGCTCACTCAGTTTAGGAGCTAGCATTATGGAGGGGGCTAGAGAGCATGTTGATCATTCCCCAGGCCTTCTAACACTTACTGTTGATTTCCCAACCCTACTGACCACAGACAGCCTACCTCAGACTTCCTCAACACATGGGTGAAAACAAGCAGTAGTACAAATCGTATCTTTAGTCAAACTTCACAAGTGCTTTCTGCTGCCAGAACTCGGTGCATTTCTGTCTAGTCTTCAGTACTAGCTACATCCCAGTCTCAGACCTATATTTAAATTTTATTATTTTAATTATTGGGGTGTCATAACTTATTAGTAGCAAGTGCAAGGTTGTCCCTCTTTTTCTTCATGATCAGTGCATACATTGTGTGGTATGGATCCAAATCAGTCATTCGGGAGCTTTTGTACATCAGTTAACATATTTTCTATGTGTTTTGGACCCAGTCTGACTATTTTTGAGGAAACTTTTTACCAACCTTGAGGGTATTGTCAGGAATTCATGATAAGGGCACACCATAGTAAAACAGATTCATCTTTTTTTAGTGTTTATTAGAATTGAGTAGCCTTCTTTCCAGCTGCCTCCTATATTTACCTAATGTAGATTGATTAGACTATTTCCATTACTCATTCTCTTTACATCTCCATTATTTTAAGTTATTAAAACTCCAACTCAACCTTATTAGAGTGAAACTGTATAATGATTTCTGCTTCCTTCATTATCGCCTTTCATTTGTTCTCTCTTCCTATGCACAGCAATATCAACATCATCAAACTCAGCTTGTAGATCAGAGACTAACTTATCAAACTTTGAATCCGTACTTCATTTGTAGTGTTCAACAGAATTTGACAAACTTTGAAAGAAAACATCTGGCATCAATTCCTTTCAGCAAAAAATACATTTTGTCATCAAATACAGATGAAGTGACAACCAATAAGGAAAGGTTGAAACAATTGTTTGTATAAAGTTTGCAATCAACAGTGAACAAAACTGTGAAGAAAACACATCCTATGAACATAGCTTGCTTGGGTGACTGTTCATGCATCTGGCTATCTGACAGCTGTCAGGTGAGAAATCTCAGAACTGCTGGGTGAAAACTTCGCTCCAGTTCCAGTATAGTGGATGATTGTATTCCCAAGTAAAATATTTGAAAATCATGCAGAATTTCAAATTAAAGCAAATTATTACAAAAAAAATTAAGTACAAATTGATCATGTTTCCCAAAATGATCAGCCAAGGTAACATTGGTATATTCTGTTCTTGAATATTTTGTTTGTTTTTGTTTTAAAATAAGTACTGTGTTTGACTTAAACATTCAATATTTTACAGCAAACTTGTAAAAAAAATGTCTCTTTCATGATTAGTTACCAGGTTTGGTGTTTGCTGCTAGTTAATTTGTATCAGATCATTCATTTTTTCCCCTCCATTTTCCAGTTTCTTGCATTCTATTTTTTATGCTGTACCTGCACATGCTTTATCAAGTGCCAAACGTCTCTTGGATCAGTAATTACATAAAAATATCATTTCACTGATCACATGTTTCTCATTCCCATGGGACCCCGAGTGGCTGAGTGGTCTAATGCGCTTTCCGTTACGGATCACTGCCATCTCACCTCTGTCTGCGTGTGTTCGAGTCTAAGATTTGGCTAATGTAGTTAGGTGAGAAAGCCTGCCAGTAGCTTCTCGTGGGTTGGTGGTTCTTTCCTGGTTTTTTCCCGGGTTCTTCCTCCACCAATAATACTGGCCGCCATGTATAGCCTATCGTGTGCTGAAAAATGGCGTTAAACCTTACAACAACAACAACAACTCATTCCCATTATGCCTAAAAAGAGTGAAGGAGCTGATAAAATCCACATAGCACATAATAATTTTCCTGAACTTACCATCATGCTTATTTAGTGTCCCATTCACACTGAATATATATGATCTAAGATGTATGTATTTCACCATAATCAGATGGAGAATGCACCTCCAATTTGGAGAGTTTCCAATAGAATAAAATAGCTCTTTGTTAACATCATCACAAAGGTAGTACTCTCTTCTTGATCTTCCATTTGATTGGCTGAGCCTGTTACAATTCAGGAAGCCATGATTTTCTATTCTGATTTTGGTCAGACTTAGTATATGGACTCATATCATCAAACTCCAGTGAATTTGATATTGAGCAGTATGCATTCATATTAAGGAGTTGATCTTGCCGATTTGGAGGCCATATTTCAGAATTTGAAAATACCAGGAATATAGATTGACAAACTGCTATTATAATCTCAGTATTTTCTTACATAGGTTTTCAGTGGCCCCCAGTGGTCTAAAGCACTATCCATTATGGATCACAGCCATCTCAACTCTGTCTGTGTGGGTTCGAGTCTCAGATTCGGTTATTGTGGGTATGTGAGATGGTTCTTTCCGGGGGTTTTCCCGGCTTTTTCATCCACCATTACTACTGGCTGCCATGTATAGCCTGTATTGTGCTGAAAAATGGTGTTAAACCCTACAACAACAACATAGGTTTTCATTTTGTTGTATTTTTGTTATAAATTATTTTTATTTTGTCATGCACTTTAGACATTAAAATGATAATGTTTTGGGGTATTTTTGCTAGTTGAAAACATTGGCTGAGGAGCGATAGTAAGTGACATATTCAGGGGAGATAGTTCTTGTATGATCTAATCATTCACTGAAATTTGAGTTGTCTCCATTAGCATACAATTGTTAATTTTATACTTTGTTAATAATTTCGTTAAGACTATAAAGTTTGTTACTGTTATTAGTAACACAAACTGTATTTAGTAAAAGAAATTATGCCACATTTCTGAAAACCCTCAAGTCAAAAACATTTTGTAGAAAATGGACAGCTGCTTATGCACAATTTTGTCTAAAATCTAATTTTGGAATGCAGTGTTGTGTATGCACTGAAATTCTCCACTTGCATATATAGCATATTTATTCTTGACACAACTATATATGACAATGAGAAACATCAAGATAAAGTATGGATTACTTATCAGTCAAACATGTGCCAATTAACAAATTGTGCATTTATTTTTTATTATATTCTTGTATAAATTGTTTTATCTGTCTTGTCATTCACATGTAGTTTCCTGGATTCCTAAATACTAAATATTCCAAAGCTATGTTACAAAATTTCTTTGTTTATTATTTAATAGGTTATATCATTTTATTTATGTTGTCAGTTAGAGAGAAAAAATGACATCAGTAATAATGTTGTTATCATGCTGAAGCCAGGTAGACAATGGCAGTTATTTAAATAACAAAGCTGACAGATAGAAAAGGCATGGTAAACACACCTTAGTCATAGGCAATTTAGTATTATGGGTTCCCAAATAATGCAATTAAACATGAGCAGAAATCTGTTGTTTTGTACTTTTTCAAGCAAATAATTTAGAAATATCTTTGAGCTTTTATTCTTTACCAACGCCCTTGGTGGCTGACTGGTCTAAGACACTTGCCTTTTCAGATCACTGACATCTCACATCTGTCCATGTGGGTTTAAGTCTTGGCTTGGCCAGTGTGGGTATGTGAGAAAGCTTGCCAGTAGCTTTGTGTTAATGCATGGTTCATTCCGGGGTATATGTGGAATCTTCTGCAATTTAATACACTCACTGCTATGCATAACCTATCATGTGCTGAAAAAATGGCATTAAAGCCACAAACAACAAACCATCATTCTTCATCAGTATATTGAAATAATGGAGTAGAGCGTGAAGTAAATCTCTATTGTATTCCAAGAAATCATCTTCAATTTAAAGTCGAAGTACTGATCTGCTTTAGTCAAAGACACCTTGAATGCATTGACAAATTTTTTTTAACCATATTTTTGATTTTGATAAATTTATTTTCATCTGCAATCAATATGATGTTTTTGTTCACAACATGATGTTCCCAATGATTATGTTGCCAACATTGTTTTGTAAAGTAGGATATAGTTAGCAGACATATGTTAATACCAGTGATACGGTTGGTTATGATGAAGTTTCCATGGCAACATTGCATGGTTCATTACTCCAACTTGACTCTGGTAATGAGGATGTTGATTTCTTAGCATACATTAATTCTGATAGTGACATTGCCACATCTGTGAAACCAGCAATTGTAGAGATTGTTTGTAAAATTAATGATTAGTCTATAAGTGACCGCAACAACTTTAAGTGATGATTATGAAGATGAAGTAATACCAGCCATTGTACCCCAAGCTACCTGACATCAAATGTTACTGAAAAACTCAGAGTGAGATAGACTGTAACTACAAACTCAGAGTAAGATCAGACTGTAACTACAAACTCAGTGTAAGATCAGACTGTAACTACAAACTCAGAGTAAGATCAGACTGTAACTACAAACTCAGAGTAAGATCAGACTGTAACTACAAACTCAGAGTAAAATCAGACTGTAAGATCAGACTGTAACTATAAACTCAGAGTAAGATCAGACTGTAACTACAAACTCAGAGTAAGATCAGACTGTAACTACAAACTCAGAGTAAGATCAGACTGTAACTACAAACTCAGAGTAAGATCAGACTGTAACTACAAACTCAGAGTAAAATCAGACTGTAACTACAAACTCAGAGTAAAATCAGACTGTAACTACAAACTCAGAGTAAGATCAGACTGTAACTACAAACTCAGTGTAAGATCAGACTGTAACTACAAACTCAGTGTAAGATCAGACTGTAACTACAAACTCAGTGTAAGATCAGACTGTAACTACAAACTCAGAGTGAGATCACTCTGTAACTCAAAACTCAGTGAGATCAGACTATAACTACAAACACAGTGTGATCACTCTGTAACTCAAAACTCATTGTAAGATCAGACTGTAACTACAAACTCAGAGTAAAATCAGACTGTAAGTACAAACTCAAAGTGAGATCAGACTAAGTACAAACTTAGAGTGAGATCTGACTGTAAGTACAAACTCAGAGTGAGATCAGACTGTAACTACAAACTCAAGAGTAAGTATTCAAATGGCACTGATAAACATATCAACAAAAAATATAATATTAATGAAATACCCAGATGACTGGTAAAAAGTTATTTCTGGTTGGTACATGAACATATATGTTGATACTTTCAGCAGATGGTAAGACTTGTTTACATGTATGTCCATCAACACCTACATGAACATCGACACAGACATACATATACAAAAATGATGACAATGAATATAGCATTTCTAATTCATAACATTAAAAATATCTTGTACCCAGTTAAACATTGTAAAAAAATCTTTACCCGATATGAATTTTCTTAGTATTCATTGCAGGCTTTTTTTTAACATGGTACATTTATTATCACTGGATGCTGATGAAAGAAGAAACTCATAAAGATGGCTCTTAGCTAGAATATTTGAAACTGCTGTTTCATAATTATACAATTAAGAAGATATTTGTGAGATTGATGTTGCATTAATATATGCCATACAGTGCTTACTGCAAGTGTCATATTGTATTATTGAATGTGTGTGACTTTTAATTTTATCTGATATAGACATGAGGTTGGGATTCTGTTTATCAGTCAGGACTACCCACTTTTTCTTTGATATGGAATTTATATTGTTGCTTGATGTCTTAATGATAATAAACATGAAGGTTACAAATGGTAAAATACACTGATGAAAGTTACATAATAGAAATGGTAATATACTGATGAAAGTCACATGATACAAATGGTGAAATACACTGATGAAAGTCACTTGATACAAATGGTAAAATACACTGATGAAAGTCACATGATACAAATAGTAAAATACACTGATGAAAGTCACATGATACAAATGGTAAAATATACTAATGAAAGTCACATGATTCAAATGGTAAAATACACTGATGAAAATCACATGATACAAATGGTAAAAAACACTGATGAAAGGCACATGATACAAATGGTAAAATACACTGATGAAAGTCACTTAATGCAAATGGTAAAATACATTGGTGACAGTTACATGATATAAAATGGTAAAATACACTGATGAAAGTCACATGATACAAATGGTAAAATACACTGATGAAAGTCATTTCATACAAATGGTAAAATACATTGGTGACAGTTACATGATACAAATGGTAAAATACACTGATGAAAATCACATGATACAAATGGTAAAATACACTGATGAAAGTCACATGATACAAATGGTAAATTACACTGATGAAGGTCACTTGATACAAATGGTGAAATACACTGATAAAGTCACTTGATACAAATGGTAAAATACATTGGTGACAGTTACATGATATAAATGGTAAAATACACTGATGAAAGTCGCATGATACAAATGGTAAAATACACTGATGAAAGTCACTTGATACAAATGGTAAAATACACTGATGAAAGTCACTTGATACAAATGGTAAAATATACTGATGAAAGTCACTTGATACAAATGGTAAAATATACTGATGAAAGTCACTTGATACAAATGGTAAAATACATTGGTGACAGTTACATGATATAAAATGGTAAAATACACTGATGAAAGTCACATGATACAAATGGTAAAATACACTGATGAAAGTCATTTCATACAAATGGTAAAATACATTGGTGACAGTTACATGATACAAATGGTAAAATACACTGATGAAAGTCACATGATACAAATGGTAAATTACACTGATGAAAGTCACTTGATACAAATGGTAAAATACATTGGTGACAGTTACATGATATAAATGGTAAAATACACTGATGAAAGTCACATGATACAAATGGTAAAATACACTGATGAAAGTCACTTGATACAAATGGTAAAATACACTGATGAAAGTCACTTGATACAAATGGTAAAATATACTGATGAAAGTCACTTGATACAAATGGTAAAATACACTGATGAAAGTCACTTGATACAAATGGTAAAATATACTGATGAAAGTCACTTGATACAAATGGTAAAATACACTGATGAAAGTCACTTGATACAAATGGTAAAATACACTGATGAAAGTCACTTGATACAAATGGTAAAATACACTGATGAAAGTCACTTGATACAAATGGTAAAATACACTGATGAAAGTCACTTGATACAAATGGTAAAATATACTGATGAAAGTCACTTGATACAAATGGTAAAATATACTGATGAAAGTCACTTGATACAAATGGTAAAATACATTGGTGACAGTTACATGATATAAATGGTAAAATACACTGATGAAAGTCACATGATACAAATGGTAAAATACACTGATGAAAGTCACTTGATACAAATGGTAAAATACACTGATGAAAGTCACTTGATACAAATGGTAAAATATACTGATGAAAGTCACTTGATACAAATGGTAAAATACACTGATGAAAGTCACTTGATACAAATGGTAAAATATACTGATGAAAGTCACTTGATACAAATGGTAAAATACACTGATGAAAGTCACTTGATACAAATGGTAAAATACACTGATGAAAGTCACTTGATACAAATGGTAAAATACACTGATGAAAGTCACTTGATACAAATGGTAAAATACACTGATGAAAGTCACTTGATACAAATGGTAAAATATACTGATGAAAGTCACTTGATACAAATGGTAAAATATACTGATGAAAGTCACTTGATACAAATGGTAAAATACACTGATGAAAGTCACTTGATACAAATGGTAAAATACACTGATGAAAGTCACTTGATACAAATGGTAAAATATACTGATGAAAGTCACTTGATACAAATGGTAAAATACACTGATGAAAGTCACTTCGTACAAATGGTAAAATATACTGATGAAAGTCACATGATTCAAATGGTAAAATACACTCATGAAAGTCACATGAAACAAATGGCAAAATAAACTCAGTATTGTATAACTTAATGAATATGCTGTTTGGCTCATAAATTGATGGAAGGTCAGAGAATACAAATTTATACTATTAACAATGGTTATAAATCTTAATTATGGGAAATAACTGCTGGAATGACAAGGTTCATGAAGTACAGTTATGTCCCTTACTGCATTTTTTAAGATTATATAACGTTGACAGCCTTCATCATCAATACCAAGCAAAACAAGGTTTTTGCTGAATTCCAGAATGTTATAAAAGTCAGTATTTATCTGTTACAGACAGAAAAATACTGTTTTCTCTCACATTGAAACATTTGAGAAACAACTATTTGAAAATCTACTTTGTAAGTTGGTATGCCTGAATGAAAATTGTACTATCAGCTATAAAAATTGAACTCATGGTTAGTCATGATACACATGTATTGTAGACCACTTGAAAAAAAGTTTGTATGGAAATCTGTCAGTTTCACTGATTTTCAAATTAAAACTTTTGTTAATAATAATAAATAATGTTAATAATAAAAATATTGAAGACTTTGTATAACGCCTAATCTTTAGAAGTTCTAAGTGTTTTTACAACACACAAGGACATGATTACAATAAATAAACACCATGAAATTAGAAAACAGAAAACATGCTGAAAATATTTAAGGTAAGGAAACATTATTAGGTCTTTAAGTCTGTTTTTGCAATCAAAATACTAGGTGATTAGATCTTGAATCAAATGTTACTTTCCCCTTATCAAAATATTCTAATATAACTGATGTTTTATGATGGATTGTGAGACAAAACATTCATTGTCTTTTCAGATTTTGGATGTGGTTTTTTTTTTGCGATCATGAATGTAGAAAAGTGTTGTTGTTTTAAATGCAGAGCTTCAATTGTTCAGCTTTGAATTATAAAGTTACTCCCATTATTACAGATAAATGTTACTCCCATTATTACAGATAAATGCTAATTGTACATACATGTGGCATAATCATGACATCAGATCAGTAGAATTCAAGTTTGTTTCAGCAAATTGGCTTTTAAATTAGTAAGAATTCTTATTGACATTAATTTGGTGCAATTTTTGGTCTTTGGAAACAAAACATGTACTTTATTTCATGATACATACTTCATAATATAACAGCAAATTTTTAATTTGAATCAGATTCGGATGGTATTGTTACAGGGTATTGTCACTTAAAAGAGTTGTGCATCTCATGGTTCATAGATAACATTAATTTTTTTTTACAATATCCACAAGCATTTTTAGTTTAATTAACATGTGGACTATCTTTTAACGTGACCTCAGTAACATGTCTGGTCCAGATTTCCATTATGTGATAGTGTTTGTTTATATCACATGATATATTATGTGATAGTGTTTGTTTATATCACGTGATATATTATGTGATAGAGTTTGTTTATATCACATGATATATTATGAGATAGTGTTTGTTTATATCATGTGATATATCTTTTGTTTATATCACATGATATATCACGTGATAGTGTTTGTTTATATCATGTGATATATCACGTGATAGTGTTTGTTTATATCATGTGGTATATTATGTGATAGTGTTTGTTTACATCACGTGATATATTATTTGATAGTGTTTGTTTACATCACATGATATATCATGTGCTATATTATCTTCACCCATATTCTGTCTTAAAATCCACTTTGCTTGAAACATTTAATGCAAACTATTTGCTTTTCCTTCTTAACCTCACATACTTAAAGTAAGTTTTAGCCAGTAGTTTTTTAGTATTGGGAAAAACAGCACATTCCTTTTTTATTTGGCATGACTTACCAAAGAAATATAAGAGCTTCCCTAACTATTACTCTTTAAAATCTTAAAAAGCACAAAAACAAATAAGACTTTTAAAAAACTTAATTCTTGAACATGTTTTATTGCCCAAGTCATTTTTTTTTTGTATGTCCCTTGCCTTCAATAGGAGTGTTGGGCCAATTTTGAATCAAAGATTTAAAAACCCTCATGGTGCACATTGCTTGACTTAATAATTATAACACATCAATAAGAATCCTGCCTTTGACCATTGTATCACAATTCTTAATAAATACTCAGCACATATCATTTCCATAATTGTTAGACAGTCCCAGTCCCCAGTAGACTCAATATTATAGCTTAATGCAGTGTGAGTATGGAATGCATAACAATTTAAAAAAAAGAAAAATATCTCTTAATTTTTACAAATTGTTGGATTTCAACTATAGAATAGCATATTGTATGTGGTAGACAATTTTTAAAACTGTGCTTCTCTCTTGTTGCAAGCATAAAAACATTTGACTGTAGAATGCATTTATATGCAGTACTATGGTCCTACATCTGCCTTACCATGCAGTACTATGGTCCTCCTGTTTTACTATGCAATACATTGGTCCTTGTCTCACTATGCATTATCATGGGCCTCCTTCAGTCTTACCATGCAGTACATTGAGCCTATATTTGTCTTACCATGCAGTACTATGGGCCTACATATTATGCAGTATATTGGGCCAAATTTTGGACATAAGGACATACTTCCTTCTTACCAGACATTACCATAGGCCTCATTCTGTCTTACCATGCAGTACCATGGCATGGGACTCCTGTCACACCATGATGTACTAGGAGCATCCTTCTGTCTTACAGTGCAGTACTGTGGGCATCTTTCTGTCATACTATGATGTACTATGGGCCTCCTTCTGTCATACCATGATGTAATGGGGGCCTATTTCAGTCTTACCATGGAGTACCTGAGCATTTAGGACATCTTCTGTGTTGTATAAGATGAATCAGTTTGACTCTCTCAAAGCAACATTGACATTATTGTAATGATAATTCAAAAATTGGTAAGATTTTGGTTGACGAAACATCTGGCTACATTTGTGAATAACAGATTATTATGACTGGTGTTGACAGTAGCCTCTGAGTGACCCCAAAAATCAATGAAATTTAATTTTTAATGCTAATCTTGTAATTTGTATTTTAACAAATTGAATAAACCAGTTTGTTTCAGTATCATAAAACCATTGTTACTTTTCTTAAAACATAATGACAACTGCAAGCTTGAGGTCGATTCATAATAGCCACTATAGAAATCAGGTTTTTCTAGCATTGAACTGACAAAACAGAGTATTTTCCAACTGAGTCCCCAAGCTGACAATGTTTTCCAAAATTGCAGAATAGCTGTCTGCAAATGCATTTGTATTCCAACATAGCACTAGCATGATATATATATATATATATATATATATATATATATATATATATATATATATATATATATATATATATATATATATATGCCTTGTGTTTGATATCTCGGATCTTGGTCATGTTATACCCCCACTTCTTTTAAGAATAATAATAAATTGTGTTGTCCTGTGTGTCTGACCATATTTGCTTCTATGATTAATATTCCAACAGATATTGATTTTGAACTGTGAAATGTGATTGGGGTTGAGCTGTGGATGTGTGCACTGGTTTCAGAATTTTGAGTCAATTTTGTGTAGCTGAGGTGATCGGGACACTTCAGCATTGATGCATATTACTGGGTGATAAGGAGGGATTACTTAGAAAATCATCGGGATAATACATGTATTACTAGATGATGGGATAGTGATTACTTAGAAAATCGGTGGGATAAGACATGTATTACTAGTTGATGGGATTGGATTACTTAGGAAATCGGTGGGATAATATTTGTATTACATGCTGATGCGGTAGGGATTATTTAGAAAATCAATGTGATAATCATTCATTGATTCAGACTCTTTGTTATTTATTGTATTGTACAGTGAAAATACGTTCATTCAGATTATATTTTGCCAAAAATGAATGGATTTTGTTGTTGTTGTTGTTGCTCTTCTCATAAGTTGTTTTAATATGCTGTTGTATTCAGTTGGACATGTGTTGGCCTATTTTTGGTGGGGTTTTTTCTCCTTCATTTTATAATAATTTAGATGTTCATTTTTAAGTGATAAAGACATTACTTTGATTGGTAATGAACTTGCCCTAACTCTCATGGAGATGAGAATTTGATTTTTCATATTTGTTTGATCATAAACCACTCCCCTCATTCAATCTTTTTTGGTTTATATTAAAGAGAATGACTGAAAATATATTTTTGATAGATATTATGTTCCTAAATACAGAAAATGTAACTGAAGTTTTGGCAAATTCATGATTATGGAAATAATTTTATTCAATTTTTTTTAATCATATTTACGATGTGTCTGGTGCTGCTATATTAAACAGGTTTCCAATGTCAAATGATATGAAAGCATTTGACATTCTTCAAAAAGTATGATGCATCATAAGTTGGTTTGTGTTCACTGTAGTGCTAAATTCATGATACCGTAGTTAAAAATGCTGTTAGAGCTAATTTTGTAAAAAAAATAAAAATAAAAAATTGAAACATTTTTTTAAATTCATGTTATATTTCCTGTTTATTTTATTGTGGTGGGTTTTCCCCATGAGGACTAATTAAGCTTGTGTTGAGTTTCAATCAGATTAAACTAAAAACACATGGATGCTATTGCTATGAATTCAAAACAAATAAATCATGCTTTATATGGGTCAAAGGTATGTAATTGCATTTTAAATGCAGCATCAGAAATGCCTGACAAGTCAAAAGTCATGGTCACCATGGATGTACTGTATAATCATGAGTTTCTGTTGCATAGGACATGTTGTCACATTAAACAAACTGACCATGTTATGTCACTGACCACCTCTAATTGTAGAAAACATTGACAGTCAGACAATATGGCACCTTCAAGCAAATACAATAATATATATACGTGTGTTTGGATTTGTAATGTAGCTTTATCTATTTGAATCATATCTGTACAATGTCTGCGGTGTAGTAGTTTTTAGTGATATCTAGCACTGGGGCATCATGCTGCAGACATGTAACATCATGTCCCACCCAGTCACATTATCCTGACAAAAGGCTGACCAGTCCTAACACTAACCTCTTAATGCTGAATGTCAAGTAATGCAGCTGCTAGTACCATTTTTGTCAGTATTTGGCATGACTCAGATGGGGTTCGAACATGACCTCCTGCATCAGAGGCAGATGCTCTAACCAATTATGCCACTGGAGCGGTCTGAGAAATAATAATAGAATTTGAGCAGATTATATAAAACATGTCACCTATATGCTATATTTAAATAATGCACCACAAACATTATTTTTCAATATTATAAACCCACCCACTGCTAAGTAAAAACTTTATTATGCTGACCCATACACTTATTATTGGAGAAATACGATATTACATATAATAATTTGTTTTGTCAATTCTAGATGGCACTGAAGTAGAGTGTCAAAGTGCTAAAGTTTAATCCTATTTTGTTGCAGAAAATATAAACAGTGATGAAAAAATTCAGTGTCAGCTATTGCTTCACTTCAGTGAATAGGAAGTCTTTTTGAAATATTGCCATCATTGTTCATTGAATGACCATACTTTCCACTTGTTTTGGTCGGTTCATACTTGCACTTACTCCCAAGGCAATTTTTCATACTAATCAGAAAGAGCGACTGGCATCATTGTAATTGCTTACAACTGGTGTTCCACTTTGTCATAATAAAATCTGGACAATAACCTTTCACACAGTCATATTAGATCAGAAATATTTTTAGCTTGTAAATTTAAATTGTAAATTTTTGTAATAGCTGATTGTGCAAGTGTTTATTCTTGGCAAGTAGAATTGTTTAGTACTTTATTGTCTAGGCAAGTGGAATTGTTTAGTACTTTCTTGTCTAGGCAAGTAGAATTGTTTAGTACTTCATTGTCTGGGCAAGTAAAATTGTTTTGTACTTTATTGTCTGGGCATGTAGAATTGTTTAGTACTTTATTGTCTAGGCAAGTAGAATTGTTTAGAACTTTATTGTCTGGGCAAGTAAAATTGTTTTGTACTTTATTGTCTGGGCATGTAAAATTGTTTACTACTTTATTGTCTGAGCATGTAGAATTGTTTTGTACTTTATTTTCTGGGCAAGTAAAATTATTTTGTACTTTATTGTTTGTACAAGTAAAATTGTTTTGTACTTTATTGTTTGTACAAGTAAAATTGTTTTGTACTTTCTTGTCAGGGTATGTAAATCGTATAGTACTTTATTGTCTGCGCAAGTAAAATTGTTTAGTGCTTTCTTGTCAGTGTAGGTAAAATTGTATAGTGCTTTCTTGTCTGGGCAAGCAAAAGTTTATTTAGTACTTTCTTCTCTCTGTGAGTAGGTGTTGTTTTTTTTTCAGAGATTTATCAACCTGTGTAAAAACCTGAAGAAGTAAAATTTTGATTACTGAATTTTATGTTCAGTACACTGGTATTAGAATCATGTTCATGCACCTACCGTCGTCAACTCTGAATTTGTGATATTTCATGGATAATGTGTATGGCTGTATTTTTGTGTCATATCCAACAGTTTTAAGGCAGTTTGATTGTTTTTAAAATAGTTTCAAATCCATGTAAGATGACCCACATTCAGGAAGACCATTATCTGCTGTGGGGCAAACATTTAAGAGGGATACTTCATGCATAATGGAAGAATTCCTGAAGAACAAAACTACAGCATGTCATCACACAATTATTTTGGCACATCCTCCATCCTTACAGCACTGACTTAACTCCAGGTGATGATTCGATGAATCCTGTTCTCAAAGATTCACTGAGTGACAGATGTTTTAAAAACCACCTGCAGTTAGAAGTATACTTTCCAGTGTATACAAAATGACATTTAATAATTAGATAATTAGACTGAAAACACATGGGGAGGTGCATGGGGGGGGGGGAGTACTTTAAAGGAATGCATTAATACAGAACTTTATTATTCAAATGTTTAAAATACTTCTTATATGTTCCCCTCTTTGATATGGTATCAAATGCAGCACCAGATTGATACTTTCATTACTACAGGATTTATAGTTTTGAAATACATGCTTTACTGACACTCTAATTATGAAATATAGTGAAACTTCTTAAAACTGGCTCCTCAGAAACCCATATTTTTCTGCAGAATGACCATATATTTTGGTCCTTGTAAGATCACTCTAATACTAATCAGGCATCTTTCAACTGGTCACCTCAATATAATAACCAAATGCTTTTCTCCCAGTTATGTCTGCTATAGAAAGGGTTTAATAATTAGTGATATTTTACATATTTACATAATAATTCAGTTTTGTATTGAATACAGCACTTAAAGGATTGTTTTCTGCTGCTGGGGATTTGAATTAAATAATAATAATAATGAGTACTTTGTATATCGCCTAATCTTTCGAAGGTCTAAGTGCTTTACACCATCAATAATGATATGACTACACTACAGAACAACAAATGACAAAAACAATGAAATTGGAAAACATGAAAACATGTTGAAAACATATAAGATACAAAACATGATTCGGTGGCTAAGTTTATCCCTGCAGTCAAAACAGCACTCTTAAAAGGGACCACTGTGTCTTTGTGTCTAATTTCAATGGGCAATTCATTCCACGTTGCCGGGCTCTGGTGTGCAAATGAACATTGTCCATATGACTGTTTTCACCTTGGGAACAGTGAGTATACAATTATCAGAAGAAGAGCATAAGGATCTAGCTGGTGTATACACATGGGTGAGGCTGGATAGGTATGCTGGACTGGAGTCTGTCTTTGAAACATAGCACAGAGAACAAATTCAATTGCAGATTGTGATATGCAGTGATTTCACATTATAACACAGTTGAAGAGAGCCATGAAAGTGTACTGTTATAAATGCGGTTACATTTTAATTTTAAATGTTATTACTATTACACATTATAATGGGGTACATTATATATGGCATTACTATTACACAGTGTAATGGGATTATTTATACCTTTTGTTACTATTATATAATGTAATGGGGTACATTATACATGGTATTTACTATCACATATTATAAGGTGGTACATAATACATTGTATTACTATTATACAATATAATGGGGTACATTATACATGGTATTACTATTATATAATGTAATGGGGTACATTATACCTTTTGTTACTATTATATACATGTAATGTAATGGGATACATTATACATGGTATTGCTATTTTACAATATAATGGGGTACATTATACATTTTATTACTATTATACAATATAATGGGGTACATTATACATTTATTTACTATTACATAATATAATGGATCCATTACACTGAGATACATTATAGATGGTATTGTTATTATACAATATAATTGGTTACATTATACATGTAGTTTTGCTATTACATAATATAATGGATCCATTACACTGGGATACATTATACATGATACTGGGGTACATTAAACATTGTGTTGCTATTAAAGATAATGTAAAGGAGTCCATTTATACTAGGTTCTATTAAACATGGTATGACTATTTTGTAATTTTGCACAATATACTTGGTATTACTGTTAGTAGGATCCATTATACTGGGGTACATTATACAAGGTAATACTATTACAAATAATGTAACAGATTCCATTATACTGGGGTACATTATACAAGGTATTACTATTAAGACTCACCTGTTTCGACTGCAGGGACAAACTTAGTGACCTAATCGTGTTTTTGTATCTTATATGTTTTCAGCATGTTTTTATGTTTTTCAATTTCATTGTTTTTGTCATTTGTTGTTCTATAGTGTAGTCATATCATTATTGATGGTGTAAAGCGCTTAGAGCTTCGAAAGATTAGGCGATATACAAGGTCCTCATTATTATTATTATTTATTATTATTACAAATAATGTAACAGATTCCACTATACTGGGGTACATTATATAAGGTATTACTATTAAAAATAATGTAACAGATTCCACTATACTGAGGTACATTATATAAGGTATTATTATTACAAATAATGTAACAGATTCCACTATACTGGGGTACATTATACAAGGTATTACTATTACAAATAATGTAACATATTCCATTATACTGGGATACATTATACAAGGTAATACTATTACAAATAATGTAACAGATTCCATTATACTGGGGTACATTATACAAGGTAATACTATTACAAATAATGTAACAGATTCCATTATACTGGGGTACATTATACAAGGTACTACTATTACAAATAATGTAACAGATTCCATTATACTGGGGTACATTATGCAAGGTACTACTATTACAAATAATGTAACAGATTCATTATACTGGGGTACATTATACAAGTTAATACTATTACAAATAATGTAACAGATTCCATTATACTGGGGTACATTATACAAGGTAATACTATTACAAATAATGTAACATATTCCATTATACTGGGGTACATTATATAAGGTATTACTATTACAAATAATGTAACAGCTTCCATTACACTGGGGTACATTATACAAGGTAATACTATTACAAATAATGTAACATATTCCATTATACTGGGATACATTATACAAGGTAATACTATTACATATAATGTAACATATTCCATTATACTGGGGTACATTATACAAGGTATTACAATTACAAATAATGTAACAGCTTCCATTATACTGGGGTACATTATACAAGGTATTACTATTACAAATAATGTAACATATTCCATTATACTGGGGTACATTATACAAGGTATTACTATTACAAATAATGTAACAGATTTCATTATACTGGGATACATTATACAAGGTAATACTATTACAAATAATGTAACAGATTCCATTATACTGGGATACATTATACAAGGTAATACTATTACAAATAATGTAACAGATTCCATTATACTGAGATACATTATACAAGGTAATACTATTACAAATAATGTAACAGATTCCATTATACTGGGGTACATTATACAAGGTATTACTATTACAAATAATGTAACAGATTCCATTATACTGGGGTACATTATGCAAGGTAATACTATTACAAATAATGTAACAGATTCCATTATACTGGGGTACATTATACAAGGTAATACTATTACAAATAATGTAACAGATTCCATTATACTGGGATACATTATACAAGGTAATACTATTACAAATAATGTAACAGATTCCATTATACTGGGATACATTATACAAGGTAATACTATTACAAATAATGTAACAGATTCCATTATACTGGGGTACATTATACAAGGTAATACTATTACAAATAATATAGTTGGATACATTATGCATAGTATAACTATTATATAATGGTGTCAATTATACCGGGGTACCTTATACATGTACATGGTATTACTATCACATAGTGTAATTCAGTCCATTATATTGCGGTAAATTATCAATGTCATTACTATTATATAATGTAATTTGGTCTATTTTAGTGTGATACCTTATACATGGTATTATTATTAGACAATGACATTATATAAGGTGATGCATTTCAGAGGTTATGGTGCAAATTAAAATTAATGTCAATGTACATGTGAGTTGTGCACAAATCACTGCACCTGGTGATGACATCTGTGACATAAGAATGAACACATTGGCACCAATTCAGTGTTATTTCTTCATCATTAATGACATTAAAATGAAACTAACTCAAATGGGCATAAATCAAGCATCACCAATGTACATGGTGATACTAAATACTAATGTAATGTGATCTATTTTACTGGCTTAGACTATACGTGGTATTGATATTAGAAATAATATAGTGGGGTACATTATTATAGTTTTCTCATTGTGGAACAAGATTATATTGGGGTACAATATAGGAAGGGTCAGTGTATATGATATTACATTGGTGGTTTTTTAATACTACTAGAATTTGGATGGAGATTGTCTGAAATGCTATTCTCAAACACAAGAAGGATGAAAAATGGTAATGAAAATTCCATACCATTGCAGCCACCTGTATTTGAAATAGTTATTTTCCATTTGCAGGCATGAACTCAGACAAGCAAAGTAAAATTAGTGCTAAAACATTTAATAAATATCACATTATATTTGTCTTACTCAATCCCTTTAACCAAGTATTTTGCATGGTAATTTCATTAAAACAAATAGAACTTGATGATTTAAGACATTAATTCGCTTTGATGATCATGGACTTGACTGGTTTGTTTTCTTTTAATTCCATTAAAGCATCAGCCACCATTCTTTATCTAGAATCTGTTGGATATTTATAGTTTCTTGGAAGCATGAGCATTAATAATTGTCCAAACTGAATTAGTCTTTAAGTCCATCCCACCTTTACACCGCCATATTGTCCAAAATGAATTAGTCTTTCAGTCCACCCCATCTTTACACTGCTATTGTCATAGGGTCGGTTTTACTCTAATGACATCTTTTTCTGTAACAACAGAGTTCAGTGTGACATTGTCCACATCTCTTTAGCATCCCAATGTTTATACAATATTTGGCCATTAAAGGCAGGATAATGTTTCACTTGCTGTTGTAAATTTTCATGACCAATGTAAACTTGTCAGGGGCATCTGTTTTGACCTGGTATCCAGGCATTAGAAATGGTGTTAATTGGATGCCAAATGATCCCATTGCAGATGATTTATATTTTAATCTTTGCTGATGTCTCCCATATGTTCTAACTATTTATGCATTTTTCTTAAATTTATGACCTTCATGTTTATCTGATCTTAATTATCCCCTCCCCCACTTCATATTTTACGTTAGGGATACTGTGATACCCACTGTCATACATTGGCCTACGATTTTGCATGACAGTACAATGAAGTGAAGTACATTTAGTAATACTTAGCGTGTAGATGTACACAAGACCATGGCTAGATACTTTGTTTCGATCATTATATTTTGATATTCATTTCTTTCTATTATATTTTTTTGCATCTCTATAAATTGTCACACTGCAGACATCATAGCGATATTGCTGCATTTGTTTTAAAGCTATGTTACGAATCCAAATAACACACACACATAGCGACTTTAAAACAGCAAACCATAACAAGCCATAAAATAGTGTCATCTGTCCAGTAACGAATCTATCACACTTTTCTCCAGTTAACATATCTGATATGTCATGAAACTGGATCACACTTAAGACCAGGCTTTGTGAGATAAGTATTCTTAGAGTTATCTCCCCATTCTTGAAAATTCTTTCATACTCTTCTTTAATTAATGTCCTGAATTGTTACAGATAACTACTTTAAACTTGGCATGCATTAGTGTCATGGCAACAGTTTGTCAGGTTTTAGAGTGCAAAGAATTCTGTAAGCACTCACCTAAAGAAAGATCTATAGCTGGAACTGATTTCTTGCCTTCCAATTACATTTTGATAATTGAATGCATAATGAAGGGAGGATGTGATCTTAGGACAGATCTTGTGCATTATTCATTTCAGAGAAGTGTTAACAGGAAGCATGATTAGTACTGCAGGTATTTGAGGAAAAGATGGCATTGGAGACAGTAAAATTAATTACTACTGGTGTAACAAAGTTTTATTAATTTATAGGTAAACTGACATAACTTTATCTTCTTTTTGTATATATTTGAGCATTTTTCTGCAGGGTAATTAGGAATTGGATTTTGACTGACCGTACACATTGTGAACAGATTTGACAAAGATGATTCACCTGTCGGTGTGCATGATAGGTACCCAGGTATTTTGAAGGAGAGAGATTAGTATGATTCTTTTAAACCAAATTTCATAATTTTTATAACATTTCCTGGAATAAATTCACAAAACTAGAATTCTGACTGATCTGAAATGGTACCCATTTTAACAGTGATATAGGTCTTTTTTATACTCTGATAATTAACCTTGTGAAAATTCCATTTCAACTGTTTCTGTCTTGTTTAACTGAGTAGGTTTAAACCCTGAGAATTAATCCTTTAAAAATTCCATTTCAACTGTTTCTGTCATGGTTAATTCAGTAGCTGTTCATTTATCTTCATTACAATTTTGAAGGATCAATTCAGTCTATTCATAAGGTGTCTGATGCCAGTAATTTCTGAGAAAAGAAAATCAATCACCAGACCATCGTCTGGCAGGCTAATTATATTATTTGGCAGAATGTTATGACCTTTTCACAGTTTAGCAAGACATTTAACCATTTTCTTTCATTTTTTTTAAAAAATAATCTTTTGTTGGGTATGATTTTTAAATATCTGTAAAATTTACCTAATTAAATTTAGTGTTTAAGTGTTATATGTTTATGAAGATATAATTTCAGCCCCTTGTCAAAAATTATATTTTATCAGCTTTTTTGGGACAGGGGTACATGAATTTATAAATGGCCTATATGCATTGCCAGATTGTGATTTTAGCATTTTTGTTTATTAATCATTTGGCTATCAGAGATGAGCATTCCTGATTACTGTTTATCAGTAGGAGTATGGTGTATGCAGTACTCAAATAGGAGTCAGATGTAACTCATATCTACTCTCACATAATACACTGACCAATCTGTGTCTAAGCAGTAATCAGTAAACTAGCAACATAGAGCCCAATCAACAAATGTATTAGGTGATAGCAGATCAGAGTCTGCTGATTGCTATGTATAGATGGTTCATAATTTATTGCAAGCTTATTATTTCATCAATAAAATACCATTCATTCATTCATTCATTCATTCATTCATTCATTCATTCATTCATTCATTCATAGTCCCGAAAATATCCTCATTTAATTCTGTCATAGTCAATCTGCTCATATTAGAAATCATGATTATTTTTTTCAAAAAGAGGGCTTTTAATGTTGTCTCATTACATGTAGACATTGGGATGACAGGTCTAGGAAGGTTATAATGTATAAGGTATATCTTAATTGTATGTATTTTCAGTACATGTACTTCACTCTCAGATTTCTAAATGACTTAAACTGTATAGTATTGTACCATTGTTTAATCCAATAAAAATTATTGAAATGTCTTTCTAGCAGACATTGTACATGTTTACAAACTTGTATGCTCTCTTAGTGTAGATTTAAAATAATGATGTTAAAATGTATAAGGAAATCTTTGTGTTAGAAATCATGTAGGATATTGAAGCCCTTTAGCAGTACATTGTCATCACTAGATGGAAAATAACATTATTTAAAAACCTGAACAGAGGTAATGTTGATTTGGGTTTTTTTGTTGATTGTTTTTAAGTTTTTATTAACATAAAAATATGAGATATTGATGTAATTGAGATATTCACATAATATGATAATATGAGATATTCATGTAATATGAGAGATTCGTGTAATATGAGATATTCATGTAGTGGGAGATATTCATGTAATATGAGATATTCATGTAATGGGAGATATTCATGTAATGGGAGATTTCATGTAATATGAGATATTCATGTAATTGAGATATTCCATAAATATGAGACTTTCCTGTAATATGAGATATTCATGTAGTGGGAGATATTCATGTAATATGAGATATTCATGTAGTGGGTAATATTCATGTAGTGGGATATTCATGTAGTGGGTAATATTCATGTAATATGAGATATTCATGTAGTGGGAGATATTCATGTAATATGAGATATTCATGTAATATGAGATATTCATGTAGTGGGTAATATTCATGTAATATGAGATATTCATGTAATGGGAGATATTCATGTAATGAGAGATATTCATGTAGTGGGTAATATTCATGTAATGGGAGATATTCATGTAGTGGGAGATATTCATGTAATATGATATATATTCATGTAATATGAGATATTCATGTAGTGGGTAATATTCATGTAATGGGAGATATTCATGTAGTGGGAGATATTCATGTAATATGAGATATTCATGTAGTGGGAGATATTCATGTAATATGAGATATTCATGTAGTGGGAGATATTCATGTAATGGGAGATATTCATGTAGTGGGAGATATTCATGTAATATGATATATTCATGTAGTGGGAGATATTCATGTAATGGGAGATATTCATGTAGTGGGAGATATTCATGTAATATGATATATATTCATGTAATACATAAATATTGGTACAGTAAAGCAACAATATAATGCACATAGTTCCCTAGTTATTTTTGTCACTGTAAGTTGAAAGGAAAGAAGCAGGAAAAAAGAAATAGAGAAAATTGATTATCAGTCTATTTGTAAATTGTTAGCATTTTTACAAAAGGAATATGAGAACATGCATACATATGCTTACTTCAAAGACATATGTTTTCATATATGTAATTATATGAACACCAGTACATTATGTATACTTGCCTCTAAGTCAAGAGAAGCTGCAAACTGCACAGACCCAGATCTGCCAGTACATAATGCTGATAATGCGCTGGTAGAATTGGGTCTGTGCTATTTGATAGAAGTATTCAGTAGAAAAAACAACATAGACCTGATTTCCAGTTGTATTATACTATGACAGATCACAGACTTTGTTTTTTGCCTCATCTTTAAAGAGAGTATATAAAGTAATAACATCAGCCCCATGTACACATACATACATACATACATACATACATACATACATACATACATACATACATACATACATACATACATACATACATACATACATACATACATACATACATACATACATACATACATACATACATACATACATATATACATGCATGCATGCATGCATGCATGCATGCATGCATGCATGCATACATACATACATACATACATACATACATACATACATACATACATACATACATACATACATACATACATACTTACATACATACATACATACATACATACATACATACATACATACATACATACATACATACATACATACATACATACATACATACATACATACTTACATACATACATACATACATACATACATACATACATACATACATACATACATACATACATACATACATACATACATACATACATACATACATACATACATACATACATACATACATACATACATACATACATACATACATACATACATACATACATACATACATACATACATACATACATACATACATACATACATACATACATACATACATACACATTGCCAGTAATATAGTTTATTAATTGCTTGTGTGATAGTCATATATTATCAAACTTTCTCCATATACAGTATCTATAGGGACTATAAATTTCTACATTAAAGTTAAAAAGCAACAATATTTTTGAATTGAGACACTTTTGGTCTGTCTGTATTAAATCTTACTTTATGTTGTTTTGCAGATCAAGTATATAAGCCTGATTTTTGTCTTTAGTTCTAAAGCAAATATTTGTTTTGGTGATTTCTAAATTATTTGTTTTGCAACATTATACATTGCAAAATGTTGATAGAAATCTAGTTATGTTACAATCTCAAAAGATCTAACAGTTATGTGACAATCCCAAAAGACCTGACAAAGTTATGTGACAATCCCAAAAGATATAGCAAAGTTATATGACAGTCCTAAAAGATCTGACAAATTGTTTCAGTGCAAAACGATTAGAGCTTTTCTAGAATGATTCTGTTTCTTTTGAGAAATGCATTCATAGGTAAGATTATATTCAATATTTTCAGCTGTATTCATCTATGATTTGGAATTTTAATGTTTTTATGGTAAAAAGAAAAATTTCAGCCAGTCATTTTGTGAAGTTTAAAATTAATTGATAAATTTAATTTTAAATGTCTTTATAGTTGCAAATATTCCTTGAAACTATTTGAATTTACAGTTAATATAAAAATTATTATGAAAATTATCAAAAACTTATACAGGAGCCATTTTCATTAATAAAATAATTCACAAATCTAATGCCTTTCTGAAACCGATCTTTTGTTCTGATGTCTAAAATTGACTTCTTAAAAATTGCCAGAAAGAAGACTGTAAAAGGGACAGAAGGTCACCATCCTGGGTATATGCAATTTGCAATTAGACTGAATTGTAAGCAGGATTTTGTTATTTATTTATATACATTGTATTTTTGGTCATGACCCCTGGGTTACAGTTCTGAAAGTAGGGGGTATTTGGTGGATTAAATGTAATAGAAAGCATGGAGATTCACCTTGGCAAGCCTTAAAAGTAGATCTAGTTTGAACTTTATCATGTTTTCTACCCACCAGCTGGGAAGGAAACCCTCCGAAGATGAGCCAGTAAACAATGTAAAGAGGCTGTCTCAGCAGTTGGGATATGTGACAATTGTACAGAAAGGAGAGAATGATATCATCTCTAATGGTACCCAAGGTAGGTAATTCATTTCAAATAAAGGATTATTTATTTTTCGGTATCAACATTTATCTAGTTTTAGGAAGCATTATGTAGTTACTGGAATTCTTTTAGTAATTGAAATTTATTGCTAAATTTGATAAAGTATTTTATCACAATAAATGTACTGTGCATCTTGAACATTTTATCTTTATGTTACTTGTAATCTGCATGAAGCTGTCATTGAATTACAAACCATTGATAAGTTTTAGATCACTTCTCATTGTGAATTGGTATTATTAATTTAATTTTAATATTTTATTGTCTACATAGGCAGTGTAACTATTGGTATTGACCATTGCAAAATAAAATTTAAAAAATTTAATTTCTCAAAAATAGTGTCAATTTCATACAAAATAGCATACAAGTATTGAAAGTTCAAATATACATATTCATTGATGAAATTTTTATAAATTGTCTTTTTCTATTGATATATGTTTTTTTTAAAAAAAGAAGTACCATATATACTCACTTATAAGTCCGGTCCATGTGCATAAAGAATAAATACTGATCAAAATTAATAAGATAGCAAGTGGAGGGGGTGTGTTTTTGTTCTACTAATTACTCCAAACAAAATGGATAGATTGAACGATGCTGGTGCATTATATGATATCAGGTCTAGGTCTATCCATTTGCAATTGGACCCAACATTTAATTGAGTATCATTGGTTTATAACACCACTTCTTTTCATTATTTTGTCTGCCTCCTATTGTACACAGGGTGGGGTGGGGTTCTTTGTGTCTTGGTCATCGTGTGTCTCTGTCCATCTCATTATTTATTTTCCTCTCTCTCTCTCATGATTTATTGTTTTCTGATAATAGTGGATTGTGCATCAGACTCCTGTCATTAAGAAGGGGCAAGACACCATCACCTGCCCAGTATCATAGACTCTTACTATAATTACCTTACAAATTTGAAATCTTAAACCTTAAGAATCATTTTCACCTAATTGTCTTCCCCCTAAACCTGAAAGTTCATGAAAGCAGAAGAGACTTAGAAAGCACCTTGACATGAAATTTAGTCATAAATCTCCATTACTAGATGGCATGTATTGTACCAGTGCTATTCTCTGACCAATAGAGTCAGGTATGGAGAGATAATTATCATCCATCCACGCCATGAGATGGACATCAGACTGAAAGTATACTGGATACAGCACACTATAGGTTATCTGCTCCTTACAATTGTGTGCTGTATTGGAATAGTATGTCGGGAAATTTAATCCCAGAAATTTGATAGATTTTAATTGGCAGTTAGTTTAAAAAAAGTTTTGTTTGATTGATTTCTGTTGAAATTCTAATATTTAAAATTTAAATGTAATTTTTATTGCTTTTGCCACAGTCAGGTGCATTCAACTTTTTTCTGTGAGAAAGAATTTCTGTGAGTAATAAGTATACTGGTCAAACACTGACATCCTTAGAACATGTTTCCTTCTCTTGTTAAGATAGCATTCATTGATAAGATACATAAATTAGAGAGATGGTGAATGAAGGAATGGAAATTAAGTGTCATTCTGATTCTTTACTGTTAAATACTGTCATATTTCATGATAGGTATTGATAAGTAACCTCTTGACCATGCAAATAAGTGACAGGGGTTAAAACAACCCCTTAATTTATCTTTTCAAAAATGATAATGTTTAAACCTAAGGTACCACTTTAGGCATTCCTGCCTAGAAGTCCCATTCTAACACAAAACCTTGAAGTCCCATTCTAACACAAAACCTTGAAGTCGCATTCTAACACAAAACCTTGAAGTCCCATTCTAACACAAAACCTTGAAGTCACATTCTAACACAAAACCTTGAAGTCCCATTCTAACACAAAACCCTGAAGTCACATTCTAACACAAAACCTTGAAGTCACATTCTAACACAAAACCTTGAAGTCACATTCTAACACAAAACCTTGAAGTCACATTCTAACACAAAACCTTGAAGTCCCATTCTAACACAAAACCTTGAAGTCACATTCTAACACAAAACCTTGAAGTCCCATTCTAACACAAAACCTTGAAGTCACATTCTAACACAAAACCTTGAAGTCACATTCTAACACAAAACCTTGAAGTCCCATTCTAACACAAAACCTTGAAGTCCCATTCTAACACAAAACCTTGAAGTCCCATTCTAACACAAAACCTTGAAGTCACATTCTAACACAAAACCTTGAAGTCACATTCTAACACAAAACCTTGAAGTCACATTCTAACACAAAACCTTGAAGTCACATTCTAACACAAAACCTTGAAGTCCCATTCTAACACAAAACCTTGAAGTCACATTCTAACACAAAACCTTGAAGTCACATTCTAACACAAAACCTTGAAGTCCCATTCTAACACAAAACCTTGAAGTCACATTCTAACACAAAAGCATGATATTAAGCATGCTGACATGATTATGATTTTTAAAACATGGTTTCCTAAATATATGATGAGATGATGGTGGTTCTGGCAATGGACCTTATATATATATATATATATATATATATATATATATATATATATATACACACACACACACACACAACCATACATACACAGCCATGCACATGCTGTTAACTTAAAGTTTAAATAAAACAGGTGATATTATAACTCATATGAAACATAAACAGACTTTCAGATTTTTAATATAATTACTAAAATTCAAAGCACAGGTTTCAGATATACATAAGAGTTATGGCCCCTTTGGCAATTATAGCCCTGATAAAAGGGAACCCAAGTCCCGGTTAGGGAAAATGCATCAAGAAATCATAAATGAATATGTAGTAAATCAGATAAAATAGGTCATTGTGTAAATACCAGGCTTTGTGTTATGCTCTGGTCAATGTCCAGCACCCTTTGTGAGAGACATTTTGGTAAAATATTGAGGATTAATGGAAAGCAGAGCTGGATGGCCAGACCTGGATTTCACTAATAGAACTGAAGTCCGGACTTCAAGTCTTAAATCCAACATGCCAATGAAATGTTTTAGGTCCAGACTTAGTTTCTAACATGAGTTGGTGAAATTTGGGTTTTTACCTTTTTTCATCTACCTCCTTTTTTTCTCATATCTTAAATCTTGCCCTCCAGTGAATTTGCGCAAAAATATGTAGTTTTAATAGTTTTAAATAGACATAAAACATGTGTGCACACTTAATGACATGGTCTTATTCACTGCATTCAAACATTAATTCAGATCTATTTTCACCATTTAAAAAAAAAATTGCTGGCTGTGTAAGAAAAAAAATAACAGCTTAATACAAACACTAGTATATTTTATTTAATGAAATTCGTTTTATCATAGCGCTATATCAATCTTTTGTACCCATGCCATGCTGGACTGCTGGGTTGTAAATCCAATTAGTGTGTTTTTAATAAGCCCTATGCTAACTGAGAGGGCAAGTTAAGTTGGAGGAAGGTAATTTAAACTTAGAATCTGATAACCTTTAGCATTCCAATAGCACTAAATCTGTCCATGCTGTAGTATAAGGGAGATAACTCATGTTCTACAAGGACCATATGGAGTCTGGTGCACTTAACAAAGCTTGTAAAAGGACTGATAAAGACCCTGTTATCATTTTATCTTGTACACCAATATAGAATAATACATAAATCTGTCAGTTGGTATTAAAGGGAGATAATTGCTATTTGAGGTACATCAGATTTGTCATCTACTTAATGATTCTGGCAAATGATTCCATGTTGACTTTCATGAAGACTGCAGTTTATAGTGTTTTAAACATGTCAAGCCATATATTCATATTATTCAATTGGTTGATTTTGCAAATATCAGATCTTTTATTAACAGACAAAATATTTTAAATCACATAAAGTTTATATCCACAATTTTTTAATTTTTTTTAGTTCAGAAGCTTAATTCACAAACATTTTTACAGAAATGAAATTATTATACACTTAATTTAATATTAATTTCCAGAAGGATTATGTTCCTAGTACTTAAAACAAAATTTGTAAAGAATCAATGCTGTCAAAATATAGATATTTGGTGGTCTTGTTTTTGGTGGCTTTAAAGACACTTTTAAGACATTATAACTTCATCAAGAAATGGGAGCTGCATGGCTCTCCAAAAGGTCACACTGAGGCTTCCAACCTGGGTTGACTTGGGAAGTTGTTATTGAAAATTCAACTCTTGGATTAGGCATCCAACACTAAACCATCAGATCTATCTCATCTTTCCTGATTTATAGTTGATAAAATATGAGCAAAAACAAAATTCCATTATGGATCTGCTTGAATCCAAGGGGTAGGGAGAAGTAAAATTACCAAAAAAATGTATTGCTTGCAAATATAATATGATGGTTAGTGTCTGCAGAGTGTCATTGGGTAATGTAACGTAATGTGCTATAAGGTGACAAGTTTATTTAAAATAAATGCTGCTTCTGCATCCTTAAGTTTATTGAAGATTACAAAGGGGGTGGGATACAAAACTGGGGGATTAAACAATATAACTACAAGCTTAAACTGATGGATATTAAATGTAAAATATTATTCATTAACATGCAAACAAGAAAAAATTGTACATGAAACTGACTTTGATGAATAGGATCACTGTCATAAGTTGGAAACTTTCTAGAGCAAACATTACCCTATGTAGGACTTAACCCATGGGTCATAGCTTGAAATCTGTTTTGATTCCCCCCCCCCTCCAATAACCAAGTGGATATTTGCTGGGCATGAAAAAGACAAATGATCCAGTTGACATTTGCCACTGGAGCTGTCCTTACCGACAGGGACATAATCAAGAGGCTCATACTTTGGAGTTGAGGGCACATAATTCTGTTGGTTTTCTCCTCATTTTCTTATAAACAAGCTATGTCAAGGAATAAATGTACACCACTTTCAACTACCTTCTCTCCAGTAGACCTTCTGGACCTGTTTGCCAATTTTTTTTGTGACAAGGTACAAGCCAATACAATTTAAATTAACTTGTCGTTACCATACAGTTGCAATACAGAATTTAAGTGGCAACCGTTAGTAGCATTTGAACCTGTCTTTATGGATTTAGTATGTACAATTGTGATGAAGAGTACACCAAAGTCATGTAAACTTGATCCAATTCCAACATCACTGCTGCTTGAGTGCTTAGATCCAATATTGCCTTCACTAACTGATGTTATTAATACCTCTCTCTCTCACTGTCATTTATCAGAAACAACTGTTGTAATGCCTCTGCTGAAGAAACCAACACTCATCCATAATGATTTAACAAACTACTGCCCAGTTTCTAATCTCTCATTCATATCAAAACTCTTAGAATAAGTTGTTCTAACCCAACTTGTATCTCATCTGAAATCAAACAGTCTTTTTAGCAATGTACAGTCTGCATATCACCCTTTCCACAGTACTGAAACTGCTCTTCTAAAAATAGTTAATGACATTCTCTCTGCTTTGAATAGCAGAAAGATTACAGTCCTCAGCATTTGACATTATATACCATGATATATTACTTCACCGTCTCCAGCATGTATTTGGCAATCACAACAACAGCCTTACTGTGGTTCAAGTCCTATTTAGTCAACAGGAATACACTCCAGCACAATTGATCTATGTTGTGGTGTTCAACAGGGGTCTGTTCTTGGACCTATGCTCTTCATTCTATACACTCAGCCAGAGTTGCACAAGTTGTATGCTGATGACACCCAAATATACAAGTCTAGCCAACTGAAATTGATACTACCATCCAAGGTATAGAGAGGTGCATTTCTGAGGTGAAATTATGGAAGACATGTAACAAGCTGCAAAATGAATGACGATAAAACTGAGGCCATTCTGATCACAACACAAAGACCTAGGCATTACTCTTGACAATGCTTTCATATTGCACCAACATGTCATGAACATATGCAAGGCTGCATATCTTGAGCTAAGATGCATCAGCTCCATTCACAAATATCTTTCAGTTGATGCCACTACAACACTTGTGTGTTCATTAGTACTTTCAAGACTGGACTATTGTAACTCAGTTCTCTCAGGTTTGTCACAATATCTACTCCAGAAACTTCAAAAAGTTTGAAACACAGCTGATCGGATCATCTTTAGAGTACCATGATCAGAACACACCTCACTGCTGCTCTGTACCCTACACTGGCTATCCATTCAATCCAGAATCAAACATAAAATTTGTTCTCTGTGCTATGTTTCATTGACGGACTCCAGTGCAACATAACTATCTGGCCTCACCCATCTTTTACATACCAGAGCCCAGCAACATGGAACAAATTGCCCATTGAAATTAGACACAAAGACACAGTGATCCCAAGAGTGCTTTTAAAATGCACCTATTTTGTCGGCAAGAACAAACATAATGACCTAATAATGTTTCCTACCTTAAATATTTTCAGCATGTTTTTATGTTTTCTAATTTCATGGTGTTTGGGTTTTTTTTTAAATTTATTTTTTTAGTCATATCATTATATATGTTGTAAAGTGCTTAGAGCTTCTAAAGATTATTATTAATCTTAAGTGCCTAACAGTTCCTCGATTTTATTTGGGAGAAAGTTCTCTGTATGAAAGATTAAAGGGCAAAAAATATTTGATATGGATTGATGCACAAGAAAATAGAGAGAGTAAAAATTATATACAGGGTTAATGAATAAGCAGGTATTGCTGTCCATTGTGTAAAAGAGTCATAGGTCATGGATTTGTTTTGAAGTTTGAATATTGGAGTTTTAGGTACAGGGAGTTTTACTTTGCATAGCAATAGCACATCTATTGTCAAGCATATTAAATCCACTTTAAACCACATTTTCACACATACAGAAATTTCAGTCAAACACACATTATTTCATGAATGTAGAAAGAAAATTGTTATTTGTGATAATTATATTCTTTTTATTGGGATTAATGGTAGAATAATATGTGAATTTTAGATTAAACAATTATTTAATTTTTTAACTCTGCTGACAAAAATTAAATAACACAAAAATATATTACGATTTACAATACTGATTCACAGATGCTAATGAAGTTAATGATAGAAGTGTAAGACTTTCTCTTCATGATTTGAAATCATGGCCCATAAAAGTACATTTGCATGTATTAATAATTTATTGTAAAGCTTACATTGTATCACTCATATGTGTTTAATATTTCATTATTCTTTGAAACCATGTCTATTAAATCAAAATTACCAGTAAGGTGTTTTTAATTTTGTAGATGGCTATATTATTGTGGTTTTGAAGAAGACAATATTTTAATTTCTATAGGTACTTATAATCATTGATGCAGAAGGTGTCCTGCTTTTTAAAAACAGGATTGTTGAGTTTTTATTTCTTTAAATTCATGGCTTTTGCAGACAAGAAATACAAAATAGAGGACTCTTTGAATGTTACGTTATCAGGACACTGTTCTGAGAACAGACTTGTATGGCAACTGGTCCATAAAACAAGTGACCTGTGTGTGATACTATTCAACCTCTATAACCTACAATTTAGTTTTCCTGATAAGAGAGTAGAAAAGGGTAATTACTCTGACATAAAAAGCTCCATATATTGTGATTAATTTCATGGCTACATAGTTAGTGAGGCAGAAATACTATTTAAGGAATTCTCTCAGAGGGACAAGCATGATATCTGCTACATCAAAAAGAAATCACATTTTTATAGGAATTTAATGTGTTCTTTTATGTATTTATCTGATATTAAAGGTACAGACAAATTGTATATTTACCACCCATTTTGATTAAATGATTACAAGATTTTGTCTGTATTTACATTCTGTTAGTAAATACTGCAATTTCAAATTTCGCTTGCAATAAAATCTTAATTCTCTAATCATATAGATTGTAAAAGTTGTTTAGTAGGTCTTTAGGATACAAGTAAGACCACATCTATGATTTTGTGCCAAACCCTATTAAAAACACTTTATATACTTGCTTATCATACTGGTCTAACTGCAAACTGTACAGATCCCGATCTGCACTTGCATAATGCACTGGTAGATCTGGGTCTGTGAAGTAGACTGAACAACATAGACCCTGATCTGCAGGCACATTTTGCTATGGTAGATCAAGATCTTGTCATTTTCTGTTTGATTTGACTTGTAAGCAAGTATATATGGTATATCTATCTTGCACTGAAATATAGAGGATTTTTCAGGAGTGTTCAAGTTAAATGTGGCAAATATAATTTGATGAATTTCGTTGGAAGTGAGCATGGATGAAATATTATTTTATTTATTGCAAGGAAAGAACTGACTTTATTTTACCAAACTGAATAATAGTGGTGTGAGATACCCAGTCCCGGATTACCCATTAGGCAGAGTAGGCAACTGCCTATGGGCCCCGCAACTTTTATGGGCCCCATCAGGGGCCCCCATGAGACCGTGACCGTGGGTCTGGGGCCCCAAAAGTTTGACTGCCTATGGGCCTCCACGGTGCTTAATCCGGCGCTGGAGATGCCATTATCATTACAACTTTCCTTTGCATAATGTTATGATTGATCATTAATGATTGAACTGCGAATATTAATGTAAATGCATTTTGTTTCTGAAGTCATTTATAAAAACAATTTTGCAATGACAATAGACAAATTATCTAAATTAATTTTGTCTTGTGATCTGTATTGAAGCACTGATAAATTGTAATTTGATTTTTGTTTCCTCATTTCTAGACTTATTAATTCATCTTGAGAAAAATGCACAAGACTTTTTACTATATCCCCATTATATCAGTTATTGTCATTGGACCTTATACCACTATTGACACAGATAATGTGTTGGGTCATTATGTAATAACCTCATTATCACAATCATTGTGTAATGTGACCTTGTGATATGCTGCCATTATCACAATCATTGTGCTATAAACTTATTATATAAACCATTTATCACAATCATTCTATTTCGACTTTATTATATAAATCCATTATCACAATATTTGTGTTGTGACCTTATTATATAAACCCATTATCAAAATATTTGTCATTGTGTTGTCCTTACTTGTGTCAAGAAATGTACACCTTGTATATTCAGGTAAGTTTCTCAGACAGCATTGTTTTGACAGTCATAAAACTTGTCATGTACATTCATCCCAATGAGTACCACACCACCATTGAAAATTAAGACCACTGTGACCTATCTGTCTTGCTTCACTGAATAAGTTTCCTATGTTTAAATTTGTTTATATCATGAAACTTTATAATTTGTACACATCCTGAAGAGAACTATAGTTCTCTGCCAAAATGTAGGTTCGTGTGACAATTACTTTACCACCAGGCTCATTTTCCTCCTCCTCCATCATCATCATCATCATCATCTTCATCATCATTATCATCATCATCAACATCACCACCACTATGGCAATACTGATCATGACTTTAATCACTGAATATAAACATATGTCTGCAAAAATGTATACAAGCATCTTTGCTAAATTCTGTTGGCTGAATTTCTTTTTCAAGAAACATACACTAAATAATTTTCAATTGTTAACCTTAAAGGCAGTTTAAACTTGCGTTTTTTCAAAGATAACCTTTACTTTTTCTTTTTCTTCTGAAACTTGTGTGAAGATCAGAAGAAAAAAAATCAGAATAAAATCTGAGTACCATGTACTTGTAATTTCAGATACTTTGTCTGTTACATGTCACATCTCATTTTGGTATACTTTTTGACAATTAGAGTAACAACAATTAGTACAGGGATTATTAACTTGCTCATCCTTAGTTACAGAGGTTGATTGAGTTAAATCTCTCAATGCTGAATACAATAAAAGAACAGATTATCGAATGATTAATGCATAATTGTTCTTAATTAATTAATTATAATAGCAATCAAATTTTAGTGGCATTATTTTAACCTTGTATCAGAGGATATAAAAACATGAAAAGAATTCTTTATTCTAAAGTGTAAACTTAAATCACTAATGCACATTTCAGCAAAGATCTGTAATTATGTTTATAAAGTGTGTGTGTGTCTGTGTGTGTGTGTGTTTTAGTATTTCTAACAGGAAGATGGACACATAAGACAACTAACCTGTAAGAAGAAAAGAAAAGGGATTGTCCGTTGCATGTATAAAGTGACCAAATAACTGTATTTTTTTATACAGAATAGTTAAGTACACAGAAATAAAATTTAGATACACGTAGGCTACAATATTTAATTTTCACATGTGTACACTAAAATGCAGCCACATGCTAAAATTAAAATCGCAAAAGAAGTCAGCTTTATTCAGCTTACGACTACCACTCCTATACTCTTTGTAGTGTTGGTGTGTTGTGGAGAAGGGAGTCCAAGAAGATGTGGGGGTCAAGGAGACCTTCTGTCAGGTGCCATGGGAACCTTCGCCTACTGGGCCCACATGGCTATAGAGAAGAAGACTTACAAGTATGTGACATATGTATGATTATTGTAATAAATTCTGGAGTATTGAACTCTTTATAACCGCTTGGAGTCAATGATAATTCATTATTTTATTCAATAACTTTGAGTAATATGCAAAAACTGGACAAATATTATCCAGTGAAATGCTTGTATTAGTTTTTTTTCTGCATGTTCTGGTTAGGTGACCAGTTTTTATGACCATGCAGCTAGGCTGGTTTCATTTATGATTTAAATGGTGAGAAGCCAAATGTTGGAGTTCTACTAATAACAAACAGGCCCCTTGCAAAAATAAAATACATTTACTTTTTCATAAGAGATTTCATCATACCTGCATGACATTTGGGACTACCATATACATGTATGGTTAGCAAGGTGTATGTTTGTCTACAAGATGTATGCCAATCAATCAGCCCTCCCCACACCCTTACTTAATACATATCACTAGCATGCTGGGTATTTTGTGCCACATGACCTCAGGCCCAGTGTTTTTCAATACTTAATTGATAGCCTTTTTTGTCATCAGCTTAAAAGCATGCATATGTTACAAGATAAACACATTTGAAGCAAAAAGTTATTTTGAATTTTTTTAAAAATATTTTATACATTAAATTTATGAAAGCCAGATCAATCCTTTAGCATTATGCAGGCGAGTACATTTGATAATTCTCATTCAGAAGTGAATGAAACTTATGAAATTGTTTATAAAAGATACAATTTTGTATTTTTGATTTACAAACTGAAGACCAGCTATAACACAGCAGACAATAGCTGAGCTGGTAAACCATTCTATTCTACAGGAATAATGCTCTAATGGTTTCATGGTTAGAGCATCCACCTCAGATGCAGGAGGTCGTAAGTTTGAGTCCCAGCCGAGTTATACCAAAGACTTATAAATATGTAACTAGTATCTGCCTCACTCACTAGTGGTTAGAGCATCCGCTGTGGAAGTGAGAGGTCATGGGTTCAATCCCCGGCAGATCATACCAAAGACTTATAAAAATGGTACTAACAGATGCCTCATTTAACGCTCAACATTAAGAGGTTACTGTTAGGAGTGGTCGGCCTGGAGTCAGGATCATGTGTCTGGTTGGGACATCATGCTACATGTCTATGGCATGATGCCCCAGTGCTAGACATCACTATAAACTGTCACACTGCAGACATCAAAGTGATATGACAGAAAAACTGTTAAAGCTTTGTTAAAAATCCAAAAAAACATAACATGCACATCCATATACATGTATGTTAGCAAGGTACATGATACATGATACAGGCAACTTGACCATACACAAGTACACTTAAAATGCTTTTAAGGATAAAAATGTATCAACATTATTGCCAATGAAGTCAAATGAATAATGTTGATCAGAGGTGTTGAACTAGTCATCATTATATACTTAAAACCAATTTGCAACACCAATGACAGCCCATTGTCACTCATCTCTCATTTTACAGAGTTCCTCTGCATCCAAAGGAAACACCCTGCTTGAATAGTCCTTAGCTTTACACACCTCAAGAAATATCTCCAAAAATTCTGATTTATTCTGTTCAGGTTACACTAGAGTGTTAATGACAAATTGCAAACTCCAATAATAATCATTCATCAAAAGACTGTGTTAACAGAAAGCTTTGAATGTCTGTCAGTGATAAATGTACCTAAATCTTTACATTTCTCTTCAAAGAGTGTGGAACAGAAAAACCTTTATCATCAATATCAGTATTACCTTGTTGAGACCTAAAAAAAAAAGCGAGAAAAATTGATACATTTCATTTAGAAATGGAAAGCATTTATCATTGTCTAAAAGGGTCAGACCACTCTAAAATATGTTAATTTCATGTCAATATCAACATTATTTACCATATTCTTTCGCAAAGTGTTTCTCTTTCATCGAGTTTTCCATCCATAAGCAAATTGTTAATAACACAATTCTCTGCCTCAGATGCGGCAAGTTGTGGGTTAAAACCCCAGCCGAGTCATACCAAAGACTTACAAAAAAATGTAGTGTTTCCCTAAATTACCCTCATTTGTGTTTCAGAGACCCCCAAATGTTTAATTTGACCCCAGTTTTGATACCAAAGTTTGTTTTTAACTCACTCTGAACACATAATCTCAGTCTTGCACCCCTAGGGGATACAATGAAAATGGTACTAGCAGCTGCCTCACTAATGACACTCAACATTAAGAAGTTAGTGTTAAGACTGGTTGGTCTATTGTCAGGATAATGTGACAGGGTGGGACATGTCTGTGGCATGATGTCCCTGTACTAGGCATCACTATAAATGGCCACACTGCAGACATTATAGCGATATGATTGGAAAATTATTAAAGATCCGTTCAACATCCAGATCACACTTACACACAATGACCAATTTTTCATAAATTTCAAGTAGATAACAAATTTGCTGAAGTTTTTAAATTTACCCTGTGTGAAACATAAATAACCATGTATGCATTCTTATTATTCTGTACCTTTTGGTTTGCTTGTTTGCAGCATGTTAACGCCATCTTAACAAAATCAATTCTGTTGTTCCTGATACATGCTGAGATCTTTTGAATACAATATTTTAGATGCCAATTTATTTTAGAAAAATGGAGCTGTTGCTTCCTTCCATAGCACAAAGTCTGGCTAATAATGGATAATGAATGTAACAATCACTCCACCCACCCAATGCTGCAAATAATATTTAGACAATTATTTCAGTATTTATTGAATTTATGTTCCATCATGGGATAATATTGATATAACGGTTGCATTGATTGATGCATTTCCTCATAAAGTGGTATTCATATGAAACATGTAATTAGGACTGGCAAATTTACATTATTTATCCATCTAAAACATTGTTATTTAGCTGTTACCTCAGAGAGAATATCAGTCAATCACTTGTTTTATGGCAGTGCTGTTTTTGATCTTTTGAAGGTTTTGTTGCCATTTACAATATTGACTAGTCTATTTCAAAGTTTTCTATTGCCTTTTTTTTTAAAATGTATTAGTACCTTGACTCCTTATTTTATGAATGTTCAATTAAAGTATTTTTTAATGTTTATGCAACTAAAAACATTATTACCACTTTTTCATTATGCATAATGAATTTTTGCAACAATGACGTATTCCAAGCTGTTTATGTATATTTCCCCTACTGGCCACCATTCCTTGCTCATCCAGTGGCCATCTATGTTCATGTATTATATTGTTAATTAGCACACTGTACTTTTAAGTGAATCATCGCCCATTTATGCTGAATAGTGCTTCTTTTTCCTATTTTCATTTTTTTGTCTTTTTTTCTTTATACTGCATGTTTTAATTAGTACAGTTCAAATTAATTAGTGTTGATTTTAATAAATAATTAAATGTATGTGTGCTATATTTTTGCCTTCCTCTTCTGTGGTTATTATGTACTGCATGTATTATTGCAGGGCACTTATCAGAGATTATTGCCTTCAGATTAATTGGACCTTCATTTTCGCTTAACGAAGTTTTGCTTAGCAAACAATTTTCAAGGAACATATACCATTTTTAAAATGAGCAGTCAGTCTAATTTGATTTCTATACCATGAAAACTTTGTTATCTCACTCTCTCTCTGTGTCTTGACAAAATTAATTCTTCCCACTTAAGCCAGATAGTTTTCTTTTTACCACCAGCAGTTCATTGACAGTTATTTAATTATGTGATTTGCCAGATTGATGACTGTAACTTTAAAGTTCTTTCTCATCCACCATCTTGGATCTGAAAATGGCCATACCGTGCAAAATTCAGAAGCAGTGGCCCAAATTTAGCCTGATTCAGACTTATTCCTCATAGACCTACATTCACAGACCCATCAATCATCAGGTTACATTGATGGTCATCATCATTTTCCAAAAGTCTCCCAGTGGTTTTTTATTTCAATGATTATTATAATAAAGCAAAAAGTCATAGAAACATCTAGGACAAGCACAATGCTGGTCTTCTAGAATATCATCCATCATATGGGAGCTCCATAGGTCCTTCCCAGAAGTTCATAATTATCTTTGATTAGACCTGCCTGTCCCTAATGGGTCACATTGTCTGCCCTTATGATTATTTCAAATTCCTTAAATTTGATATGCATGCAGTGGCCTTTGCCCAGCTGCCAGGTCAAGAAAGCTATTGGTTACAGCAGGGTAACATGTGGACAAGATGGAGAGAAGCATTGCCTTGACAGAGTGACTTTTGATGAGGGTCTGCTGAACAGGGGTCATTTGTTTCCATGTTTTGTCAATAGCACATGTCTCATTTACTTTGTCCACAGTGTCCATGTGACTGACCACTACCTAGCTATATATCATTGGCAGTTAAAAGCTATTAGTTGTCCAGTGATCATTAATGCTTCCATCAAGCAGACAGAAGGTTCAGACTCAGTTAATTGTTTCTGGATCTGGAGCTTAGAGATGGAGACATATTTCCTCATTAATTTCTCTTCCATTTATATTCACCCTGTTTAGAAAGCTTGAGGACATTATCAGAACTAATTTGTCTAAACTTCATTAAAGCAAACAAAGTTATTCATGCAGTGTTTACTTTGGTAACAATCTTTGAGTCTGCAACATTTGTACGCTTGTATGTTTAGCTTTGTCTTTAATTTGTCATATATGATTTTAACATTACGTCTTACCCTTGTACTCCCAATTTTTGAATGAGATAAAATATTATCCACTATTAATATTTTCAAAATAAATGTCAAGTTTTCTTTAGTTGGCAGTTATCTTCATTGTTTTATTGTTTCGATTTTCTACTTATTTATTTATTTTTTCAAATTAAGAAGGGGGCTTGTGTGACCTAAAGTGCTCACAATTACAGCTCACAATTGGATTCGGCTAATGTTGTGAGAAAGCTTGCCAGCAGCTTTTTATGTGTATGTGGTTCTTTGCTGGGATTTTCCAGTTTCTTCCTCCACCATTTATACTGGCTGCCATGAATAGCCTATCTTGTTCTGAAAAATGGCGTTAAACCCTACAACAACAACAATTAAATTAAGAAAATCTAACTTCCTTATCAATGATTCTGTGTTTGAAGAAGTCACAACATGATGTATTATTATGACATATTGCTTCCTTTTTTGCATTGTATTTTAGGGTGGGCGTAATTAACAATGTGATTTGCATGAAACAAACTATGAACATTGTTTTATATTGTGATCCATAACTTCGGTCAGTTATGTCAAAAGTTGGAATGTATTTGTACAATGATTAAATAATATTTACTAAATGAAAAGGTGGTGTTACTTGTGGGCCAGGTACAGATATCATTTCTAAATAAGAAAACTAATAAATTTTATATTTGATAATGAGGCAGGCATTTTCATCCATAAGAACAGCTTTATGCACAAGTTTTAAAAACATCATAAAAAAAAATATTTTTAAATATGAAGTACCTGATGCATTAAATATTACATTTATTATCATCATCAGGAATAACATATGTTGATGTTTTACTAATTTGAAGGCACCAGACAGTCTGCAAGCAAATATTAAATCCTGATAATTCTCAAAGATTTACCATTATTATGATGTACTGGTTGTAATGAACAGCCATGCAGTCTCTCCTACTTTAAACTTGGGTCATTAAGTTGTGCGAGTAAAATTAAGTTATTTTTCAGACTGGTTCTTCCATTACTACAGCTGGCTTGAATTAGAGTTCATTCATTGACTTCATTTTTTTCCATTACACTTTCCAAATGGATTGCCCCAGAGAAATAACTCTATTGGAACTTAAAATAATGGTCATAAGAATCCCTCAGTTAGATTATTGTTGTGTATTGAAGTGTATGATTTTGTCCTTCCACTCCCTCTATTTTTGGTCTGTGACTGGCTTGAGATCAATTAACAAAGTTAGGACATACAATGTCACTTTGGGTGTGAAGAGTTTGAGATGGACAGTCCATCTGGAGACTGATTTAGAATGCAGTGCTTGTGAACTCAGACTGGTACCTCAAGGGACTTGAATTTGACATTTTGACAGAAGATGTCAGAACATCAATGAGGAAGGTTTCATCAACATTATTGTCCATCCTTAGGAGAGGTGCTGTTTCATTTAATTAATTGAAAGGATTGCAAATACTGATTAGTGCTCCTTGATCTCTCTTGTCTGGGATAATTGGTTTGCTGAAACATTCTCATAGGAAAATTTATCCATTTGAAAAGAAAGTTATATACAGTGTATTGAATATTCTATAATACAGTATTATCTGATATTGTACAATACAGTATATCGGATATTGAACCATACTGTATAAGATATTGTACTTTATTATATGCTCATTTTTTTCTGTTAACTTTAACATTGTCAGAATCGTTAAGTATTTTATGATATTAAACTTACACGCACATCATATTGCACTCCTAAAGGAACTACTTTCTATTGTGAACAAACACTGGACGCAGATGCCAGCACTTTTGATTTGTAAACAAATCATGTACTCTCGTGTAGTAGGTGCTTTATGTTTTGGTTGATTGAATTTGTTTCTGAACAAACTAAAGTAGATCTTTCGTAGACTGCCACATACCAGCTGCTTTGCTACATTCTGCATTAACTTTTTTGATACAATGTTTTGAAATTACGTGGGCGATAGACACCAGATTTCATAAAATTGCTAGATATCTACAAATAACATGCAATTGGCAAGGTATAAACTGTCTTCTTTTTGGCTTCTGATGCAGGAGATCATGGGTTCAATCCCTGGCTGAGTCATACCAAAGATTTGCAAAAATGGTACTAACTGCTGCCTTGCATGGTACTCGTTGTTTAAGAGGTTAATGTTAGGACTGGTCTCCTGGTGTCAGGATAATGCGACTGGCTTGTATATCTTGCTACATGTCTGCAGCATGATGCCACAGTGCTAGACATCACTATAAACTGTCACACTGCAGACATCGTAACAATATGACTGAAAAATTATTAAAGCTAGGTTAAAAATCCAAATCACACACACACTTCGTTAGCTGGTAAGAAGAATGTCAAAAACATACTTCTGGTTTTACATCCTGAATATTCTCCAAATGTACTTTATAATTTCTGCAAATCTGACTTACAGGAGCCATGTCATGGGTTCTTGAGCTATTACATATTTTGAAAATTGTACTGTAATTTTTGAATATATTCCAAGTGCAAGTACATCCTCCTTACTGCACTCAAAATGAAGAAGAAAAAAAAAACATTGAATTCCATAGCATCCTTTTGATAAATGCAATTGAAAGATTTCATACTTTTTCAACATTATGATTTCAAACATTCAATGATAGAACAGAAACACACTTGCAGATCTCAGCACACTTCTCCCTTTTTGCTTCAATCCAATGTATTTCATGTAGAATTGTCACAGATAAATGCAGTCCATAATCATGAAATTTCGTAGAATCAACAAAAATACCAAAATCTATTCATTCCAGATCAAATTAAAAAGTTGCTGCAGTGCACATTCCTTCAAAATATGACTCCAAATTTCAATTTTAAGCAGACACACCATTTTCTTCTGAAAGTTGTCTAGTTCAAATTTATCAAGGAAGAGTTATGTGTGCATTATTAATATTGTTGTTGTGTACTGATGAATCTGCGCTTGTTTAGTTTGGAATACAGCACACATTCAGTTACTTTGTATCTTGAAGCATATTTTTGTTTATTTATATAAGCCTTAGGTAAAATAAGAAAATGATGATATAATAAAAAAGGTTACTGAATTTCTATGGGAAAATAGGAACTCATTTTGTCCCTAGGTTGTGCAGTATTTCCATCTGAAAAACATCATATTTGATATTCTGCCATATTGTATAAGATGTTGTAATATACAGTGTTTGGGATAAAAAAAAGTTTGGTACAAGCCGGTATATATGATATTCGACCTTACAGACTACATCTGATATTTTACCATACTGTATAAGATATTGTGCTGAACATTGTATAGGATATGGTACATTCACACAACAATAAATCTGATATTCTGCCATGGTGTTCTGATATTGTAAAATTTTATATATATAGTATAACTGATATTCTACCATACTGTGTAGTGTAGGGAATATGGTTCACTACAGCATACAAGATAAAGATTTCAATATTTCCATAACTGAATGAATAAGTTTTTAAAATTGCACAAGTTGGGTAACTTTTCAGACTTGTTATAGATAGAAATAATTAAATAAGATAATGCATATTGGTAACTTAATGCTCATACATTACAACATCCTGTCCACAGGGAGTTCATTTTCATAACTTTCTATCAATTTGGCAGCTCTCTTATAATAGCTGTAATGACTGTAAAGTCCTAATCTGTCACGCATAGAATTTTTTATTAACATATCTGTATATAGATCATTTTTACATTAAAGCAAGCACATAAATTGGGAACTGTAAAACACATTTGGGCTACTTTTTATTGACAGATCTGTAATCATCTAAGATTTGGCTTTGTGAATCTTAATGAAAATGAACATCCCGTCCCAACAGTTTGACAACAAAATTGTAACAAATGAAAAATCTGGACTTAAAATTAAGTTAAGTTGACTCTAAATTGGATTTTATTCTTACTGTCTTCGCTTATAGTGCCCTGCAATTTATATTATCTGCTAAAAATAATTGTAATCAACTGGATTACAAAAACACTTCTGTAACTTAATTATATGTACAAGTTTCTAGTGTTCAGTTGAGACCCATTATTGTTTGTAATTATTTTAAGCAGCACTCTGAATAAACATAGTGTTAATTATTTTATTAACAGAAAGATCATCGGAAATATTAATGCTATTAATATTGCAATAATTGTTGCAATATTAATTAATAGTGACTGAAAGATCATTCTAGTATTGTTTTTCATTTAATTATTAAAAATTCTCCTTGTACAAGAAATAAATGATAATAAATTCAGATCAGTTGTTACATACTTGTCGTGAAACTACTCGTAACATTTGGTTGATTTGTGGCATGAATTAATATTTGACAACTCAATGCTCATATTTTCTGGAATTTATCATAGAATCAATCTCATGCACCAACAAGAGAAGAAGTTTTTTAGATTAAAATGTGTTCCCTAGGTGGTAATCAATTATGGAGGCAGATAAAAGAAGTAATGAATTTTGGCATATATAATGTCTTATTACGGAATTAATGTTCTTTTATTGATAGAGGATAACACTTTGAATAAATACTGCTCCCCACATTAAGTGTTGTATCATTTATGGCATATTTGGTGTCCAAATACTTGACAAGTGTTAAATCTTTGAAAAACTTTATGGAAGTACCATGTACAGTAATAATCTGATTGAAAGCCAATCCCACATTTTTTTTTTCTTCAAAATTTTGGATCAGATTTCATTTAAAAAAATAATGTACTGCCACCCCCTCTCCCCTTTCCCTTGGAGGCTTTTTCATACTATATTTGTTGTGGGTATCTATAAGATGAAGGGGAGAGAAGTAATTAGAGTCTATGCCACATTGTTACAGCTTATTATAACCAATCAACATTAGAATGAATTTGTGCAAAATCATTTACCTGGAAATATTGTTACCAGCATCCAAAGTAAGGTTGGATGCCTTTCTTGTTGTGTGTGTGTGTGTGTGTGTGTGTGTGTGTGTGTGTGTGTGTGTGTGTGTGTTCTATAATGTCAAATGCAGGTAGCAGGGAAGGAGCTTATTATCAGGCAGTGATATCTATTATAAATATTGGTAAAATTTTCTTTTAAAAAGTAGGAGATATAGTTCTTTTCAAACAAGGTATAACCGCTCCAGTAGCCTAGTGGTTAGAGCATCTGCAGCAGAAGCGGGAGGTTGTGGGTTCGATCTCCAGCTGAGTCATACCAAAGTCTTACAAAATTTAGTACCTACAATTGCCTCGCTTGACACTCAGCATTAAGAGGTTAGTGTTAGGACTGGTCAGCCAATGTGACTGGGTGGGACATCATACTTTATGTCTGTGGCATGATGCCACAGTGCTAGACATCACTATAAACTGTCACACTGCAGACATTATAGCGATATGACTGAAAAATTGTTAAAGTTACGTTAAAAATTCTAATCAAACAAACAAAGAAAAATCAAACAAGGTATTATTGTTGCATTAATGCTGTACAGTGGACTGAAAACATTTTGCATGCATTTAGAGAAACCATCATAGAAATTCCTCCATAATGTATAGGGATGATTGACAAGTTCAGACTTGTTCTAATCATTCTGGTTTTGTCGCTGGAACCAGTCTGTATAGTCTCCATTGCTGACACTACAGTTAAACAATATCAGCATTTAGTATTGCAAGATGAAAGAAATGCATGTTTAACTCAGAGCTGAAAGCTGTGAAAAGTTGCAGAACTTATTCTTACAGAGGTCATCAGGTTACAGTCAGTAAATGTAATCCAGATGTACAGTTAAGTATGACTATAGTATGGTATCAAGTTGTATGAAGACACATTTAATACTCTAGGAAATGCACATAGCCAAGAAATCTGGAGTGTTGATGTATGAATCTTCAAGACATGGCCTCAAACCCATACAGTGCCAGTATGTTATTTCATATAGCAAATAGAAAATAATTATTTTAAAAATTTATACAAGAAGAAAGCAAAATTTGGTTCATATAAAGCTGAATAGCTCAAGGTGAAAGGCTAAGAAAGTTAGAGATGAAGATGAAAAGGATGTTTTCAAATTATGTCTGTCAGGTGAATAATTTTAATGGAGAAAAATGTTGAATTATCACAAGGATATAATAAGAATGAACATTTGCACATTTGAATGGTTAAGTTAATTTACTCCCTGAAAATGCTTGAAAATGGTAACCATTAAATGAATATTTACCTCCTGGCTGTCTGCGATGCAGGAAGTACCATTTGCAATATTTATGTTGTTTATGTCTGTACTGTGAGCTCTGTCAGGAATATTTATGTTGATATATTGTGCACAGTCTGTACATCACTGTCAGGAATATATCTTTATATATTGTACAGACATTGTACATCTGTCAGAAATATACCTTTTGATATACATGCATTGTGCATTCACAGTACAGCTCTTTCAGGAATAGCTCTTTCAACATTTTGTACACACACTGTATATCTCTGTCATGAATATCTCTGGATATATTGTTCACACTACATCTCTGTCAAAAATATCTCTAGTGATATATTATGCATACACTGTACAGCTGTCAGGAATAGGGTTGCACAAAACTAGTTCAAATCTAAAATTAGAATGTAGCTCCAATTTTGGACACAGATAATAATTTTGGTGGGCCAATACTTTTTTTTAAATTATTGTACAGATAACACTGTACAGCTCTGTCAGATATATTGTCAGTAGGATGAGTCAATTTTTCCTGGCTTTTTTAATACAGTATTTACTATTGAAAAGAAACAATTATGACTGTCGGCTGCATACTAAAAATGTTTTTGATAGCTTGATCATAATTATTACAGGGGCATAATAAATTGGGTTTGTCCAAATGTTCGCTACATTTCAAAACTCACAGGTGTCCATGTAATCTCATACTTTTTCTGGATTGTGTTGAAACTTGGAAGACATTTTTTGAAAGAGATCAGTATGTCTATATTGTTTTGCCATCATGTTCAAATGATTTTTTCAGAGTTGCTGAAATGTATATTTACTATATACATGTTTATTTTTTAAGTGTGCAAATAATCACTATAGTGTTTAATGAATTGACATGAAATTTGACAAATATTATTGAAGTGTGAGGCTGGTGAGTGCATATTGTTCTGTCATCATTCTCTGATGCATTATTTTCCAGAGTTATATTTCATTTTGTGTACTTGCTTTATGACTATTCCTTTGTGTGTAAATATTCCGCTGTTTTGTGATGAAATTTCCCTTCAATGTGGCATGCATAATAGTTCAACCATCAGCATACCTATATCAAATGGTCATCACATGTTTTGTTTTTCTAGAGTGAATCTTTTGTTTAGAGTTACATGTTTATAGTAAAAAATCTTAATTGTAATGGCATGTGAAACTGAACATACATGTATATAGAAAATAAGTATCCAAGTATGCATGGAAAATAAGCATGTATAAAAAAAATAAGTATATAGAATAAAAGCATACATATGGAAACTAAGCAGATATGTATGTGGAAAGTAAGCAAACATGTATATGGAAAATAAGTATCCAAGTATACATGGAAAATAATCATGTATATGGAAAATAAGTATGTATATGGAAAATAAGCAGCTATGTATGTGGAAAATAAGCAGATATGTATGTGGAAAATAAGTAAACATCTATATGGAAAATAAGCATGTGTGGGCATTATGGTATTTTCGTAGCATAAGTAAGCAAAAATCAAGGAGCAGAAAATAATTTTTAAAGACAGTAACTGTCCTTCTCAGATGTAGATTGTACTCCTATAATTAACTGATTGGTAATTTTAATCCAATAATTAGTTTATTTGTAATTTTAATCCAATAATTAGTTTATTTGTAATTTTATTCCTATAATTAGTTTATTGGTAATTTTAATCCTATAATTAGTTTATTTGTAATTTTATTCCTATAATTAGTTTATTTGTAATTTTATTCCTATAATTAGTTTATTTGTAATTTTATTCCTATAATTAGTTTATTGGTAATTTTAATCCAATAATTAGTTTATTTGTAATTTTATTCCTATAATTAGTTTATTTGTAATTTTATTCCTATAATTAGTTTATTTGTAATTTTATTCCTATAATTAGTTTACTGGTAATTTTAATCCAGTAATTAGTTTATTTGTAATTTTATTCATATGATTAGTTTATTTGTAGTTCTATTCCTATAATTGGTTTATTAGTAATTTGATTCCTCTTATTAGCTTATTTATATAGCTATTCATCAGCTTTATCTTATTTTGATTCATCCTTCCAACAGTTAGTCCTTTGTATTGCCTTTAATGCTGTATACTACATGCATTTGTTGTTGTTTTTGTTGGGTTTAACGCCATTTTTCAGCACAAGATAGGCTATACATGGCGGCCAGTATTATTGGTGGAGGAAGAACCCACGAAAATCCCCGGAAGGAACCACTGACCCATGAGAAGCTACTGGCAAGCTTTCTCACATAACTTCATTAGCCGAATGTTAGACTCAAACCCACGCAGACAGATGTGACTTTAAAAATGTTTGTGCTGTCCTGTTACAAACTGCACAGACCCAGTTCTGCTTTTGCAAAATACACTAGCAAATCTGGGTCTGTGCATTTTCTTAGGAATTATCAGTAGAATTAAAAGCATCAACCCTGATCTGCAGGTGCATTATGCTATGGCAGATCAAGATATTTTTTCTTTTGCAGTTTGACTCAACTTATAAATGAGTATATGTGGTAGTTCTATAACTTTTCATTGATTACCCTGAAACTTGGCCAATAATCTTGATGGGAAGCTAATTTTTGCATGTCATTCTATCAGTGTCCACTCAGACTGATACTTAAATAAGCCAGCAAATTGTTTAGTATTTTTTGTCCTGAATTTATGTTTAATTAAGAGATATAATATTTATCTCACATGCCAGTACACTCTCAACCCTATTAATAGGTATCGCTCAGATCAAAATCAGTAAATTGAAGACTACCGGTACTTAGACCTTTGTTTATGAAGATGTGATTGCATGAAGATCAGCCAATTTATTAGGTGTCAGTTTCAACTACATGTACCATTAAATTATGTTGGTTTCATTCATAGTGACCATTTCAAGACCCTCACTGGTTCTTGAAGAAATATCCAATCATTATAAATGTGTAAATCACATTACACAATCTTTTTTTAACTGGATAAAATAATTTGGTAATGGTCTCTTAAAATCGAAAGTTAGATGACAGTCATTTATTGAATTTTTTTTGTATTCTCCGTTTATTTTGCACCTTTTAAGTGTGCATAAATATTGCAAGTCTCGTTAGGTACATAATTATTACACTGGTTGTGCAAATAACATGTATGATGTCCATTCACTTGTAGTAACTGTGAAGTTATTGCCAGTGCTATGCAGTATGTTGTAATTAGTGACCAATACAAATTTCTTTGTATAGCATATACAGAGGACCTCAAATCAGTGAAACCTTGATAAACAGCAACATGTTTGACTCAGATCTTTTACATTGGTCCCAGACTGCCAGTTAGGCACGTTTCTGTATGTATGACATTTTGTATGTGGAACATATCCCACGGTGTTTGATAATTTGATCAGATATTTAAGAGATGTTATTCAGGTGAACGTGCGACTATATCATTCTTTTGTCATACTGTTATGCTCCTTTTTTGGTGATAAATGTATGACCCATAAACGCGAATATTTGATTGGGCAACCAGTCCTACAGCCTAAAGTTTGCACTCATTATCAACACATTGAGAGTTTTCTACAGTAACATTTCTTTAATTTTCTAACACACACACACACTGCAAAGTACTGCTGTTTTTTCTTGTCCAAGATGACAGGGGTGTATGTGTGCTATCGACACATTTCTAGTTTCCCACTAATATTATTATCAATTAAATAGATCAATCAATGTGTCTTTTAAATTAAAGACATAAATTTAAATATTCTAATCCAGTTCTGTGTAGAAACTGTTATTATAAAATTTGAAGGAAAAGTCGAAACTTGATCAGTTCCTAATAATCCATTCCAATTCATTCCAATTTTGTGATAATGGGCTTTTAAAGGAATTAAGGAGTGTCTCCAAGAGATATTTGGAAAGCTGATATTTTGATGTATTGAAAATATTTGCTGAAGTACCCTAGTGTTGCTTTGGGTCCCATTATTAGAGTTGAATGATCTTAAGATGAGACCTGGATGTAACTATAATGTGTGTCAGATTGATGTAGTGATGTGTGAAACAGATCATTATTTAGCAGTGATCAATGTTGTACCACTGCCATCCAACATTTTCTTCCATCAGATGATGAATTTGAATAAACGGACTTTAGAAGAAGTGTTAAATATTTGAGCTATCAAATTGTCTCACTTGTCTAGAATCATACCTGCCTGTTAACACCTGCTTGCTTTAATTATAAAACCACAAATGTTATACAGTGATATATGTCTTTGAAGTTCCATGGTGTAGTGGATGGAGACTGTTATTGTTGTTGTTGTTGTTCGGTTTAATGCCATTTTCAGCACACGATAGGCTATATATGGCGGCCAGTATTAATGGTAGAGGAAGAACCTGGGAAAGCCCCTGCAACAATTAACCACAACCCACGAGAAGCTACTGGCAAGCTTTCTCACATACCCACATTGGCCGATTCTGACACTCGAACCAACTCAGATTGAGATGGCAGCGATCCGTAATGGAAAGCGCTTTAGACCGCTTGGCCACTTGGGGCCCCTAGTGGAGACTGTAATGTCAATGCAGGTATTGATTCAGTTCACTTGGTTATATGAACTATTTTTCATTTTCTGCATCATTTATTTCACTTAGTGCAGTTCTTTAAGTTAACTATATTAAAGTACATCAACACGAGTAGGTTGTTTAGTGTTGCGTCAACAAGAGTAAAGGGCCTTAAAGTGCAGCACACTATCTTTTCAACTAGGACAGAGTGAGTTTCACTCCCCTCTGGGAAGAGCATCATCATCTTTCATTTAGATGGGTAGAGAGTGATGTATACCTACACCCACACCCAAAGTAAAGGGATACAATACCCTCTACTCACCCACAAGTCAGTACAGACTGAAGATGATTTATGCTCTCTCCACCACCCGGGTGAGAGCAGCACTTTTTCAGTCCCTGGGGCCCATTGGTGACAACCAGCTTAAGCCACCTAGTAAGTGGATAACTTAGATCTTAGTCCTACTGGTCATCATCATCTGACCTGAGTGACCTGCTCAGGTCACCAGTCATTGGAGATACTATATTACCTTTGATCAGGCAGAGTCCATCCTTCTCTTCAGACTTTTGTTTAATCATATGGGTGACTGGAAAGCGACAAGTTCAACAGATTACGAAATGGGGCCAGAAAGACATCCCCAAACTCCTCTGCTATCCATCTAAATCCCATGCTGCCTTGTGTGTCAATTTTGTTTAACAGCTACATTCAGCCTGCTGAAAGAGGAATCAGAAGTGTGATTGTCTGTTCACTTAAGCTTTTCAACCTTTCATGATTATCCGCAGGTTTGACACAAAGTCATACACTTTGCTGCTCAGCTAATTTTAATCAACCCCTCAAGTATTATGGTTCAGCAATCTTTGGATCTGCTTCTGAATCATCCCAGGACCTTACCTCCAAGGAGATAAGGTCACAACACTGATTACCAGATTATCTGGTACTGCCCAGCACTGTCATCACACCAAGTTGGTCTGTATGATAGAGAAAAAAAGAAATGAATGGCAATATGCTAGAGCAATTTGTATTTGGTGTCTCAGGGACAATCCATTGCTCTGAAATATACTGGTTCACCTGGAAAGGTACCAGCTATGGAGTAGCATCTGGTAAGTATTACTTCATTAAAATTTGTTTTATTCCCACAAATACATTTTAACAAGAGTCAATTTTTTAGTTTCCATTACGAGCATTATAATGAAGATAACTTTTATTACCATTGGAATTTTTGTTACAAAGCAATATTTTAAATTGTAGTTGATGGTAACATACTGTACTGTTTAATGTCTGGCTGAGTCAATTTCTTGAGTTATTTCTTTCTTAAGCTCCTCTGTAACTATGATTTAGATGAGAATAATCTGTATGAGATTGTAATATTGCATTGCATTATGATGCACACACTGGAATGGTGACATCATTTTGACATTTTGAAAAAAAGAAAAACTAGAACTGATTGGTAGTATATTTTTTTTAAAATTTTAAAATTAGAAAATATTGAAAAAACTTGAAGACATCATATGGAACATTATTCAGATGATCATTGTTCAACATTGCCTCGACACTGTCAAGGAGGAGAGGAGGCAAAGGATATAATTAAAATATTACAGTAACTATAGCTCAATTATTAGTGGCATAGTGATTTCAGGATGGACAATGGTCACTTGGTGTTAATGATGGTGTGGGCTGTTAATAGAAGCCTGGACAAGAACAACCATGCATTTACTTTATTTTTAGACAAACATACACATATACTAAAATGGGTTACATTTTGTAAAATTTTGACCTTGGGTATGGTACATTCAGGATTATTATGAACCAGGAAGGAAAATTAATTAGATTTAGAGCAACTGCTTGAGAAACCACTTGACATTATATCCTATCAAGTTACCACACTCATGGCAGACACAGCTGATCTGAGAAAGTTTATTTACTACACCATAAAGAAATGGGTGTAGTTAATAAACCAGATTATATCTTTTTATATAAAAAAATAGACATGCCTGCAGAAATTGTAAATATCAAGTATAGTGAAGCTCTGTTAAACTTAATTTCATTTATTTATCATTATACAGCATCCAGGAACATTTGTATCAACCTTCCTCAAGCAGTCTATAATACTTGCACACCAATTGACCTCATATATTGACAGTCATTAGTTAAAAAATCCAAAACAAACATTAAATCACTCTGACCACCTATAAATAAGAGAATATATACTTAAAAATCATAATTGTGAAAATATTCCTGTTAAAAGTTATTAAATAATCTTTGAGTTAAAATTCAAGCTTTATTTAATTTCATTTGTGCAACAAGTTCTAATAACTCTGATTCTGTAATCTTATTTAATTAGATCGTAACAAAGGGTGATTCATAAAGAGAAGGAAGTCAAAAACTATGAGAAAAGCAGTGACCACAAAAATATGTTTTATTTCCATATCAGTCCATATAAATGATGCCATTTTGCTTTAAAGAGCTTTTAAATTTTGAAGCAGTGATTAACAGATTTCCTTGGGTATTTTCTTGGATTCTCCATGTAAGTTTTTATTTCATTATAAAAGAATAAGTCATTTTCATCTTGATTCTACTATAATGTACCATGCATACTCACTTAAATGGTAGTGTCCAACATGCAAGCTGATTACACCCAGCTCTACTGTCACATACGGTAATGCACCAGCAGAAATGGAGCTCAGTAGTTTGTTAGGAGTAGAATCCGACTGTGGACTTTATAGACCTAGATCTTCCATTACATAATACACGAGTATACTAAATCTTGCATGGAGTATGTTAGGAGTATTTAAGAAAATTCTAAGACACCAATCGGCAGGCACATTATTTCTATGGCAGACCAAGAAGTAAGTTTACAGTTGGATGTGACTTTCATACAAGTATATACTGTACTCAGGATTGATTACAATGCTGACTTTATGTCACAAAATAATGTTTTAGAATGTGTGATGGCTTTGGATACTGTAGCTTACTGTACCATAAAACATTTTTTTTATAAAGTACACCAAGAGTTTGGACTTTCTTGCTTGTTGCTGTTGTGTACACACTTGAGAAGAAGGTTAAAAAAAAATATCTTGCATTTACAAAAGTAACTGCCATTATTCACCACTTTTTTAAGGACATCAAACTGTCAAGAGCAAGAACGGTATTAATCATATCAATTTTATATTGTGCATATTCTAAAATCGATGTAAACTGAGTGAGCTCGTTTGAACCATCTGAAAGGAAAAGAAATGATACATCGTTGATACTTTTTATCCTAATTTCTGATCTATAGAATTCATTAATGACTGTCTCACTCATAATTGGACCTATTTATCACACTTATGTAAATGAGATAAGTAAAAGAAAAGGAATTCTTCGTTTGAGTCATTTATGATTAAATTGAAATGAATGCCAGGAAAGTCCAGAATGCTCTTTATTTTAAAAGTGAAGTTCATGTGGTATGTTGATAAATTATCCCAGGAGATAATTTATTATAGCATGGTATTGAGTATTTCTCAGAGATATGTGTAATTAATCTATCAATTAACCATTTTCCTCTTGGCATTTAATTTATATCCTTTGATAAATTAATTTTCTATTTTCACCGCTATGATACATTTGTGTCAAATCAGTAGTGTATTCTGACCTACCTGTAAGCGGTACAGGGTAATAGTTACCGTATGTGTAGTACTTGTGTAAAAATGGGATCTGACTGCAAACAGCATAAACCCAGATCCATCATCACATAAAGTGCTGGCAGATCTAGGTCTCTGTTCAAAAACATTCATCAATCCATCTTTTTAATCTCATATCTCCACAAACTTTAATGACAGGTTCCATTAGTTTGCAAGATTTTTCATTGAAGGCACTTGATATTGCTAATTCAGAAATGGCATATCTGTTCAACATATTGGATTCACTGCCTGAACACTAAATATCCAGTGGGTTTAAAATCTGAGAATATATATGAACTTCATTGATAATTATATTGTATTTGGTAACTTCTGTTTTTATTGGGTTGTCCCAAAAATATTCTCAAAATAACTGGCTTGGTTGGGCTAAATCTACTTGAGAATATTTGGCATACAAGGATTTGGTTTTTATGTTTGTCATCAGCAACCAATGCGATGCATCTGTCTCCCCTACTGATGTATATACAAAGTAAATTGCTATTTTTGCAGAAAATGAACAAAACGCATTATGCAATTTTAAAATTTTCATGACTATTGTCTTTTTTTGAACTATTTATTTATCAAATTTTAAAAAATATTTTCCTTATAATTGATGTTTTACAATTTTAAAATATTTTAAAAGAAAACTTTTTACAATAATTGTACAAATAATGGTCATAGTTCAACCCTAATTCTGAAATGGATTTACCATCTAAAGAAACATTGGATGCTGTCAGGCATATCGGAAACATTATTGCGGATTATTTCTAATTTTCATTGATGAATTCATCATATTATTAGTTATACATTTTTTAAGGGAAACTATCATGGATGTCAGCTCACTAGGTGCAGTGTTGCGCATACCCAACAGTTTTTAAAAAAAATGGTGAAGATCAGCTTGCTTTAAGTCATTAGAAATGAAAATTTTTATAAATGCTGGTTACTCTGTTCAGTGTATGCTGTCTGATGCATATGGTATTCAGTTATTATGGCATATTATTTTGCCTACAAATAAGAAAAACTGTTTTGACTTAACTAGTCAATGTATGGTGTTTTGACTTCATTAGTCAGTGTATGGTGTTTTGACTTCATTAGTCAGTGTATGGTGGTTTCATTTCATTAGACAGTTAATGATGTCTTGACTTCATTATACAGTGTATGGAGTTTTGACATTGACATCATTAGTCAGTGTATGGTGTTTTGACTTCATTAGTCAGTGTATGGTGTTTTGACTGCACCACCAATAAATAATCTTCACTTATATTTTAAGTTGGCACACGCTGAGCTGTAATAAAGAGAACAGAAAAAACATCTGTCTAGATAATTGCTATTACCAAAGTATCCAAGGAATTAGAAATCAAATTTCATCTGTTCCCTGATTATTGTATAGGTTATTCATAATATACTATATATACTCACTTATAATACAAAGCAAGCTGAAGACAACAACAACCCTGATCTGCTATAGTACAATTAACCTACAGGTCAGGGTCTTTCTTGTTTCTTCTACTGATTACTCCTAACAAACTGCACACTCAGATCTACCAGTGCACTACGGGATGGCATATCTGGGTTTGTGCAGTTTGCTGTTGGACTCAAAAAAGAAGAATATACAGTAATACTGTTTACATAGAGATTTGAGATAAAGCCCTATAAAAGTCTATGGAGCTGAGGTGGCTCAGTAGTTAGCATGTCAAACTTGTGAGTACAGGTTCAAACCCTGCCAAGACCAGGCTAGGGTGGCTGCTGTGCCATGCTTCTAAGCAATTCATTTTGATTTCATTGCATCATATACAATAAAACCTGTATTTAGAGACCACTGCTGTTAAAGACCACCTGTCTTGAGAGATCAGATTCTCAATACAGATTTATTGATTATGACCTGTCATGAGAGACAACCTGTCTTGGCACACACAATGAGTGGTACTTACACACAATGCATATTTTGATTGTAAATCAATAACATAATATAACCAATTTATATCTTGGTCTAGACTAATGAATTCACTATAAAACACATGAATACTTGGTTATGTTTCGCTGGAATTCCAGGAATCCAATAATCTTTGTATTAGTTCAGGTTTAATTTTACTACTAATCTGTATCTACAGTCAGACAAGAAAATTTATGTTTTTTAACATTTTTTCCACAAACTAAATAAATGTCAATCACTGCAGATAGAAATATATAAACTTTACTTAGACAGATTATATCTTTCCATGTTGGCCAATTGCCCAGAAATGAGATTAATCCAATTTGACATTGTAAATACCAAATACATATTTTTTTTTTTTACATTTATGTAAAATTGAAATTTAAAAGAATCCAAACTTACTGTTTGTTGATGCTTTGAATGCATGATGTGACAGAGGTATTGTTTTGGTTTTATATTTTTCACAAAACTTTTGGAAGTCAAGCCATTACAAAAATACCCATTTATTTTGGGGGTCTGTCTGCCTACCTACCTAACCTCTCCAGTGGCCTAGTGGTTAGAGAGTCTGCCACAGAAACAGGAGATCATGGGTTGAATCCCTGGCCAAGTCTTACCAAAGACTTACAGAAATGGTACTAACAGCTGCCTCGCTTGACACTCAGCATTAAGAGGTAAATGTTAGGACTGGTCAGCCTGGTGTCAGGATAATGTGACTGGGTGGGACATCATGCTACATGTTTGCGGCATGATGCCCCAGTGCTAGACATCACTATAAACTGCCTCACTGCAGACATCATAGCAATATGACTGAAAAATTGTTAAAGCTACATTAAAAATCCGAATCATACAAACAAACAAACAAAACCTACCTACCTACCCACCCATCCAACTACCTACCTACTTACCTACCTGATATTAGATAGTGATGCAGGAAAGTAAGCTCTGTCTAAATAAGTTGTCACACACTTTTTGGGCAGTAATTCCTTTATCTTTATCTGCAATCTGATTGAAACATTCCCATGATCAATTTTATGCAAATTATGAATTAGTTGCATAACTACATTGACATAGAAGAATAAAGTTGTTTGTCTTAGATAAAACAGTTTAGCCAAGTCAAAACTGAATGAGTTTATTTAGGTAACCGCAATCTGTGAATAATACTCTAATTCTACCACACACCATGAGAAAGGGTTTGAAGATGAATTAGGAATAATAGGCATCTATTGATTAAAAACTATATAGATAATAGGCATGGTGTTTCTGCAAAAATGTAATAATTTAAAAAAATTAGAAATGTATATTTATGTTTGATGAAATAAGATGCTGGGGATATAAATCATCTTTAGAAAATTTTATTACTTGTCCCTCTTTTGTTAGACCAAACAAACAAATGTTATTACTTAAATTTGCTCAATAACATATCTGAACAAAGTTGAATAAATTTACAAAAAGCAGTAATAAAAGGGACATTTATATTTCTTAAAATATGGTTATATTAACGGTATGTTTGTTATATTTCTCCAGACTGAAAAACATCAGATCTTTTGTTGCATGCCAGCAAATCAGGGTCTTTGTTGTGTATTGTACTGATTACTCAGTAAATTGCATAAACCCTGATTGGCAACAATATTATGTAATCTCACTCAGATTCTCATTATTCCCACTATTAAAATGAAGTCATATGGACAGCATTCTTTTGTGTACCATCGCCAAATTACATCGAACAATTTCCCATTGATCTTAGACACATGGACACTGATCTCGTTCACCTTTTTTGATTACAAGACATCTCAGACTTCAAGACTTGATAATGTTTACATCCTTAATTATTGTCCGTGATATTTTAAAAAATTTAGTAATTTCATCGTATATCTTTATGCAATCTTGTCATTGTATGCTTTATGTCTTATCTAATATTGCAAAGTACTTAGATCATGCACTGTACTGTTGATTATTATTATTATTATTATTATTATTATTATTATTATTATTATTATTATTATTGTTAATATTATTCTTATTGTTATTATTATTTATTATTATTGTTATTAATTTTGTTTTTATAATTATTATTGTTACTATTGTTTATTATTATTATTATTATTATTATTATTATTTATTATTATTGTTGTTATCATTATTATCATTTTTATTATTTTTTTTATTTTCATTCCTATTATTATTATTATTGTTATTATTATTATTATTATTATTATTATTATTATTATTATTATTATTATTATGTCTCAGGGTCTGTGCAGTTTGATACAACTTATAGTGAGTGCTGGCATATATGATAAAGATAGCCAAGTTAGGAAAGGAATGAAATTTGATATGGATGCCATCCATTGCTTGCTGAAACAATCACATTCAGATTTATATATTTAGAATATTTAAATTCAATTTTTAATTTTATTTAAGTAGAATGATTTATGTGATTTTAAAATTTTATTTATTTCTAAATAAATCTGTTAACAAACCAATCAGTTAACAATTGTCTTTTTGCCATACCCTGTTTAATTTTCATTGATTTTGGTATATATGATTTAATTATTTATGTAGCCATGCCAACCATTCAAAAAAATAAGCATAGTATAAAACTGAAATTTATTTACTTGTTGCCATTAGCAAAAGTGCATTAAAATTTCATAAATACATCCTTAAACCAAATTATGGGCTGCACTTCCTTAGTCATAAAGCTGGTATAATCCTTTGAAGTTGAAACACGATTTGTATGGGCATTAAATTATTAATCATTGAGACAGGTAAAATAATGATGCATTTATTTATTGTATTTTTTAATCGATATAACAAGTTCTGTTTCTCAAGTCCTTTTTGATAAATTCATTTCTTAGGAGCAGATTACTGTAGCACATGTTCATGTAATTTGTAAGTGGAACAAATTTCATAAGTACTGAGGTATACAGCGAATTATGTGGCAATAGATGCATAGACCATTATCTGTCACATAGTGCACTGGTAGATCTGGGTCTATGCCGTTTTTAGAGCAATCAGTACAGCCAGCAACATAGACCCTGCATTGTTTTGCAGTTGATCTCAACATTTATCCGCATATAGACATATGTTATACCTCCTAAATGGATGCACTTTAACCTCTCTTAGGGAATAATTAAATCTGGAATTCGTTACAATTTTGACAGTTAAGCAAATAACTAATTACCTGGTATATCTTATACAAGTTCTGTTGTCAAGATAAAAGAAAATCCCATATCACTGCAGACTATGTTATATTCTACAAAGGTGAAAACTGTTATTCAAATAAAAATGCCAACATGCCTGCCAAAGCACTAACATCTTGCTTCAAAGACACTGCTATCATGTTGATATTCTCCCTTGGGTACAATATTGTTTTTGTATTTCTTTATTTGTATCCTGCTGCTGCTAGTGGTAGGTATATAGCCAAAAAACCTGTATCATTTCAAAGTTAGATGGGAAACTATTCAGATTGCTATTCCGTCGCCAGCAAGAAAGAAGCAACGACATATTTAAAGCAAGATTCAGTAAACTATGTCCTTTCACTATCTCAGTTTACATTTGATTCATTGAAACATTCCAAACCTTTATGGGTATCCACAAAACAACCCCAATCATACCTAAGGTTTATTTGCTTTTGTTTGTTTGTTTTCATTAGGATTTTTAATGTAGCTTTAATAATTTTTCAGTCATATTGCTACAATGTCTGCAGTGAGGCAGTTTATAGTGATGTCTAGCACTGGGACATCATGCTGCAGACATGTCGCATGATGTTCCACCCAGTCACATTATCCTGACACCAGGCCGACCAGTCCTAACACTAGCCTCTTAATGCTGAGCTGTTAGTACCATTTTTGTAAGTCTTTGGTATGACTTGGCCGGGGATCGAACCCATGACCTCCTGCTTCCGCGGCGGATTCTCTAAACACCAGGCCACTGAAGCGGTTAGATTTATTTGCATGTTGATAGCAAGGTCACATGGAGTCATCATAAAATTAAATGATAATGGATACAATACAGACTACAAATTACAAGACCTCGGACACAAATAATTCTTACTTTGAAGAAGTAGATCCTGTTTCTCAGTCCATATTATTATGTATTATTATGTATCTTTAGTCTGCACCAGACTTTTGTCATGTTTATGATTGATGGTTGTATACCTGACTTACATCATTTTTTTAAGTGGTAAAAACTGTTTGCTAAATTTAAGTCAAGTCCTAACCTTCTTTAGTGGAATTTTCTCTTAGATTTTCAGAAAATACTATTGCAAGATAGGTTAAATGGGGTTGTATATACCAGTATACTAGTTTAGTAAACAATTTTTCATTCCAGTTTTGAAATCAGTCTCTGGAATCAATAGTTGTGTTCAGATATAATTAAAAGGAATTATATATTAAACTATTCATTGGATTTACAAAGTGCTCATTGACTTTGGATTAACACATTATTTTAATTATTTTATCAGCATCGTTACTGATGCCTGAACTATACTTTTACCACAGGCTGTCACACCAACTTTGTTCAGAGCCTGTGATTTTTACCCAGTCAAATCTGGTTGGTAGGAGTGGACAATGACAATACTTTCTGGTACTAACTATAAGATGCAGATAAAAATTCTAAAAATCGATAAATAAAAAAAGCAACCAATAAACTTGAGTTAGAAAAGTGGCCACCTTTTTGTATTTCAGATCTCTTTTGTCGGAATTTGTTTTCTCTCTGCATGATAATAATTGTTATACAAACGTAATTCGAGGCTACTGAAAACTGTGCTTTGTAATTGTTTAATCTCTTGTTTAACATTTTGGACTTGTAATTTTATTTCTACAGACACCGTATTAGAATTATTAAGAAAATGTTACAGTTTTCACCTGGAGCACATATTTTACTATTTTGTATAAAGAAACTGTGTGCTAAATGCTATACCCAATGACACAACCCATGCTTGCCTAGTATTGAACCGACATTGTAACCCTCAGATTACAACTTCAACTAAGGTAAGGGGCCCCGAGTGGTCTAAAACGCTCTGCATTACTGATCACTGTCATCTCACCTCTGTCTGCGAATGTTCGAGTCTCATATTCGGCCAGTGTGGGTATGTGAGAAAGCTTGCCAGTAGCTTCTCATGGGTCAGTGGTTCTTTCCGGGGGTTTCCCGAGGTATTCCTCCACCATTAATACTGGCTGCCATGTATAGCCTATTCTATGCTGAAAAATGGCGTTAAACTCTACAACAAGACATAAAAATCAACTGAGGTACTACATTTCCCTTCATTTAAGTAAAACAACAACACTTGATGTAGACAAATGAAATTTAACTGCATATTTATATCTGTATGTGGATGATCAAATTATATATATATATATATATATATATATATATATATATATATATATATATATATATATATATATATATATATATATATATATATTTAGACCACTGCAGCAGAGTTTAAAGTTTGCTTTTGAAATCAATGTTCTATCTTTTTTTAATGAAAACCTTGTTAGCAAAAACTATTCCAGAAAAGGAAAGTTTTGGAATGCATATTTGTACACACACCCCTTCTCTCTCTCTCTCTCTCTCTCTCTCTCTCTCTCTCTCTCTCTCTCTCTCTATATATATATATATATATATATATATATATACATGTATGTGTGTGTGTGTGTGTGTGTGTGTGTGTGTGTGTGTGTGACTTAATGGGACTTTTTGCCTGCATGTCTGCAGTGGGAGCATACCTGTTTTACAACACAAATTATAGTTCAACTCCAATCATAGAAACATTTGATGGCTTTTCTGTTCAAAAGAAGGTTGATCTTGTAGTCTTTTTATTCCCAAATGTCACCAAAGTACAGACAAAAAGTTAATAGAGTTCTGATGGGCTTTGGGAGGACAGAATGCAGTTTATATAACTATCTTAATATGCATATGAGAATGATTACACATGGGTTCAGCTTGTTTCATGCACTGCTTTATAGGATTCAAAAACTAGTATATCGCAGACTGGGAGGCAGCTGCATTTTTATGTTTTGAGTTACAGTGAGGTGGAGGAAGTCTTGTCTAAATCATCAAGAATGAACACCAGCCTTTCTGACACTCATAATTAATACATTAGTCAAGTTGCAGAACAGAACCTGTCAGATGGTTGAATGAGAATATGAGAAGATGAAGAATATCTGTTGGCATCACACTAAATACCCATGCAGATGGAAGAGTTAAGGAAACTGGAGCCAGAGTGATGAAATGTTTCAGATGACATTTGTGTTCAGCAAGATATTTTGTTTAAGCTGTGAGAAGAGGACTTAATTATCTTGATTTTTTATTTTTGCATCATTGAAGGATATGCAAAACAAAGTATATGGTGGATGTTCTGATAAATGATTACATCATTTAAATTTTACATTATATAAAAAAAAATTTAAAAAAAAGATGTTGTCTTTCCACAAAGATTCAATAAAATATTAATTGACTGCATAGATGTTAAAACGTTAAAATTAAAATAAAAAACGTTTTAAAAAATTCATTTCTTTCTCAATAAATAAAAAACGGGGGGAAAAAACGTTTCAGTAGTTTTTAGGCAACACAAAAATCAATATTTTACTTATTTACATGCTACATACCGTTTTTAAAGTTTCAGTGATACAAATGTGAAAAAATATTAAAAATTTTAAACTGTAGTCCAGATAACATTGCATTTTTTTTCACTCAGTGTTTTTATTACCATCTGACTAATCTGACCACTCTATGGTTTCCTTCATATAATTTATATTGTCCTGCTTTTCGCAAACGCAAAAAAATAAAAAACGTAAAAAAAAACATGTTTTTCAAGGTAAAATAAAAAAACGAAAAAAGCGTTTTTATCATCTATGATTGACTGAACTTGCCCCAAGAACTGGAATTTAGCTAGGTAAATATATGGATACTGAATTTTTTTCCACAGTAAATTGTATTTTCAAGAGACACTTGTTTAGTCACCATGATTTTTAGCATGAACGATTGGTTAAATAATATATTCCTCATTTTTCTTTACTCACCAGACCTTTATTTTAGCATTAGAATCCCCCAATATTAGATTTTGTTGACTTTTCATAAACCTATACCGTCTAAAAACTGTACATTGTTAACTAATATCAAAATTAAGTATGCTTGTTATGCAGAGTTTGTGGTACATGTGCATATGTGCAATAATGTTGAAAACAAAGAATATAAATATAGTTTTTTTTTTACTAATCTTTCTAGTCATTTTTACTTGCCCACCTACCCCTCTGTGAACAAAAGCTGTTGCAATATTTGTATGTCTGTCCATCTGTCGGCCAATGGACATGATGTTTTGTACAACCTTAGTTGATGTTAACCATTTATTCTCAAACCTCTTGTGATTTATTGAAGGGTAGAGGTTGAAAACTCAATTTTGACACAGCTGCTACATGGTCCCTAATTTTCATCAAGCTTGAAAGGTAGGCTACAGTTGGTCAATGGCAGCTCCTTATTCATTCTTAGGCCACAAGGTAAAAAGATCTAGGTCATTGGACTTGACATTGTCATTTTGAGGGTTTTGCATGAGAAGTCTAGTTTCCTTGATCCTGTTTTCATCAAACCTAAAAAACCTAAAAAGTGATATGTGCTTTGGCAGAAGCACCTCACTAATTTTTTCTGAACCCAAAGGTCAAATGTCAAGGTCACATGAGCTAAGCTTTTCATTGTTGGTTCAAGATAATAAATTACTCAAGTTTACTCACACCCCACTGTTTTCAGCTTCATAGGATTCTGTGAACGATTCCAATTACTTGTCTCCTTTCATTCATTTTAGGTCCTCATCTCCATTTGTAAAACATTTTTCATGCCATTGACTTGCAGATGTATTGAATACCTTTCACAGAAATAAATTTCTGTTGAAGAGAAGGAGCAGTTGAAGGTATATTTCATCATGGTTTGGCATTGGAACTAAGTCTTTTAGCCACAATTGACTAAAACTATTTTGGAGATGAATGTGTTGGCATTGTTTCTAGTTCCTTACTCCCTAAAAGCTGTCTGATACTTTGGGACACAGCATACATAGCTCTGTACCCTATGTACTCACTTATAAGTCAAGTTGGACTGCAAACAACAAAGATCCTGATCTGCCATAGCATAATGTGCCTGCAGATCAGGGTCTATGTTGTTTGTTATACTGATTACTCCTAACAAACTGAACAGAACCAAATCTGCCAGTGCATAATGCAACAAACAATCTGGGTCTGTCCAGATTGCAGTTGGATGACTTATTAGCAAGTATGAATAGTATAATGTATTCTGGTAATAACTAATAACTCTTTCAGTACAGTTGTTGCCTCACATCAAGCCTTCTTTCAACTAATTGTAAAAGTTAATAGCTTAGTTGAAAATGAGATTTTGAAGAATTTCACAGTTGCCATTACCTACTGGCACGAATTCTTTGTCTGCTTCGGACAGGCTTTGATGACTAGGGGCAAATGTTCCTTTTCTTCATGCTAGTTTTCACTCTGCTAAATTCTGCAGGCAACATTTGAGAAATTGCTCTCTTGAAAGAAAGTTTCAGCACTTGATGTAAGTAATTTTGTCTTGATTACTTCATTAGGACAAGTTTGGTAGGTGCAAAATTCATGAGAACATTTGTTAGAATAATAGAGTTTGCATTGTGTATTAATTTTCAAGACCATATCAAACTGAGGAAAAAATATAATTCTCCAATACACATTGCATAAACACATGAAATCCCAATACACACTGTGTAGACAAATCAAGTTCTGAAAATAACATCATTTAAAGTCAAGTGTAAAACATGAAAAACTTTCTTATTATAATTCAAAATATTTGATTTTCAACAATATGCAAGCTGCTAAATTTCACCGTTGTTCTTTTTTTGCGCACATCCTTTGATGCTTATTCACAGCTGTCAATTTAATGGCTATGAATTCCTTCTTTAAAACTTCATTAAATTACTTTTCCTTTCATCTCAGTTAATAATACAGTGATCTTGTCATTTTCTTTCTTACCAGGAAATGAACTTTTTGTGATTCTTGACTTGTGTATAGTGTGTTCGGGTTTTATTTTAATGAGCCGTAAAAGTATAAGGATATAGATGTAAAGATGAAAGAAGCCTTCATGAGTATAGCCTTGCTTTTGCCATTTCTAATGGCATATCAAATTTCTTGTTACAGCATTTGGTATTGCCATCTGCTAAAAATCCACTTTCTTCATTCTTTCAGCTGCCTAATTTTGTCTTACTGTGGTGTGTATTAAGATCATTAAAACTGAAAAAATTGCCATTATCTTATAAATTTTTCAAGCCTTCTCCCAGTAACATATTATTTGTTAATTGATTACATATTTGATATTGCTGGCAAGTAAGTTTTCATTATTTGAATTAAGAATATTTTACATGTTCAGCAAGTGATAAGACTCCAAAATTGTGTTTCCAGTCAGCCGACCCTCCCTGATTTTTGTTGCTGACCATAGGATTCAACACCTCCATGTAAAAATAAAATTCAGTTAAAAAAATTAAGTTGTGCATCTAATTGAGCCATTTTAGCTGCATACTTTCAGCATTTAGTACATTACATATATACTAATCATAATAATAATGATAACATATATATATATATATATATATATATATATATATATATATATATATATATACACACATAATTATTTTTGCCTAAGGTAGTTAGGAAGTATTTTTAAATGTATTGTTTAATGTGCAACTGGTACACATGGTCATGCACAGATAATAAAAAATTTAAAGGCAGTGATTGCAGTATTGGTTATATTTGCCTTGTAATCACCTAGAAGTTATCAAATTTGTGAAGAATTTACTGTACATGTATTTAGTTTCTTTTATTGGCACTTTGCAACACATGAATCATGCTGAAGATATTGAGACCTAAGGGTCTTTCTTTCCCCTGGACTCATTGAGGCAGACATCCCAGTTTGGCCTGGATGGGTATTGAACAAAAGATCATTGGATTACAAGCCTTATATTGTACCCACTGATCTACTGCTGCTTTTCACAATTTGCTATGGATTTAAAAAGTAAAATTTTATTGGACAAAATGACTAATGATCTGTTGTCATGACAGCATTGGCTGAGTGCATGAGTGCATCCTCAGTCTGTCCACACCCTAGATTAAGGAGAGGGTTGACATGAAGTAGTCTTGTTTATAGAAAGAAAATGCTTTTATCAAACAAAAATTTAATACAGTGCTAAGACATGCTTGCCCCACCTAGGAATATACCAGCTACTCAACAAAGTCACTGTGACCTAGTTTTGCATGTGATGAACAGTATATTAGAAAAGAAATAAACACACCAAGTAAATTGATGCCTTGTACATGCAGCAGTGTTAGAGAAACTGAGTTAAATTCAGAAAAATAATGTTGATGCCTACTGTAATGTCTCCCATGTAGTAAGAAGGGTAAGTTAATTGAATTTAGCTAAGTTATATAGGGAATGACTTCCCTCGATATCATGACCCGGTGTGAGTGAAAAGATAGAATATCCACAGAGAACTGGGTAAGATTATTGAGAAGAAATAATGCAATACAAGCCCCCTTTAACAACAAAAAAATAACAAATTTAATAAACAAATTATATTTGGTAATTTCAATTCAACTTAATTGAAATCAATAGGATTTAATAGCTGTGTCTAATTTGGATTTATTACATCATCATAACGAGTGGTAAAATATAGCATCATGTCAACGACTGATTGCATAACTTCCTCTTGACATGTTCCAACGTTTTCTATTTCCTCAAGTCTTCTTATTCTGACTGTCTTGTGTTTCTTTGACTTTTTCTGAACTTGTCACTTCCCCTTTTCAGACTTCATTGAGTCTCTTCTCTTCTTTCTTTGGGACTTCATCTTCAGACTGTCAAGTCTCCCCCCCCCCCCCCTCGGAAAACTGTTTCCTTAAAAGAAAAAATTATCCCTACATCACCATATATATGTACCACTTTCTAGATGTGCATAAAATTCCTTCACTTATGGTACTCAGAACACACTAGCTATTCCGACACTGCATAAAGCCTACCTACGGCAATACCTTGCCATAAATTACCACATAAGCGCTCTCAAAATTTTACCATATGCTTCTACATGTTTCATTACTATATTTGCATCAGATTCACAGATGCTTACTCACTTCCAGATTATTAAAACATTACAAAAGCAAATATAATAGGTAATTATGGTTAACTCATGATAATCAGCATCTTCCTAACAAAGGAAATTATTTCATATTTTTTTCATATTACCCTTTGAAATCCTGCACAAATGAACATTCGGATTGCATGCAGTCAATTCTACCAATGAACAAATAACTGTAAAATTTAAAGATAAATTGCATAACAACTCTAGTATCAACACATTTCCATGAAATTGAATAAACGATACATAATATGGAACCTAGTCATATCAAACAAGTTTGCATACTACAAACAATCAAAAACTAGAATATTACATGAAATTAAAATTGTGTACCTAAATGATGTTAACTTTAAAACTTGTGCATCCAGCACTAAACCCTGTCTTTCTAACAAGACAGTCCTGGTTTCTTGATTAACGAGGAAAGCACTATTTTTTTCCCAGGCGTTCCTTGGAGCCATCATTAAATGCTCTCAGAAAATTTCGTACTAAAGAATTTTGATCAAGTCTGTTGCTTTAACTTTACATTACTTCCAAGATATATGCCTTAATTTCACTCAGCCAATCAAAAGCAGTAGTTTCTATATATATATATATATATAAATAATCCTAAGACAATCAGATTGGAAGTTCAGCTATCTCTTTCTCAAAACCGTGTTAATATATATCAGGTCAATTTCAAAACACTTACATGGAAGAAATTAAGAATAAAGGTCTAAATGACCCTAGTTTAAATGTAATAAAATCTTAATGCTCAGTGCACTCAACTTTAAGGTTCAATGTTTATTCAAAATTCTCTACTTCACACCGACAATCATGATAGTGCCATAAGAAAGGCAACTATATATACACACACACACACACACACACACACACACACTTGTCTCACCTTGTTTCACAGGTGAGACAACAGGACCTTAAGATGTCTCCGCTCTTTCTGTGTGGATTATTGATTAATCTGTTTCATGTGCTTATTGGAAATAATTAATATTGATTAATTTGTATTTACAATTTCTCATATCCTTTCTCCCTGCCACCCATTGTAGTTCAGTATGGACTTCACATCCATATTCCAGGATATACTAGACTGTCTACTAACATCAGCTATTCCCATGGTATAAATTACATTTTATTCTTTGCATAAATCCTGAAAAGTTTAGATTTTACAGCTAGTATCAGGATTATTTTAAATAATGCTCCTTAATTAGACGTGAATTATTGCATCTAATTTTCACAAAAATTGGTATCATGTCATGATGTTGGTATAAAATTCTAAACAGGGTCATTAATGTATTCCACATGATGGCTTTTATCTTTGATATTGTGTTCTGTTTCTCTCACCTGGTAATCAACACCAAAGTTTCAGCCAGGTACAGTAATAACCTTTCACAGGTGAGCTTATGACCTATGGCCTATGGCTTGGCTGCTAATCACCCTAGTGAATAGTTTGTGTCCCTCTCAATACTTCAGATGAGGGGTATTTTTTTTGCTGGATTTACATATTACAAGTGTGTTTACCTCAGGATTTAGTGTAAAAATGATTAATTGAATGAAATCACACAATGAATTAAAGAAGAAATTATTCAGGGGTTTTTTGGTTGTTTTGTTTTGGGTTTGTTTGGTAAGGCGTTGACAATTTATAAGAGAAAATGATGCATAAATTATATGGCATTGCATATTAGGGAAGAGATTGACCATTTCATTTTTTAAGGGTTGGGGGGGGGAGGGATTTCTTTTGAACCAGAATTTTCATTTCTTCTACTTTAAGATAAGTTTTGTTTTCAACATTGCTTTATATTGGTTATATTGCTAGCACATGAACAGAACATGAAAAGTTGGAGTTCTTTTTTTCTTCTTATTTTTGTTTTTTTTTGCTTAACAAATCCATTATTTTCGTATCAAGACCACTCTTTATTCAAAATGCCCACCTTATCCTACTTTCTGCACAGTTTCACCTGTCTGTGTGCAGTTCAGACCGGTCTACCTTTGATCTGAGGCCAAAATGTCTAAAATCAGGAGACACAAAATCAGGTTCTGACCATGTATGCAATTTTGTTGGGGGGGGGGGGGGGGGACAGGTCCAAAGTATTAGGTTTTTTCCTCTGTATTTTTATTGCAACTAAATCATGTGGTATCATTGTAGAGTTAAATCTAATTTTCTTGAATACCACCCACTTTAGTGTATCATACATGACCTTGACACTACAGAGCTTGGAAGTTCACTACAGAGCTTGGAAGTAGGCCCCTTAAATGGAGCACCAGGGGTTAATGTGTTAAATGGTCAGTCCCCTAACTCTTTCAAAAAGTTTTCTTAGATCATCTTCATGTATAGGAAGTGTTATTCTTCAATTGCTGTATATCACTACATTTCAACTATCACATGAATTTGAAAATTTCTTAAGCAACTGAATTCACTGTGAAATAAAGTAAATCATCCACTCTTACATAAGAAGGAACAAAATATGGAAAAAAAATCAAGTTCACATAGATTGGTACAGTATAGAATATTAAGCAAGTTCACATAGATTAGTACAGCATATAATATAAAGTAAGTTCACATAGATAGGTACAGTATAGAATATAAAGTAAGTTCACATAGATATAGGTACAGTATAGAATACAAAGCATGTTCACATAGATTAGTACAGTATATAATATAAAGTAAGTTCACATAGATAGGTACAGTATAGAATATGAAGCAAGTTCACATAGATTAGTACAGTACAGAATATGAAGCAAGTTCACATTGATAGGTACAGTATATAATATAAAGCAAGTTCACACAGACAAGTACAGTATAGAGTATGAGGTAAGCATGGTTAGCACAGCAAACAAAATGTTTTTTTTTTCTTCCACAGACAAGGCAGACATCTGAGAGAATGAATGATTGATATGTTTGACAGTTTCATGATTTAGTTATAGTTTCTGGGCTCCATTAACAGCATTCAGCAGGCTAATCACCCTGCTTTGTTAGTGTAAAATTGGTAGGTGTGAGGTTATGCTCCTAATTAGTACCTTAAACTTTGTTCCAAAATCATATCACTGATTTCTTGGCTTCTACTATTGATAATATGCACCAAGACACTACTCTGCTGTCTGGTGATGTCCTGTCCAGCTTAGTTTGTTTGTTTGATTAGGATTTTATTTTTAACGTAGCTTTAACAATTTTTCAGTCATATCATTACGATGTCTACATTGAGGCAGTTTATAGTGATGTCTAGCACTGGGGCATCATGCCACAGACATGTAGCATGATGTCCCACCTAGTCACATTATACTGACACCAGGTCGACCAGTCCTAACAATAACCTCTTAATGTTGAGCGTTAAATGAGGCATCTGTTAGTACCATTTTTATAAGCCTTTGGTATGATCTGCCGGGGATTGAACCCACGACCTCTCACTTCCACAGCGGATGCTCTAACCACTAGGCCACCAGAGTGGTTCTGTCCAGTTTTGAATATGATCTCAACTCTGACCAACTCTGCAGTCATGTCTGTATTTTAAGAACAGCAAATTAGTTCCAAGCACATGACACCAATAGTTTTTATTTTATTTTGATGTTTTATTAGAATCAGTATAATATATTTCTTGGAAGTAATATTAAACTAAGAACAACTCTGACAAAAAGGTGTCTTTATCTAATATGTGTTTTCACAAAGCATAAACTTGCCAATGTTTATTGGAGCACTTCTGTTGTAAAATCTTCATATTTGGAGGTGCATGGTTTTGCATGTTGTATAGCTCTTCAGTTTCAGAGGTAAGTAAATCTTGCTTGTAGTTCACAATCCTATAATGCCTAATGGACACAGTACTAATGTTAGGAAAAAATGGGATACAGTCTGGAAATGGGTAAAGATGAAAGAGTATATATGGGTTTGGCTGGCCAGGATTGGTTGATAATAAAAGTTTGATTTTAGTAAAAAGAATCTTTTTAAAGCTTATTATTGTTGTAACTGAAAAAATTTGAGACATTGTTTTGTTGATGGAATTTCAATCCTTTAACAGTATTGAGATCTCATTACTGAAATTAGTGGGGGCCCTGAGTGGCCGAGTGGTCTAAAGCATTTTCCGTTACGGATCACTGCCATCTCACCTCTGTCTGCGTGTGTTTTAGTCTAAGATTCGGCTAATGTAGTTATGTGAGAAAGCTTGCCAGTAGCTTCTCGTGGGTCGGTGGTTCTTCCTCCACCAATAATACTGGCCACCATGTATAGCCTATTGTGTGCTGAAAAATGGCGTTAAACCCTAAAACAACAACAACTGAAATTAGCACCTGACTCTTTGCTGCAGGATTGAAAACACGTGGATCCTGAAAATGCTGCGACTCATATCCTTTCCTCTACACAGAAGCTGACATCCAGGTTTCATCTATACTAATAAGTATAGGTTTGATCTATACTGATAAATATAGGTTTGATCTGTACTAATAAATATAGGTTTTATCATGAGCACTGAGAAATTTAAAGTTAATGACTGTTTAATATGATGGTGTTTGTTTAGGTTTGCAGTGTGAACTGAATTAGTACTGTGAGTCATAGGTAGAAGTGATTGTTTTTGATAAACACCAGAACTTGTAAAGTTGGCTACTACTGACTTCATTGAGGGTTGGGGGCTGTGGGGCCTTGATAGCCAAAATGGTGGAAGGTACTCAACTTTACTGATAATTCACATATCACCTGACCTCTGCCCACATGGGTTCGAGTATCGGTTCAACCAGCATGGGTATGGGAGATAAAGCTTGGCAGTGGCTTTGTATTGTTCTGTGGTCTTCCTGGATTCTGACTGCACCAAAGATACCGGTACTGGTTGCCATGTATAGTCTATCATGTGCTGAAAATTGGCATTAGACCCCACAAAACCAAAAACAACCAGCCAGGCTCTCATTAACATTGAATATTATCATATTATCTCAATAAGAAGTTCACTTATGAAACTAGTTACACATATCCAGAGCAAAATTTTGTTAATATCTAACTAAGGTTAAAGATTAATTATGGATGAAAATCTTCAAAATGGAAATTTGTCAGGCTTTTTCTGATAAAACATGATCTGTAGATTATAAATCTGTTTGTCTGATAAAATACACACAAACAAATTCCCAAAGTACCATTACAAATAATGAAGATTTAGATTATCCGAAAATATTTACCACATTACCTCCCTTGTAGTTTTTTTGTTACCATACATTCTAGAACAAGCCAATCAGTCACTGATACCATTGAAATTAAAAATGAGTGACAACTTGTACTAAAAAACAGATAAATGGCTTTTGTTTTAGTTTTTATTTTCAAAATAAGGAAGATAATATAGGGTTCTACTGATCTTTTGTAGGTCAGACTGGGAAGATTATTACAAATAGCTTTCAGAATATGACCTTTTTGTGTGTGTCGGGGGGGGGGGGGGGAGGGGCCAGTTCATCATTAGCAACCAGGATCAGCATAAATTGTTGAATGGATTTAAATATGTTGGCAATCCTTATCACAAAATTAAGTATATGCATTAAATATATATGGTAGGGAATAGGAGCAGGAAAAATGCAGTAAATCATGGTGAGATATTATGTTAGGAGATAAAGTTATACTTAAAGGGAATGGGGTCGCCATTTGCAATTTCAAAGAACTTTAGTTTATTTTTAAGGAAATACTATTGATTGCTTTGACTGAAACAGATAGGCTCTATTTTTTTTCTTATGGTGTCATATATAAAAGTTAGGAAATATGAAATTTTTATTTTCTTATTGTGTTTTATAATAAAGTTTGAAAATATGATATATTTATTTTCTTACTGTGTTGTATAATAAAGTTTGAAAATATATATTTATTATTGTATTGTGTTGTATATAAAAGTTAGAAAATATATATTTATTTTTGTATTGTGTTGTATATAAAAGTTAGAAATTATAATATATTTATTTTCTCATTGTGGCATGTAGGAAAGTTAAAAAACCTACTAAGATTATGCTTCTGTATTTAACTGCACAGCATTCTATTAACTCTTTAAACAAAACTTAAATGCTTTTAATGTTTTGATTTCTTCATTTTCTTAAATTAGCATTACATGTTTTGCTTTCTTCATTTTTAAATTAACATTAAAAAATGTTTTAGATTTTTTTTATAATTATTATTAGATGTTTTGATTTCTTAATTCTTTTTTTTTTTTGCTAGCATTATACATTTCAGTTTCTTCATTTACAATATGATCACTATTCATTTCATAACATATCCCAAATTCCAAACACTTTTATCTCTGGATTAGATTAATGAGTTATTTTTTGTAATAATAATAATAATAATAATAATAATGATTATAATGACATCCTTTATTTATCCAGCTAGTAAAAATCTAGAAGATTAAAACATACTATGTACAAGAAAAGAAATATAAGAGAAGTTAATGTAATTTACAAAAGGCTAACTTGCTTCAAAATTATTTCTTAAGATACTATCACACACACACACACACACACACACACACACACACACACACACACTATCAGTGCTGAAAGATGTAATTTCTATGTCAAGTTCTTCATATTTCTCATTAATGATATTTTATATAGTACAAGCTGATTGTTATGTATTGAAGAAACTCTGATTGAGGTTTTCTTTCAAAGGTTATAAAATAAATTTGGTTTGTTTCTTAGATACCAAAGGATAGAATCAAAGTCTCCACATATTTTTAACACATACCATTCAGTACACCATTGTAATCCAAGTTTAAGATTTTTTTTTCTCTTCATTTTCCAATGAGATCAAAATTTAATTGAAAAAGAACAGATTACTATCTTCCAAGAGGTCATTTTCTAACTACAAATACATTATATTGCCAATAAAAAAAAAAAAGTAAAAGTCAGATGGTTTTATTGTTTTACCAGATCCAAAGAATCAATGTTGTTGCAGAAATTTAAGACCTTGTTTTGGTCTTCTGAATCTGAGAATGCTGAGAAAATGCTGATCCTGGCCAGCATCTGACACAGACATGGTTCATTTGAAGCCATGTTGTTGAGATTGGTTTCCCTGTACAGTACATACATGTCAAAAACAGGCATGGTTTATTACCAGTCTACAAGTCAGGGATTTGTGCTTTAGTAGCACATTTACTGGCGGTTATATAATAGTGTCACATTAATACACGTTGTCTTAATTGACTTTGACTTTTGTTGAACTAAAAAGTTATGAGCGGAAGTTGTCATATTTCTGTTTAATGTCTGCACCTAACTGCCTGCTTTATGTGGCATTGGATTTCAAAATAGTGGGTCTTACTGTATATATGTGCTTATAAGTCAAGTCAAACTGCAGACAACAAAGATCCTGATCTACTGTTGCATAATGCATCTGCAGATCAGGGTCTGTAAATGTTTGTTCTACTGATTACTACTTACAGACTGTTCAGAAAAAGGTCAGTGAGCACATTATGTGAGGGCAGATCTGGGTGTGTGTGTTATACAGTTGAACTCATAAGCGAGTATGTATTCTGTTCACCATTAAGATTCAGAGCAGAGCTCCAGATTCATTCTGCTAATGATCAAACAATACAGAGTTTATTGTTTAGGAATTTTCCAATTCCTAAATCAGGATTTGATGTTGTTGGAGTAATCTGAAGGTTGGTGGTAAGTCGTGTTTTATTATACAGTATATTCCTATAGCATACATATGGCTATTCAGAATAAAAGTTTGTACCAAGCTATTTATTTTATAATAGCAGTGGTAATATTACTGTTGCAGTTTTTATTGTGGTAACACTAAAATTATATTTTCAATCGCAGCATCTATGTTACCATTATAGTTGTCAGTTTTATTATGACAAAGCAAAAGTATTTGGTATGGGACAGCGTACTGTTGGTTTTGCCTCCGTGGTATATGGTATACTGATAATTTTTAAAAAAGCCGTTAAGTCTTCTGTTAGGTAAATAGGATCATGTGAGACAGCAGATAGTTATGGGTCAAATGAGTCAAGTGCAGTGCACTTACATAGGTCTTTCATGTTATTAGACTGTGGTTCACATTGGTATTTATTAGAGCATATTTCACACAGTCTTACATCTTATTAGAATGTAATTTACAGAGTTCTTTCTTTTTGTTAGAGTGTGGTTTACATTGGTCTTTATTCTTATTTACCTATTATTTGAGTGTAGTTCACATAGGTCTTTCCTGTTATTAGAAATGTAATTTACATAGGTCTTTTCTGTTATTAGTGCATAGTTCACATAGGTCTTACCTCTTATTGGATTGTAATTTACATAAGTCTTTATTGTTATTAGAGCATAGTTCACATAGGTATTACCTCTTATTAGAATGTAATATACATAGTTCATTCCTGTTATTAGAGTGTGGTTCACATTGGTATTTATTGTTATTTTCCTATTATTAGAGTGTAGTTCACATAGATCTTTCCTGTTATTACTGCATAGTTCACATAGGTCTTACCTCTTATAAGAGTGTAATTTACATAGGTTTTTTCTGTTATTAGTGCATAGTTCACATAGGTCTTACCTCTTATTAGAGTGTAATTTACATAGGTCTTTCCCAGAGGCATAGCTAGAGTGTTTGGCGCCCAAGGACAATATTTATTCCCCCCCCCCCCCCCTCAACACTGAAACCCATTATTTTCATCAATAAAATCACCATTACCTGTTACAACCTATTTCAAAGCCTATTTTGGCGCCCCCACTATGTATGGCGCCCGTGGACATATGTACCCCCTGCCCCCCCCCCCCCCCCCCCCCCCCCCCGCTACGCCTCTGGTCTTTCCTGTTATTTGTGCATAGTTCACATAGGTCTTACTTCTTTTTAGAATGTAATTTACATAGGTCTTTTCTGTTATTAGTGCATAGTTCACATAGGTCTAACCTCTTATTAGAGTGTATTTTACATAGGTCTTTCCTGTTATTTGTGCATAGTTCACATAGGTCTTTCCTGTTATTTGTGCATAGTTCACATAGGTCTTACCTCTTATTAGAGTGTAATTTATATAGGTCTTTCCTGTTATTTGTGCATAGATCACATAGGTCTTGCCTCTTATTAGAGTTAAATCTACATAAGTCTTTCCTGTTATTTGTGCATAGTTCACATAGGTCTTACCTCTTATTAGAGTAATTTACATAGGTCTTTCATGTTAATTGAGTGTAGTTCACATGTCTTTCCTGTTAATAGAGTGTAGTTCACATAGGTCTTGCCTCTTAGTAGAGTGTAATTTACATAAGTCTTCATGTTAATAGTGTAGTTCACAGGTCTTTCCTGTTAATCGAGTGTGGTTCACATAAGTCTTACCTCATATTAGAGTGTAATTTACATAGGTCTTTCCTGCTTTTAGAGTGTGGTTCACTACATTTGCTGGAAAGAAAGTGTTTTCTGTAAAGTCTTTCCTTAAAGCAGATAATAGATTGTGAAAGCCACCATAACATCCCATGCATTATTCTGCCTTTTACTATGGTACATTAAATTCATTTCCAAGTATTGTATTTACCTTTTACCTAATTTGACATACCTTTAACCATGCAGTGTTTTGTGTATTCATTTATTTGACAGTGTTTAACTTCCTAAAGCTGTTTTAGCTTTATAATTTTCTGTATTTATAATTTTAGAACTTATCTTGCATTGTATAGCCAGTATTGTGTTGATGTGCTGTTATCCCCACATGCATAGCAGTGAGGTTCAATAAGGCAGTTAAGTACTTTATCAGGTAACTAGGATTGAGATAACAGGAGAGTGTCATGGGTCAAGTGAATCACAAGTGCACTGCACTTGAGGCAGTTTCAGGTTATTAGGAGTGTCACTCTGATACACTCTGATTTTTATTAACATTATTTCCTCAAATATAGATATGGTTGTGAAAACCACTTTCTGCCTTTCACCTCTGGTATCGTAGTTGCTCTCCTGTAGGTTGAATCCAACTGCAGTGTCCCAGATGTACCAGCACATAATGTGCAGGACAGATCTGGATCTGTGCAGTTTGTTAGGACTGATCAATAGAACAGATAATATAAACCCAGATATACTAATGCATTATGATATGGCAGATCAGGATCTTTCTTTTGCAGTCTGACGAAATTTACAAGCGAGTATATACAATAGTTAATACAAACACCCTCCCATATAATTAAAAATATAATTAAAAAGCTGAAACAGAAAAAATAGAGAAATGACCAGATGTTTCTTTAAATTGACTGTGAATCTCATTTTGCTGCCATTCTTTGATACTTATAGTCTTTCCTGATAGGTTCCCCACATTCAGCAAATTGCATCAGGTTCCCCACATTCAGCAAATTGCATCAATCAGGACACCATGAAGTTCAATTTCTTCCATTTCTTATTCTGGTTCAGCATTAAATTTACTGATAATAAAAATAGCCCTGAGATGTTTGTGATGTTGCTTTTATCTGAACACATGCCAAGATCAGATTAAAATTTCTCTATTTCATGGGGACCATAATCAGAAGTTATCATGTTTATACAGCAAGGTCATACTCTCCCCTCTGACCAAGGGTCATAAGATGGTGGATGGTTTACAGCTTCTTAATGCCCTATTAGAGTCCAAAACATTCTCTGTTTGAAGATGGACCAATAGCCCTGTCAATCATTTTGTATATCAACATGCCAAGTGCTTGGTATATTCCATGAAAACTTTTGGTGATATATTTGCTTGGGTACTGCTGAGGATAGTGGTAATAAATTTCAGACTTGTGTGACAGATTGGTGGATTGAACCATGATGATTTGAATGATGGAGGCAAATACTCAAGCAATAGGGTTCGTAAGAGACTGATCATAATTTTGTATGCAATATTTATGAAATACTTACAAAAATTAGAGATGAACAAAAATCCCATGATGGATAAAAGGGGTTTACTGTCATGTTTCTTGTCTGATATACCTAGAAATACATATTAGTTAAAGATAAGTTTTAAGTTTTGTACAAAAATTTATTTTTTGAAAGTAAATGTGATTGTCTCTTACTTTTATTTTAGTGTTTTTAGTTTTATGGTCTGTCCAAATATGTTTCAAAAGAGGTTATTGCTTGTAAATTAAGAAGCAGCTGAAATTTATACTGCAATTGAACGCTCCTAAAGAACAATTTGCAACCTAAACATTTTTATTTCATTAAAATGACACCTTCTGTATGGAATACAAGCATTGTAATTTAATCTGAGAACAGTATTTAAAAATGTTGGTCATTTTTATTTCAGTAAATTAAAAATTATCAGCTGTTAAAATATTTTACAGTACCATCACATTTGCTTTAAAACAACACTTGACACTCATGCTGACGACACAAATTAGGGCTGACATAGGCTAACCTAAATTCTTGATACCTTACAAAAGACCTAGCTTTTAAGGCTAATTGATAATAACTGAATGCCTGTAGGTGAGACATTTAAGAAAGATGTACATTTGTTTATTATCTAATTGTGATTGATGCTATTCATTTGTATACATTGTTTGCTTGGCTTTTTAAAAAAAAAATAGATATCAGAGCTGTTCCCTCCATTTTGATGCTTGCTGATGGAGAGTGACAATATTTTAAAAGTCACATTCACTCAGGGACATACCCTTAGGTTATCTTGCACAGACAGATTAGTGTAATTTTGTGATTGTTATGGAGGATTTATATTTGACTGTGGCACAAGAAATGGAGTCATTAATGCATGCCATAGTTAAAGATGCTTTATACTGAAGAGCCTCTTCAAGCCAGGCTCTTGAAATGTGAATAGTATGAATTACTCTGGTTACTTAGATATTGAAATGTGAATAGTATGAATTACTCTGGTTACTTAGATATTGAAATGTGAATAGTATGAATTACTCTGGTTACTTAGATATTGAAATGTGAATAGTATGAATTACTCTGGTTACTTAGATATTGAAATGTGAATAGTATGAATTACTCTGGGTACTTAGATATTGAAATGTGAATAGTATGAATTACTCTGGTTACTTAGATATTGAAATGTGAATAGTATGAATTACTCTGGGTACTTAGATATTGAAATGTGAATAGTATGAATTACTCTGGGTACTTAGATATTGAAATGTGAATAGTATGAATTACTCTGGGTACTTAGATATTGAAATGTGAATAGTATGAATTACTCTGGTTACTTAGATATTGAAATGTGAATAGTATTAATTACTAAGGTTACTTAGATATTGAAATGTGAATAGTATGAATTACTCTGGGTACTTAGATATTGAAATGTGAATAGTATGAATTACTCTGGGTACTTAGATATTGAAATGTCAATAGTATGAATTACTCTGGGTACTTAGATATTGAAATGTGAATAGTATGAATTACTCTGGGTACTTAGATATTGAAATGTGAATAGTATGAATTACTCTGGGTACTTAGATATTATGAAGTATTATTCATAATTCAAATGGATTTACAGTTATAAATATATCGTGTACATCAGATGTTTATTGTGACAAAGACTGTATTTCTATGTGGAATAACTGTATTAATTTGACAGGATGTGACTTTGGAAGGAACTTGCATTGCTCAGCTAATTCTTTACTAAATGCATGTATTTAAAAGAATACAACTTTCTTAATTTTACACACATACACTGATGCTGTCATAATTACAAACTGTCTCTTAAATTACATAATCGCTAATAAAACTTTTTTCACACCTGCATAAACTCCAGCAAACTGAATGGTTTTCAGTTTTTAGGGATTTAGCACTGTATGCGTATGTGTGCATATATATATATATATATATATATATATATATATATATATATATATATATATATATATATATATATAGAGAGAGAGAGAGAGAGAGAGAGAGAGAGAGAGAGAAAGACAGACAGACAGACAGACAGACAGACAGATAGATAGATAGATAGATAGATAGATAGATAGATAGAAAGTGTATATATATATATATATATATATATATATATATATATATATATATATATATAGAGAGAGAGAGAGAGAGAGAGAGAGAGAGAGAGAGAGAGAGAGAGAAAATTCCAGTATGAATTCAGTCATTTGTAATGTTTGAGGATATAGCATGCAAAGTAAATTTAAGCAATACAAATTGTATCCATCACTATCACTAGCAAGCCAGTCTGTGTTCTAAGTTATCAAGATGCTTGATTGTAACACTCAGATCATACATCCCTGTTCTCGATGGTCAAAATTACCTTCTGTTTTGTTGCTACAGTTGCAAACTCACAAAAAAAACAGTAATGTTGACTTACGTTAATAGCCATCTCAGCAACTCAGACACATTGAATTATTTTTTTCAGAATGCATGCACTTTTTTTTATAAACACAGTGCAAGTATTGCTCTTAACCTTGTTAGGAATTCGAAGCTGTCTCAGTCATGGCAGCTGTTTCAGTTTTTGTCGGCAGACGTTCTTATCTCAATAAGAGCATGAGAAATGGTGTAAATAGCCAGCAATATTGATATTAAACGATGAAATAATACCATATATATGTACTTAAAAGTCCAGTCAAACTGCAGACACAAAAATCCAGATCTGCCATATCATAATGTGCATGCAGATCAGGGTCTACATTGTTTGTTCTACTGATTAATCCTAACAAGCTACACAGACCCAGATTTGCTGGCACATTATGCATTATAATATCACAGTCTGTTGGGCCCATCTTATAAGTTATATATGGTAAGCAGATACCCCTAGAAGTGTGATGGGTGCCATAAATTCAATCCAGGCAGCCCAAAGGGTCCCTTGCAGAACTGGAATAAACACTGGATGTAGAATACATTTTGTATGATGTATAGCTATTATGCCAGTGATGAATATTATTTTCAGCCACCTGCAGTGAAGGTTTCATTTTAAATCACTAAAGTTTTGTAGACCACTTTGTGAATTCTCAAATTCTTGTATGATGTAGGCATTTAAGTTACATTAGTTTATAATACATTAAAGTGTTATATGATTACCACTTTTTCAAAATGTACATACATGAAAGCTATTTATCCATGCATCCCAATAATGGAGCTTTTATCAACATTACCATACAAATTACAGTGATAAATGACTAACAATTACATTTTTATGAGATTTTGAACAATTTAGGTATAAATTTTTCAACCCCAAAATTACCTTCACACTGTCTCTTTATTGTTTAGTGCCATTGACTTCTGTTTGGAATTTATTTTTGACGCTCATAAAATCAAAACATAGGGAAAATCATTTTCAGCTGCTTCATACAATTTTTAATATAAACAACTGAATTAATATTTAAGTGGCATAGCACTCAACTTGGTCCCTGTAATTGTATAACTTTAGACTATATCACATGCATATCTGGAGTATTTGTTCTCAAAGATAGCACATTCTATTTATGTCTAAAAAGTCATTCTCATTTTTGTTGATAACTTCCTTTTCATCTTTTGGCTGATGTAGGATGACATCAGCTTTAAGTTTTTCATGTTTATGTAGAGATGGTGAACTGCAGCCTACTTTGTTTGCATTGTAAGAATAGCCTAACCTGAGCACAATGCCCCCTGCTGGAAACAAGGAACATGACTCATATTTGTCTCATTAGAATGATATCTCTTCATCGAGAGCACCTGTCAAATGAAATTGAAATGTTTTTGTTTTGTTTTTGCTTTGTTTTGTTGTATTTTTCTTTCATAATATGAAGCATCATGAATTAAAAAAAATTCAATGACAATAAAAAAAATCCACATAAAAATCTGCTTCATTTAGGCTGTTATTTGAATTTCTTTAAAATGATCCTTATTTTCACTTGTACTAATATTTAACTGTACATTGTAAATATATTTAACTGTAAATTGTACTAATATTTAACTGTACATTGTAAATATATTTAACTGTAAATTGTACTAATATTTAACTGTATATTGTACTAATATTTAATTGTACATTTTACTAATATTTAACTGTAAATTGTACTAATATTTAACTGTAAATTGTACTAATATTTAACTGTAAATTGTACTAATATTTAACTGTATATTGTACTAATATTTAATTGTACATTTTACTAATATTTAATTGTACATTTTACTAATATTTAACTGTAAATTGTACTAATATTTAACTGTACATTTTACTAATATTGAACTGTAAATTGTACTAATATTTGACTGTAAATTGTACTGATATTGAACTGTAAATTGTACTAATATTGAACTGTAAATTGTACTAATATTTGACTGTAAATTGTACTAATATTTAACTGTAAATTGTACTAATATTTAACTGTAAATTGTACTAATATTTAACTGTACATTTTACTAATTTAACTGTAAATTGTACTAATATTTAACTGTAAATTGTACTAATATTTAACTGTACATTTTACTAATATTTGACTGTAAATTGTACTAATATTTAACTGTAAATTGTACTAACTGTATATTGTACTAATATTTTTCTGTCTATTGTACAAATATGTAACTGTACATTGAACTAATAATTAACTGTAAATTGTACTAATTTAACTGTATATTGTACTAATATTTAACTGTACATTGTATTTTGGCATATCTACCATTTATACTTCAGTCTCTGAATCAAACCCAGATTAATAAATAATGCATCCTGAAACATTATCCCAAAAATGTTTTATGTTAAAATGTTTCAACTAGAACACAAATTGATATTGCATGCTTTGTAAATTGAAGCCATTAAGAATCTTCATAGCTATGATATTGGGTACACTGCAGTCAGATATGATTCTCCATAGCAATGAGATTGGAGACACTGCATACTGATATGAAGTTAAGAATCTCCATGACTATGAGAATGGGAACACTGCAGCCTAAGATGAATTGGTTAAGAATCTCTGTAGCTATTTGATTGGAATGGAAAGAGATGACATTTAATTTATCAAAGGGGTTATCATACAATTTATTTCATAGCCCTAATTCCCAGAATTCTCATATGGAAGCAACTTCCAGAGGTTTTCTTGACAGTATATTTGACAGTCAGTTTCTGATACTTTTAACATTTGCTAGTGAAAAAGAAACTTGTACAATTCTGCTCTAGTAAAACCTGTTTTGAGAGACTGCTGCTGTAAGAGACCATTATATACCATTGTATAAATCCTCACCCTCTCTTACAGCATGTATGCATATCTTTGCAAATGAAAGTGACACTATGAAATATAAAAATAACATTGATTCTTTTTTTTAAAATGTGCAAATCTTACCTCATGGCTGTTAAAAAGAAATGCCAGAAATGAGAATGTTCCAAACTCAAGCAATCCAAATTAAGTATAACTTGTAATAGCGCCACATCTATTCAGGGACCACCTGTTTTAATAGACCAAATAATGTTTCAGTATTTGATATTTAACTATTTTTCAAGGACAACCTGTCTTCAGGTACTGTGTGTGGTGGTGGTGGTGGGGGTGCTTAACATTATGTAGTTGGTTTGATTTGAACAGTGTTTATTGAATATCATCAATGGATTTATAGATAGTACATCACAAAGGAAAGAGCAACAAACAATTCTATTTATGTAGCTCATTCTCCATGTTAACAGTATGCGTGTTTTATTTATTAACATTGTTGACTACAACACAAGAAGGAAATGTCAATACATGTAATACAAATAATGATGAAATTTGAGCAATTACTATTTGTTTTAAATGTATATAGAAAGAGATGCATATATTTTGTATGTCAAGGTTGTTGCTTGTGTGTTGGGGTCGGGGTTGCTAAATGTAAAATACTGTGTGGTATCTCAGGCAGAGGAATTGAGATGGCAACTGCTGGAAATTTTGGAATACTTGCTCTTTTGTATTTACATATTGGGAAGAGATGACATTTAATTTATCAAAGTATCCTGAGCATTAACAACTTTTCTGAAGTACCTAATATTTACAGTTTCAATAAGAAAACATTTTTATACAGAAATTAGACAACAAAATAATATGATTATTTTTAGCCCACCTTGGTGTAGGGTTACATGAGTTTTGATGACCCTGCCTCCTTCTTGTATCATCCAGTATCTGTCAACAATTTCTTTTTACCACTCTGGAGGTTCTGTTTGCAATCTGGATTTTATCAGATTTGGAGTATGAGTTTAAGATCTCTGATGAGGTCGATAATTAGTGAGATGTACACATATTATTGAGGTAAGCTTCCATTTGATTGGTGGAACTTGTAACATTCAAAAGGCCACGTTTCTATTATTTTGACCATCATAAGCTTATTTCAACAAGATCTTATGTATTCAGAAAAGAGTGAGATATTTGCATAATAATTAGGAGATCTTGCATTTAATTGGCTGCACTTATTACCAATTGGGAAGCCATATTTTCTGGGCCTGGGGTTTTATTATGACATAAAATGGAGGCTTACATCAGCAAGACCTACCGGTATATAATCTGATAAGAAGTGGAATTTGTGCATATTAATGAGATGACGTTTCATCTGATTGGATGAGCTTGCTACTACACTTGAAACTTGATTGCTTATTTGATTTTGCTCAAACTTGGTAAATAGGTTTATACTATCGAGATTGTAGATGAGAGGACAGTTATGATCGAAATAAATGCATAAGGATGAGGAAGTGTTGCTTCTATTTGGCAAAGCTTGTCAGCACTCAAACGGCTTTGTTTCTGATCCATTTGTAATTGAACACTGTGTATAGACGTATCATTGACAGGGTTTATATGGTCTTTGACAGTTTGGGATAAATGAGGTAGCATTATCAAAGCTTTAAAAGTTTGGGAAAATCGAGCAGATTACCCTTAGGTCTTTAAATGTCTTTGAAAATTGAAATAAACGCAAACATTTTGATTTCTTTTCATAATCACAAATAAAATTGGTTGTTAGATTTAAATGTAGTTTTACTGGTTTCTTTCCTTTGATGACCAATTCATTGTCATTTCATCATTAAACAATATTGTAATACATGTAGTTAGTATTTATTGTTTTCTTATATAACATAACTTGTATACAAAATGTTAACGAAAAAAGGTCTTGGAATCTATGTTTGTAGTTTCTGAAAGGTTGAGAAAAGTCTTTAAATTTATCATTCAGAATTCTGTATAAACCCAGATTGAGATTAAATACAGGTATATACAGGTATAATTAGGGGCCTATTATTGAGGTGTTCTTGAATCTGATTGGCTGAGCTTGTTTCCATTCAAGAGAAGGTATTTCTGACCAGATTTTAACTGATTTGATAAATAGGTTAGTATGTGTATAATCAAAACATCAGATGAATTTTCTTAATGATCTTGCATTTGACTAGCTTATGGTTGTTACCACTCTAGAGACTTTTTTTTTTCTCAAATATATTGTTTTGATCTGACTTGGAATGAAAGCTTATATCATCAAGATGTTAGCTGAATTTAATTATGTGTGTGTGTGTGTGTGTGTTTCGATTTTAAAGTACCTTTAACAATTGTAGTCACAATACTATGTATGCAGTGTGGCAGTTTATAGTGATGTCTAGCACTGGGGCATCATGCCAAAGACATGTTGCATGATGTCCAACCGAGTTAAATTATCCTGACAGCAGGCCAACCAGTCTTAACACTTTAAACCTTTTAATATTGAGTGACAAGCAAAGCAGCTGCTAGTAACATTTTTATAAGTCTTTGATATGACATGGCCAGTAGATAGATTAAAAAGTTGTTTAATTAAAATACTCATTAAGTATCGGGGCCCCGAGTGGTCTAAAGCGCTGTCCATTACGGACCACTGCCATCTCACCTCTGTCTGCATGTGTTCGAGTCTAAGATTCGGCAAATGTAGTTATGTGAGAAAGCTTGCCAGTAGCTTCTCGTGGGTCGGTGGTTCTTTCCGGGGGTTTGTCCGGTTTCTTCCTCCACCATTAATACTGGCCGCCATGTATAGCCTATATTGTGCTGAAAAATGGTGTTAAACCATAAAAAAACAAACACACAAACATTAAGTATCCTTAAAAACATGATCATGTTAAGTATGTCAGGTAAGCTGCAATATCAGGCACATTTGCACATTCTGTATATGTAGACCTCCGGTTGAACTCTAGGATGATCAGATCAGTTCATGGTTAAATTTAATTCAGATTTGTGAAGAAAAATGAAAACTAGTCAATTTTCTCCAAGCTTTCCAGTTGGATGAATAATATCATTATGTTTTTTATACTCGTATCCATGACTTGTTTAGTTCATTAAGACATTTGAACAATGAAAGCGGGTTTTGAATACTTATTTTAAATTGGTGGTTTGAATTTTTTGACTACTGCCTGTAGTATTCATAGGTATCATTATTAGAGAAGTAGTTGGTACTTGCTGCAATGGTTACCAGTTTATGCAAGAGCTTGGTGAGGAACGTATGCACAGTACTTAAGTGTTAAGTTCTCCATGTTGGTGTTTGCTGTTCAGTCACACACGTGACAATGGTTCCTAGAAAAAATCATTCTAAATCGATGGAGACCATTCCCTTTTAAAATCTCTCAGATTTCTGCAGTTTGTTTTGTAAGTAGATTAAAGCTTTTAGATGACCAGTAATATATCTTATGCATTATTGTTGTAAATGGGTCAGCTGGATAAAAGAAATTAACTGTATGTATTACAGTACAAGATGGACCATCAATAGGTCTGAATGTTTCACCATGATGCTTATAGTATAAAAATTTGGCACATCAAGGCCTGACATTTATAAATTGTTCTCCCCACATGTGCATGCAATTACGGACTCATCTGTAGACCAGCCTTGCTGACTCCAACTTTTGAAAGTATTTAAAGTTGCATTAAGTGGCACAAGATGCGAAAGGCAATGGAGGAAGCTTTAATAGACTAGTAAAATTCTTCCAGGGCTTTCAGAAATAAAAGGAAAAACCTGCTGCTCTGAAATTAATATTAAACTGTTTAAAGGAAGGTAAATAACTTTCAGGTGTTATGTGTCTAGTTTATAATCAATGTCAAGCTCCAGGAAAAGGTTTAAAGGAAGAGGGATGTGTATTCAAAGTTAAAGTATTATTAAAGCCAGATACAACCCACATTAATTCTGTTTCCATCATTTATCACCTGAAAGTGCTTTTCTGAATTTATTTTAGTTGTACAATGATTGCATTTTTAAGTGAAGTTATTTTTAATATACCTTTTAGTTTATTTAATGTTCTGTTTGTATTTATTTTTAAAATAAAGTACTTTTAATGGCCATTATTTGCATCTTTAATACATAAGATGTTCTTCTGAGCCAAAGCTAGCAACACATGAAAACCATAGTGCCCACTTTGAAACCATCACATTTTTTCTGCTAAATGGAGCTGAAAGCAGTAAATGTGTACAGTCTCTTTTATATGGCATTTTCTTATAAGCTATTAAAAGAACATTCTTGGAACCACATCTGAGGAGCTGCAGTAGCTCAGTTGATAGAGTATCAGATTCGTAATTCAAGATTCTCAGGTTTGATACCTGCCCATACCAGTATAGGTAAGATGGAAAAGCACTTAATTAGATCCTGTTGCCTCCATGTGGTATAGCTAATAATGTGTTGAAATCAACAAAAATAGAAGCATAAAACTGCATTTTATGACCCTTAAAAGGCCAGAAGAACTGTACTGAGTATATTGACATGGGTTGCCTGTGGTGTGTGAGAATGCCTTCATGATCACACCTGGTACTACTGCTTAAGGATGATTGCATATGAAATGTAGGAGTATTAAGGATTGCATGTGATACATAACAATAGTAAGGATTGCATGTAAAATGTAATAATATAAAGGATTGCATGGGATATGTAATAATATGAAGGATTGCATGGGAAATGTAATAATATGAAGGATTGCATGGGATATGTAATAATAGGAAGGATTGCATGGGAATTATAATAATAGGAAGGATTGCATGGGAATTGTAATATTAAGAGGGATTGCATGGGAATTGTAATATTATGAAGGATTGTATGGGAAGTGTAATAATATGAAGGATTGCATGGGAAATGTAATAATATGAAGGATTGCATGGGATATGTAAAAATATAAAGGATGGCATGAGAAGTGTAATAATATGAAGGATTGCATTGGAAGTATAATAATATGACGGATTGCATGGGAAATGTAATAATATGAAGGATTACATGGGATATGTAATAATATAAAGGATGGCATGAGAAGTGTAATATGAAGGATTGCATGGGAAATGTAATAATATGAAGGATTGCATGGAATATGTAATATGAAGGATTGCATAGGAAGTGTAATAATATGAAGGATTCCATGGGAAGTGTAATAATATGAAGGATTGCATGGGAAGTGTAATAATATGAAGGATTGCATGGGAAATGTAATAATATAAAGGATTGCATGGGATATGTAATAATATGAAGGATTGCATGGGAAGTATAATAATATGAAGGATTGCATGGGAAATGTAATAATATAAAGGATTGCATGGGAAATGTAATAATATAAAGGATTGCATGGGAAGTGTAATAATATGAAGGATTGAATGGGATATTAATAATATGACGGATTGCATGGGAAATGTAATAATATGAAGGATTGCATGGGATATGTAATAATATAAAGGATGGAATGAGAAGTGTAATAATATGAAGGATTGCATGGGAAGTGTAATAATATGAAGGATTGCATGGATTATGTAATAATATAAAGGATTGCATGGGAAATGTAATAATATGAAGGATTGCATGGGAAAGTACTTAGGATTTTGTATGACATGTAAGATTGTTAAGGATTGCAAATAAAGAATAATGATTGTGTATGAAATGTACAGGTGTTAGGATTGCATATGAAATATGGAAGTATTTAGGATTGCTTGTGAAATATAGGAGCATTAAGGATTGCATATGAAATGTACAGGTATTGAGGATTGCATATGAAATAAAGGAGTATTACATATGGCATTTGAATTGTACACATATTAAGGATTGCCTGTGTAATGTAGGAGTATTAAGATTGCCTGTCAAATATACAACAATTGAGGATTGCTTGTTAGTGTTACGTGTTTAGGCGCTAATAAACAATAACACAGAAAAAAAAGGAGTCACATGATCATGTTTATATAATGTATGCCTGACATGACCATGACAAAAACCAATCATTCTACTCTTAAGGATAATTTTTTTTTAAACATTTACTTCTTAATCACGTAGTCCCATCTTGACCTTGACAACAACCAGTTATTAAAAAATAAAAATAGAACTTGCTTTTTAGCTGCTACTAATTTTGAATTAAGGTCAGGATCTAAGTCAACATTTATCATTTACGAAACAAATAATTGAGGTCAACTGATTTTCTGGAAATATTTCATCTCCAGTGAATAAATTTACATTAAAATAGCATGTGATAAAAAATTTTTTATTTAAAACTGACGAAGAAACATTCAAATTAAAATAAATATGTATTAAGTCAGATATACATAACAATGAGATAAATGTAGGATTATTCAGCCTCTTGAAAATGTATATTTTATATAACAGTGGATTGGCTGATTTGCATTCTTGCACTACCCTAAGCCATATACCTACCTATTCCCAAGTAATAGTCATGGGTAAAAATTCCTTGTCACTTAGATAATGAAAGTTAGCTCAAACAAAAAAATTTGTGTTTCCCAGTACAGCCAACCCTCATTGTTTTATATTGCAGACCCTAGCACATTTTTCCCCCATTGTGAAAAAAAATCACATGAAGTTTGTTTTTTTTGGAGGGGGTTAATTTAAAAAATTGTTGTTTTTTTTTTGTTTATTTTTAAAAGCATGTCTTCCTTAATTTTAAAACCAGTGAAATAGGAAACACACATTTGTTTTCATGGAGGCATTTCCATGCTTTTTTTTATGAAAATTCTATTATATAACAGAAAAATAATGACCATTGAAATCCATGAACAAAACACATAGCATTGATTCTCATGCTATGCCAAAAGACCTTCAGAAGTGCTGGAAAGTTCTTTCATTTATTTCAGTTGTGACCAGGTCACTGCAAATTGGTAACAGCTCCAGAATGTAGATTTGACAATATAGGTCTAATTTAGGTTCCATTAATATGAAATAATGCAATGAATTTGATTATCTAGAGAGAAATTTTGCATTATCAGCAGTTTCTTGGCACTTGCCCCCTTTTTGAATTAGTAATTAGATATCTTCACTCTGCTGTTTATTAAAAATTAAAATCTTGTCAAAATGGCTTTTATCAGCTTGAGGAATCTCCAGTAAATTGTCATTGGTATCACATGCACCCAAGAGGAAAAAGAGTATTTAACAATTCCAATGCCATTGTAATGCACTGTCAGAATTGCTGACAGTGTCCAATCAGGTTCTCATTTCAGATACATTTATTACAGTATGATGTATATTACCTTCATTTATTACAGTATGATGTATATTACCTCCATTTATTACAGTATGATGTATATTAACTCCATTTATTACAGTATGATGTATATTACCTCCATTTATTACAGTATAATGTATATTACCTCCATTTATTACAGTATGATGTATATTAACTCCATTTATTACAGTATGATGTATATTACCTCCATTTATTACAGTATGATGTATATTACCTCCATTTATTACAGTATGATGTATATTACCTCCATTTATTACAGTATGATGTATATTAACTCCATTTATTACAGTATGATGTATATTACCTCCATTTATTACAGTATAATGTATATTACCTCCATTTATTACAGTATGATGTATATTAACTCCATTTATTATAGTATGATGTATATTGCCTCCATTTATTACAGTAGGATATATATTGCCTCCATTTATTACAGTATGATGTATATTAACTCCATTTATTACAGTATGATGTATATTAACTCCATTTATTACAGTATGATGTATATTGCCTCCATTTATTACAGTATGATTTATATTAACTCCATTTATTACAGTATGATGTATATTGCCTCCATTTATTACAGGAGGATATATATTGCCTATATTTATTACAGTTTGATGTATATTGCCTCCATTTATTACAGTATGATGTATATTGCCTCCATTTATTACAGTATGATGTATATTGCCTACATTTATTACAGTATGATGTATATTGCCTCCATTTATTACAGTATGATGTATATTGCCTTGCCCAAGCAGTTTATGGCCTCCAGCCACCATCCATGATTAATTCCTTTAAAGTAAAAAAATAACTGAAATCTGTAAATTCCTTGTTATCACTTTACTTTGTAATGTTATCATATGGTATCGAGGTGTGGGGGCATGGGTTTTATGTATATAAAAAAATAAATAAACTTAGTTTCACTTAACCAGAATGAGATGCAGGTGTTGGCCTGAAGTTCTATATTTCTCTTCCTGCTTCTTCTGTGCCAACCTGTTTCTAATTTATACAAAATTTTCTAAACTCTTCTTCCTGCCTGATGAGGGTTAAATAATAAACAAAACTTTCCTAGCAAATAGCATCCCTCCATGGGAAGAAAAAGATTTGACAGCTCTTAAGTGTGAGAGTTCAAATATTGTTTCTAATGACATGTATAAACTTGTGCAGGAGAGGTTAAAGTTGTAGCTCATTTCCAGCATTCCCCATTTCTTTAGACACACCTATTAAATGTATGCAGTGTGCAATATATGTGATAAACAGATCATATCCTGCTGCATTTGCAAAACTAAAACATTTGCCAGAACACCACATCGCAAATACCAAGCCTGGAAATTCTTTTCAAAGTGTGCGTGCAATGTGAACATTGGAAACTGTGTGTAATGTTTATTTTTATATACCTAATTCGTATCAATAAATTATTTGTTTGACTGAATTCTGTTTTTAAAAAAAGTCATCTTGACAAACAATGGCGAAGAAATTTGTAAAATCTGTAAAGCAGGTTTGAAGTTATGAACATTTCATGATTCATCTGGACATGTAACTCACTACAAACCCCTGAACTATTCCTGATTTTGCTATAAAAAAAAATCAAGTGACAAAAGTTTTAAAAATTTAAATATTTTTTAAAAAAAAGAAAAACTACTTTCTGTTTTTTTAAAATACATTAAATTATAATTTCCATACTGAAAAGTATATTTTAAGTGAGAAGAAATAATTATAAGTTATATTATTAAAGTGAAAATTTAAATTTAGTTTTAAAAATGTTAAATTTGAATTTTTGGAAATGATTAACAAAGTGCATCTCCAATTTTTATATGCCATTATCATTGTTCTGCATAATGTTTGAAAAGTGTTTAATAAAATACAAGAACCAGTGATTAAAGAAAATGTCAGGATTTAGACAAATTTAAACAAAAATATTTCATATTCAGATTTTTCCACATTTGATAAGTTCAATTCACAATTTTTTAAAAAAGATTACATAAGATTTACCGTCATTACAGTCATGTAGTCGTGGAAGATGGATTACTAGCAATTACACTTTTAGGCCAGGTATGATTTGTGAACAGATTTTGAATGGATTAGAAAAAATTCATAAATATTTATATTGGACTCCCACCCACTTAGATAATTGGTTGCCTCCCTTGCCTTATTGTCTATATCTGTCATTTTGTTATTTATGCAGTGATATTTTGATATTTTTTTTTACTACACTATATATTTTCAAAGGCATGATTTTTAAAACAACTGTTTTAAGTTCCACATGAAATTATAAGAAAGTTTAAATTAGCAATACATGGTATCAGTAGGAAATCAGTTTGCCTTCAAAAATGATAAGTAAAATTATGTAAGTAATTTTAATATGGTTGTAATTACCTTCAGATTAGACAAGATTACATATTTCTGAAACCGTCTGTCATTTATGATCATTTTTTTCGAAAGTGAAGACATATTGCTTTATATAATTTGATGACCTTCATTGCAAGACCATGTGTCATAATTGATGGACCAGTTTTTATTAGAATAATATATACAGTATCATTTATGATCTTATAAGTCAAGTCCAACTGCAAACTGCACAGACCCAGATCTGCTATCAGATAATGCACTAGCAGATCTGCGTCTATGCAGTTGGATATGAATAATTAGTAGGACAAACAACACAGACCCTGATCTGCAAGCACATTATGATATGGTAGATTGGGAACTTTATTATTTGCAGTTTGATTCGAATTATAAGCCTGTATATACTGTAGTCTTTTGATGCAGGCTTTACTGTATTGAATTAGGATTCTAAAATTATATATGAAAAAATAGATGTGACCTATAGGTGAATAAATCTTAATTTAAAAGTTCAGACAATGAAGAAACAGTTTTATAACCATTATTGAATTGAGCATGCTTTGTTGAACATAATTTGTGTCCCATATGTTGAATATTTCCTATCAGAGATTTCAATTCATTTGCCTTTCATTTGTTGTTCTCATAGGACAGCAGTGGAAATTTAGTGTTGATTTTTGTCTCCATCAAACATAGTTTGTTATATGGGTTTTACTTTATCTGCATTTATTTTTACATTATATAATGGATTATTGATTTCAGTTAATGCTTTTCTCTTCATATTGCTTTCATATATTAAGTTCTGTTTAGATCTTGTCATATCAGCTATCAGTGGGGATGACTTGCTACAGTGCTTGTGTCTATTCACAATCCCTAGAACTGACAATTTATCTGGCAAATCATGCCATCGAGTGTAACAGTTCTGTATTTTAGTCAATTGCTTTTTTGTTGTGGTGAGAAAAACTTGATCTAACTTCTATAGGTAATGAGCCTGTTTCTATTGCCATCAAGAAAACCTTGATATCAGGGCATCAGCTGTTCCTAAGTGATCCACCACACCCCACAAAGATACCATACTATGTAAAAAGCCACTCTTAGACTTCCTGATGAAACCCATGGGGTTACATGGGACCTATATTGCAGGCATGTTCTAGGTGTTTTACACATTCTGGATAAATTAGTTGGATCTGGTTATGCAATGGTGATAGACAGAAGCAGGTTTTACATTATGTGCATGACTGTCATCGTTCTTGGTGTATTGTGATTTCTACTACATTTTAATACTTTTTAAATATCTTTAATAAATGTACAGTTTTAACAGAAATTTTAAGGCACATTTCCCATTATTCTGAAGGCAGTGTTATCTTTTACATTAACATAACACACTTTAATATAGATATTACCTGTCTTTGTTAGATTGGCTTGTAGATTATGCATCAAAACAGGAGAATGAAAATTTAAAACAATTTCCTCTTCATATACTGAAGGGTGGTTCTGGATTATACTGATATCAACTTAATAAAAGGTCTGCTTTGCTAATAAACGTTTTAAAAAAATGATTTATGTTAATATAAATTGATTTGTATTTCAGCCTCATAGTATGCAATTTTGTAAAATAAAATATAAACCAGTGAAATTGTATAGATACACAAAATTTGTTAATTTACATCTTGAACTTAAAACTTAACATTTTTAGTGTTTTCTCAAATTTAATAATTAAAAATGGAAAAAAAGCTTGTCGGAGTAATTTGAAACATAGTCAGGTTTTTTAAAAAATTCTCTTATCTTAGAAGTAACATCATGACGACTTATTTCATATTTTTAACAGCAAAAAAAAATTTAAAACTTTTAATATTTTCAGTTGTAAATGTGCCTCAATTAAATTTGTTGTAAACATACAAACCGTAAATGGCAAATTACATAAATTGCATAATATACTGACAAATCTAGGTCTATGCAGTTTTTTTTATTCCAAATTAGTAAAACAAATAACATAAACCCGTATGTGCCGATCCAGTATGTGATGTCAGTCAGTGTCTATATTGTTTACAATTAGACCCAACATACTGTATATACAAGTATAATGCAATGCTTGGTGCATACATGTCAAGACTCTCTTGATCTCATACTTTAGTGAATTAAAATAAACAACTGATTGGCGCATTGAGAATTTTTTTTGTCCCTAGCTGATATACTGAGAATTCATTATTTTTCACTGGGTTCTTGATATCAGTTTTCCGAGGTTGCCAGTTATTATGGGGTAATAGTTTTCATGGGTTACCAGCTTTTGATGAGATAGCAGTTTTTATATGGTACCAGTGCTTATGGGATAGCAATTTTCATGGATACTAGTTTTCATTTGGGACCAGTTTTCAGTGGGGACCAGTTTTTGTGAAATACCAGTTTTCATGTGGTACCAATTTTTAGTTCCAATTTTCAGGTTTTTATGGTTTCTTGGGAAATCACAAAATTCAGAATCCACTGAGCTGTTATTCTTTTCTGGATAAACTAAAATACCATTCTCAAGCAGTAAAAAGTATGGACAATTTTTCAGTTATATCGCTATGATGTCGGCAGTGTAGCAGTTTACAGTGATGACTAGCCCTGGGGCATCATGTTGCAGACATGTAGCATGATGTCCCATGCAGTCACATTATCCTGACACCAGGCCAACCACTCCTAACACTAACCTCTTAATGCTGAGCACCAAGCGAGGCAGCTGTTAGTACCATTTTTGTAAGTCTTTGGTATGACCTGGCCATGAATCAAACCATGACCTCCCCCATCCCAGGCAGACACTCTAAATATGCCACTTGAGTGGTCAATCTCCATTGTAAATTATAATTATCAACTACCGGTACTAGTAAAAGGAGGATATCCGAAGTACCTGATAATTAGTGATGGGAATCGGTCAGAAATCCATAATCGATAATTGGTTCCCCTTAATCAACTGATCATCGATTATAATCGGTTACTAAGAGCAAATTTTAATTTTTTTTAAACAGTCATATCTTTGATCAAGAATTCAATATGTTTATAAATGTACAGGTGTAATCTCTTTTAAATTAATGACATGTATACTTTAACCTGACAATAATATTACATTGTGTTATTTTTGTTCTACAACTTTGTTAAATAAACGCAACTTTTTATGGCTGATCAGTCAAATGTAACTGAAATACTGCTACAATCCCCCAAAATTCTTTCGTTCATATGTGATGTGTCTATATTTTAAAGTATAGAAGGACATGCTTTTCTTGTTTGTCTTTGTGAATAAATACTACAAAAGATGTTGCGATTTAACTGAAACAAATCAACAAAATGCGTTTACATTTATCAACTCAACAATTTAACAACTTGACCATGTAATAATGACTATATGTTCCTAATTATGAATCATAAGGTTTCATATTTGTAGTTGTGAAGGGAATTAATAACTTTCAGGTCAACTTTAGTGGCTGGGAGTTTTACTAACCTTTGTGCCTTGCATACACCTAAAAAGTAGTCTCCCTTTATAGACAGTCGATTATGGAGTTTACAATCGATTGTCTTATTGGTTTGCTCAACCAACTGATGATTGATTATAATCGATAATCGGAACAACACTACTGATAATATATGAAAAGAAAGCACAATTTGTTCAACAGTCATCAAGAAAGTAAGGTAACTTATCAATGCAGAAATTCTTGTGCACACAATAATAGTATGTACATGATCTTGCAGACAGTCCTTGAAAAAGTTGCATCACTTTAATTCTATGAATTACATGAAAGCTGTTAATTATTAAGTTCACAGATGTTTGAAAAACAAACTGAACCCTCTAGATCATTATTTTTCCTGCCCATAAGAAAGTAACTTGTATCAGTTAGCTTGTAGATTATGACATCAAGCAAAATTCAAATTCCTAACTGTGACAAATTGAGTCATAAAATCTCCTCCTAATGGTTCATTATCATTCCCCTCATCTTATCTAGACACCATCTTTCCAGCAATTACACACAATCTGGCCCTAACATGAGAATCAGCTGCAACAGGCACAGGGAATTAAAACACCTTTGTATATAGGTCTGATCTATTCTGGCTTCCTTTACTCATTGTGTTTCAGATCATGTGTGTGTATTATAGGCTTCAGTTATCTGGATAGTGTTTTCATTGACAAGTTTGATGGGAAGCCAGCTCAATGTACAAGGAATCAGTACATCATTCTCAGTTTAGAAAGGGGGTATTGGTTGGTGAAGACAAAAATTACTGAAAGAATAGTGTTGCCCAAAAGACAGTTAGTGCCATATTACCCATGCCATTTTTTCATAGAGACAATTAGAATATTGATTTCTTGGCTTAGCACAAAGCTGGTGAATAAATGTAATATTGATGTCAATGGCCTGTAGAATACATTGACCCAGTGGGTTTTGCAGAATAAAAATTTATTTTTATAACTTCAAGAACTCACTACAATTTTCATGAAATTTTGACCATGTACAGTAAGTAAAAGCTGTCCTGAGAGATCACTGCAATGAGAGACTGCCTGTCATGAGAGACTAGTCTCTCCATGTACAGATTTGTTGATTATATTGTGTTATGACCTGTTATGAGAGACCACCTGTCATGAGAGACAACTATGTTTAGGCAGAAGGGGTTGGCTTTCCAGATAGGTTCAAGTCCTTTCTCATATACCATGATTTTTAGCTCTGCTGGTCATAGACCAGAAGAATTTCAAGGACAAATTTTTTTTCTTCTGCCCAACATCTGTCCATTAGCACAAGTTTGTTGTCACTACTACCCCTGAACTACAAGGAGGATTGCTATGAAACATCACATGTGCATTCAATCCATAGTCTGGTTTGTCATGATGCCACATGGACATCCAGTATGGCCTCCAACATTTACCATTGTACTTATTGAGCTTAAAACCACCCCGGTGGTATAGGTAGTTCGAGTGACCACATTGGGTTGAGGTGGTCATGGGTTCGAACCCCAGTTTAGTCAGAACAGAGACTTATAAAAATGCTACTAGCAGCTGCCTCTCATGGCACTCAACATTCAGTGATTAGGGTTAGGACGGGTCGGACCCGAAAGTAGTACATGCTACATGTCTGAGGCATGCTGCCCCAGTGCTTGACCTCACTATAAACTGCCACACTATAGATTTTGTAGTGATATAATTCAAATTAGTAAAGCTACATTAAAATTCTTCCCTAAAACACAATCTGACCTTAATACTCTTCTTTTCTGCAAAACAAAACAGACCCTGTTCCACCTCTAAACATGGCTTGTATATTCTAGTAATATTCAAAAACAAGTGCACATGGGTAAAAATGTAATCAAAATTTAAATCCATACAAAGTTCCTGCATAAAACTAGGTTATTGAGCTTTCATTTATGGGGAATGACTTGAAAAATTCTTGTTTCGCTGAATTGGAGTGTCATTTCCAAATTTAAGAAAATTCCATTACTATGACAACCGATTTTTTTAATTACAGGAAATGTCTTATGTGTCAACTTTTTCTCAGTTTTTGTCAAAAGTTATGTCATTTCAGGATTGACAGCCTATAAGATACAAGACAATGGGATTTATATCCCCCTGTAAGTAAAGCAGCATCCATTCATCAGACAAAAAAATGCCAAGGGTAATTGAATTTTGTCTGATGGAAAAAAGCTCCTGGCAGATCACCATATTTCTTAAATACCAGCCATGAAAACTTATCTCTGGTTAATTAAGTTTGGGAGAAATTTGGCATTATATGTCAAGGTTAATAAGAAAAGGTATGAATCAGAAGAGGGGTAGAGTGTAGCCAGACTCTGTCATTCACCACAATGTCAGATCTCTTAATCCACAAAGAAAATTGAGAATTTGCAACTACTGTATTACATTGCTTCTGTAGCTTCACTGAAAGAGTTGACCATATTGTAGTTATTCAAAGAAAGAGTTGACCTTATTGTAGTTATTCAAAGAGATGGTTGACCATATTGTAGTTATTCAAAAGAAAGAGCTGACAATATTTTAGTTATTCAAAGTAAGGGTTGGCCATATTGTAGTTATTCAAAGAAAGGGCTGACCATATTGTAGTTATTCAAAGAAAGAGCTGACCATATTGTAGTTATTCAAAGAAAGAGCTGACCATATTGTAATTATTCAAAAATAAGGGTTGGCCATATTGTAGTTATTCAAAGAAAGAGTTGACCATGTTGTAGTTATTCGAAGAAAGAGCTGACCATATTGTAGTTAGTCAAAGAAAGAGCTGACCATATTGTAGTTATTCAAAGAAAGAACTGACCATATTTGTGCATTATTTTGATAATATGCTGTGAAATGTCATTTTGTGGAATTTTCTACAAATGCAGGAAAAACTGACCAACATAATATTTTACTGTGTGTTTGACTGGATCCAAACTGTCAGTATAGACACATTAAAACCATTATCATAGATACATTTAAACCATCACTTTAGATACATTAAAACCATACCTATAGATACATTAAAACCATACCTATAGATACATTAAAACCATCACTATAGATACATTAAAACCATTACTATAGATACATTAAAACCATACCTATAGATACATTAAAACCATCACTATAGATACATTAAAACTATTACTATTACTACATTAAAACCATCACTATAGATACATTAAAACCATCACTATAGATACATTAAAACCATCACTATAGATACATTAAAACCATCACTATAGATACATTAAAACCATCACTATACATACATTAAAACCATCACTATACATACATTAAAACAATTACTATTACTACATTAAAACCATACCTATAGATACATCAAAACCATCACTATAGATACATTAAAACCATCACTATAGATACACTAAAACCATCACTATAGATACACTAAAACCATCACTATAGATACATTAAAACCATCAATATAGATACATTAAAACCATCACTATTGATACATTAAAACCATCACTATAGATACATTAAAACCATCACTATAGATACATTAAAACTATTACTATTACTACATTAAAACCATCACTATAGATACATTAAAACCATCACTATAGATACATTAAAACCATCACTATACATACATTAAAACCATCACTATAGATACATTAAAACCATCACTATACATACATTAAAACAATTACTATTACTACATTAAAACCATACCTATAGATACATTAAAACCATCACTATAGATACATTAAAACCATCACTATAGATACACTAAAACCATCACTATAGATACACTAAAACCATCACTATAGATACACTAAAACCATCACTATAGATACATTAAAACCATCAATATAGATACATTAAAACCATCACTATTGATACATTAAAACCATCACTATAGATACATTAAAACCATCACTATAGATACACTAAAACCATCAATATAGATACATTAAAATCATCACTATAGATACATTAAAACCATCACTATAGATACATTAAAACCATCACTATAGATACATTAAAACCATCACTATAGATACACTAAAACCATCACTATAGATAAATTAAAACCATCACTATAGATACATTAAAACCATCATCTCACCTCTGTGTGGGTTTTGAGTTGCAGGCTTGGCTAACATTCATACATGAGAAAGCTTGCCACTCAAGCTTCTCATTGGTTGGTGGTTCTTCCCTGGGGTTTTCAAGGTTCTTCCTTGACCATTGATACTAGGTGCCATATTTAGTCAATCTGGTGCTGAGAAATGGGGCCAAACCTTACAACAACAACAGATACATTCAAACCATCACTTTAGATATATGCAAACCATAATGAGATACATTCAAACCATCACTAAAGATACATTCAGGCCATCACTATAGATACATTCAAATCATCACTATAGATACATTCAAATCATCACTAAAGATACATTCAGTCCATCACTATAGATACATTCAAACCATCACTAAAGATACATTCAGGCCATCACTATAGATACATTAAAATCATCACTATAGATACATTCAAATCATCACTAAAGATACATTCAGGCCATCACTATAGATACATTCAATTCATCACTATAGATACATTCAAATCATCACTAAAGATACATTCAGGCCATCACTATAGATACATTCAATTCATCACTATAGATACATTCTGTTGGATTGCAAAGGTATTCCAGTGATATTGTTCACATAAAAAATACAGTAAACTCAGTTTAAGAGAATCAGTCCAAAAGAACGCATAGATCAAGGGTGCACAACCCATCTGGCCCTCAGGGCAAATTAAAACAACACAGAATTCTGGCCAGTGAACAGTAATTATAATAATGAAGTTTTATATTTGTGGCCCTTGAGTGGTCTTAGAAAATGCAATCTGGCTCTTAGTCGAAAGAGGATGTGCACTCTTTTTTAGGTGAATCTAAGATTTGTCAAATATATACAGGTGTAAGAAATTAAATATTTTGAGATTTTTATAAAAATTAAAGAAGATATCTGATTCCTATTGAACTGAAGTGAAATTTCATATATTGGATGAAAAAGACCAGATATTTAATAAAATTTAGTTAACCAAATTATAAGTATGCAAAGTTGTCACTCAAAAATATACTGACAAGTTTTAAAACCCTGTTTCATTGGACTGTGTATCTAACTGACCTTGTGACCAGTGAAGGTCTCCCAGATGAGGATGCTTCAAAAATTTCAAACCCATTGTCATACTGTAAAAAGATCAGCTGCTTATTTTGAAGTTGTCTTTCAGACATATATCGGCACCATATAACCAGTATTTTGCAGACTTGCCGTTAAAAATAGATCATTTGTCTTCATTCCAGTAATGTACAGTGTATTAATTGTATAAAATCAAACAAGTATTATAGCTATTAAATATTGAGTCCTTTTCAAAACAAATTTTGTTTTTCATCCTTACAGCAGATTTCTTGATCTGTACTTGTGCAATTATAAATCAAAATTTGAAATTCAGCTAGATTAGGCCCTAGAAAAAACAACTTCAGCATGAAAACAATGAAATAATACTTTAAAGGAAAATTCACATATGATCATCCTATATTTTTAAAGCAAAACGTATTGCATATAATAACTTATAAGGAAAGTTCAACTACAAATTACACAGTCAATTGTTGAATGGGCCAGCAGATATGGGTCTTTGCAGTTTGTTAGGTGCAATCAGTAGAACAAACTGTATTAATCCCTAATCTGTATGAACATTATATCACAGGTATTATGTTTTTTGCAGTTATAAGTTGATATATGTGCTAATGTTTAAAATTCCTCCAGGACCTTTAAGAGTTATATATATACAATTCTAGCTTAGTTCCCAGGGTTTTTTCACTCCAGACAACTGTTGCAGATGAAAACTTGATCAGTTTGCTTGAGTAATACAGTCCAATGATTTGGATGTTTATACATCCATGTTGGTGCAGTAGCATGTGTTTCCCACTTTGTTTATCATTTAGACCTTCCAGATCTTCGTGTTTTCCTGTTCTGTCTCTAACTATAAGTGGCAAAAAGAAGTTTTGGGATTTGTTTGGATCCAGACTTGCTGTACTTTGCAGAGATTTTCTCAAGCAAACAGGAACTATGGTGCCATTTAAGATCTTTTTTAGCTTGAGAGAATTAAACTGTAATTTGTTCTTAACTTCCCATTTGTCTGCTGACTAATTCCAGTTAATAGCATGAAGTTTATATTTGCCGTTAATCCCATCTCATCTCCACTTGTAGTTGTGACAGATTTCTCTCCTACTGAGTAAAACATATGGATAAAGAAGGGAGGATCAGAAAGTAATACCACATACTTTTATCTTTACCATATGACATCAGAAACTTTCACAGTCAAATTTTCTTCAGCATCCATCTGAGGGAAATGAGACGAGTTTCTTTCTAAGACAGGTGGGTGCTGAATCGATTCATTTTTAGCTCACCTGGCCATCAGGTTAGACCCCAGATTGTCAAGTGATCAAATGCACTCACCTTTGCAGATCAATGATGTCTCGCCTGTCTGCATGGGTTCAAGTCTATGGCTCAGCCAACATTCATATGTGAGAAGGCTTGCCACTAGCATACTGCGAGTTATTGGTTCTTCCCAAGAGCAGTCCCAGGTTCTTTCTCCACCAAAAGGTACTGGTTGCCATTTGTAGCCTATTGTATGCTGAAAACTGGAGTAAAACCAATGACAACAAACCCACCAACCCATGAACCAACCAAGCATATTAGACTTTGTGACCTTATGGTATAGACCTTGGTCAGTGATATGTTGTCCATTGTCCATCATGTGTAATCAATTTGTAATTGTTGGCCATGTTTATTATTCCACATGTATAGGTCGTAGTAGGTTGGACAACCATCCCAATAACTACCTCATGATTCAGTACAAGCGTACATCATTTTATATAGAATAATACTAATTAAAACTAGTATATAGTATTATATTCTAATTCTAAACCCAATACAAAATTTAATATTAGGAGAGAGAGAGAGAGAGAGATTAAAAATATATTCTGAATGTACATATACACAGATACAGCTATACACTTACTTATACCCATACATATGTACACACACATACACACATCTATGCCTATGCACATAAGCATGTTACAACTTGATTCAATATTCAATTTTTATAAGTTTTATACAAAAATTATTTTCTTTACTCATTTGACTTATTACACTATTTTATTATTTTCAGTGATTATTTTCTCATAGTGTCAAATTCTGAAAAAATCTGATGCATAAATTAGGAGACCAATATTACTTTTAATTTTACTACATTGACACCTTTGTAATTACTCTCGGTAACAACTCCCTCTTACTAAGAAGAGTAGTTAATTGGATTTAGCTACATTATCAAGGAAATGACCGCCCTCAATATTATGACCTAGTGTGAGTGAAAAGATAGAATATCAACAGGGCAAGATTATTGGGAAGAAATAATGCAATATGAGCCCCCCTTAGACAAGAAAAATAACAAATTTAATCAAACAAATTAATAGTGGTAATTTCAATTCAACTTAAATGATACCAACAGGATTTAATAGCAGTGTCTAATTTGGATTTATTTCATCAACATAACGAGGGTGAAAAGATTGCCACGTCCTTCCTCTCGACTGTGTTCCAATGTTTCCTATTTCCTTGAGTCATCCTATTCTGACTGCCTCGCCCTTCTTGGACTTTCTGGATTTTGCTCTGAACTCGTCTTTTGAACTTAACTTGTCACTTCTCCCTTTTTCCAGACGTCACTCGTCACTTCTCTGTTTTTTTCAGACTCCATCTTTGGACTGTTGAGACTCCCTGAGTCTCTCTTGGAAAACTGTTTGATTAAAGAACAAAATTATCCCTAAATTGCTATATGTACCACTTTCTCGATGTACATAAAATTTCTTCACTTACACAGAACACATTAGCTATTCAGACACTGCCAAAGCCTACATGCAGTAGTATCTTGCTGTAAATTACAAGGTGAGTTCTCTATTGAAATTTGCCATATGCTTCTATATGTTTGATTGCATAAAATTCACAGATCTGTATTCACTTCCAGATTATTTAAACATTATAAAAGCAATTATATAATAGGTAGTTATCAATAACTCACAATAATCAGTATCTTCATAAATTATTTCATTTATTTTTCATATAACCTGATGAAATTCTGCATGTATGAACATTTGGATTGCATGCAGTCAATTCTGCTGATCTAATTAAAGTGTAAAATTAAAAGATAAATTGCATAGCAACTCTAGCATCAACACTTTTCCTTAAAATTGAATAAATGATACATAATTTGGAACATAGACATATCAAACAAGTTTGCATGAAACAAACAATTATAAAATAGAATATTACTTTATATTAAAATATTAAAATTGTGTACCTTAATGCTGTTAACTTTAGAACTTGTGCATCCAGCACTAAACCCTGTCTTTCTCAAAAGATAGACACCTGGTCCCTTTCTTGTTTAACGAGGAAAGCACTAATGGCATTCATTTCTTTGGCTTCCATGGAGCCAAACTTCTCTCTCTCAGAAACGTTTTGACTAAGGAATCTTGATCAAGGTTGTCACTTTAAATTCACATTACTTCCAAGGTGTACACCTTAATTTCACTCAGCCAATCATATTGCAGTGGTTTCTAAAAAAATTCCTAAGACAATCGTTTGCTTCGTCAGTCTGAATCTCTGAACTACATTATTAAACTTTTCACTTGGAAGAATGATTATTTGACATGGACCAGATTAATTCAGCTGTCTTTTTCTCAAACCCATTTTAAGATATCCGGTCAATTTCATTGAATCAGAACACTGGCCCCTTTGAAGTTTTAACACTGACATGGTAGAAATTAAGAATAAAGGTCGAAATTACCCTTCACAAAATATCCCCCCCCCCCCCTTTGGTCTACATGTGATAAATTTTTAATGCTCAGTGCATTCAACTTGAAAGTTCAATGCTTATGAAAAATTTGATACTTCACAATCTCCTTGGTAGATTATACTGGTATATTATATAAGTACTACAATTTTCCTTTCCAGTATACTAAATAATGAAATTAATGTTGTATCTCCATCACTGCTTACATTTCATTTCCTATATGGCCATATATGAGCTTAATTAAAATTGTAGTTGCATTTTGAAAATACATTCAAAGGGATCTTTGTTAATTGTCCTTTGTCATCAAAATTTTTCCATGTACAATTGATTGGTGGATAATATTTTTCTGACCTGTAATAGAACTTCATTTCTTTGTATTATTAAATGGATAATGTTTGGTGTTTCATTTTCAAATCAACATTTATAGATATATGATTTCAGTTGCAACAAAAAGTGTTTGGTCAAATTATTTCTCATTTTTTGGTTTATTATAACACGAAGAAATTCTCTTTGTCAAACTTTACAACTGTACAGAACCGCTTCGGTGGCCTAGTGGTTAGAGCGTCCGCCCCAGAAGCGGGAGGTCGTCGGTTCAATCCCCGGCCGAGTCATACCAAAGACTTACAAAAATGGTACTAACAGCTGCCTCGCTTGATGCTCAGCATAAAGAGGTTAGTGTTAGGACTGGTCGGCCTGGTGTCAGGATAATGTGACTGGGTGAGACATTATGCTACATGTCTGCGGCATGATGTCTCAGTGCTAGACATCACTATAAACTGCCTCACTGCAGACATCGTAGCGATATGACTGAAAAATTGTTAAAGCTACGTTAAAAATCCTAATCAAACAAACAAACAAACAAACAACTGTACAGATGATTACGCTTACACTTGATCCACCCAATAAACTAGGAAGTAATTACTCAGTTTTATGTTCTAGTTCAAAAATAGACAAGAAAAAGTCTCTTAGTTGTTGTATAAAGAGCCTAGGCTTGTATGGATTTTTCCAATTTAAAAAAAGATGTATTTGTTGGTAAATATGTATGCATTAATTTAGTCTGAAGCCATCTGTGTTACTAAGGACACTTAGTTTAAAAGGCAAGAAAAAGTATTCCTTCCAGTCACTCCCATCGATAAACTCATATTCTGGATTCCATTTCAGTACTGATGTTGGCCTACTGTAGATTTAGTACCATATTTTAACTTTTAGTGTTTAATTCTGAATTTTACAGCCCTTTTTGTTAACTTAATAAAAAAAATGTAAATTTTATGTAAAAGTGGGACATGTATATATATATATATATATATATATATATATATATATATATATATATATATATATATATATATATATATATATATGAATTAATGTTCATATCAAAATTGTTGGAAAAAACTGAATGGCCCCAAGCATGCATTGAAACTCTTCAGATGTTGACAAGCTGTTCATAATTTTGATTTCCTATTGTGTGTGTGTGTGTGTTTGTGTGTGTATGTGTGTGTGTGTGTGTCTTTCCGCATCCAAGACAGATAAGACGGATTCTCTAACCACTTCAGCCACTGGAGCAGTGCTATTACCATTTTGAGCTCTGTTTTGCAGTTGAATATTAGCATTTCATAACCATGCAGTATTTCATAACCATGCAGTATTTGAAATATGTATTCTATTAACATATAAATACCTATGGTAATAAACTAATGAAATGAATTGATTGATTTTAATTGTAACTTGTTTCAAGAAGTGTGGAAGAAAAGGTTTCCAGAGACAGGTGTTCTCTTAACAAAGTTGATCTTTATGGCATGTGTACATGTAACAGTAAAAAACAAAGTTATGACTTTTTGGTGGGTACATATTCTTTGTAACATGATTTAATGTTTTAATGTCCTGTTTGAGTATATTTTTTACATATGTGATCATTTGAACTTTGGTGGTCATTAAAATTAATTAAAATTTATTTAGTATTTCATATTCCTGTATACTATGAAATTCTCTTTTGTAGTAGATTTTGATATTCCTAGTGTTTAGAACACTTTTAATCATCACAGTATAATGTGAAATAGATTTGAATATCTCTTGTATTTAGAACACTGTTCAGCATCCTAATATAATGTGCAATAAATTTTGATAACCCTAGTATTTAGAACACTTTTAAGCATCATAATATAACATGAAATAAATTTGTATATCGCTTGTATTTAGAACACTGTTAAGCATCCAAATATAATGTGAAGTAGACTTTTTTTTATCATGTTTATAATAATGTTTAACATAAAGCTGAAGAAAAGTGAATCATGAATTATTTGATACAATAAGAGAAAATTATGAATAACCATGGTTTATTTCAAAACTATTTGTCTCTTTTGTATTTGCAGTTGGTAGATATGATAGAAATGTTTTATAAATTGTAGGTAAGCTAGTTACATGTGGCCTGTAGTGAGTATATGGATAAGATACTTGTCTTCTGCAGCAAAACAACACCTAAATGCAATTCTTAAGAAAACTCCATTTTTAATGACCTTTGACATTTTTAGTTTCTGTTTGAATAGTATATTGCATAAATCATTTTTTACATTACTTCATCTTGTTTGATTTTGAAGTAACAAGTAAAAATCATTGCGCACTTGCATGTAGTTTGTTTTCATGACATGTTCTGCTGTCCAAATCCACCATTTACAAGGTAGGACATGGTCTAGTCTAGACTGGTTTGCAGTTAGGTCCATGCTGACATTGACAGTGGAGACATAGTGCCCAGTCTACCCACCATGACTATGATGGATTGATTTGCATTATGGGATAATTATTGAAGTATTAAGATGTCTTCCATGTAGCCAACATCACACATGCTATGCAAACATATCATTTATTACTTTATTTAAGGAAAGCATGGAAGACAAGATATACAAAAGAAACACTGAACATAAGTTTCCTCTATCATTGACCTTCTCACCAATATCATAGCTCTTTGACCTTCCAGAACTTTGGGTCTTACACTGATCAAATGTTATTGACTCATCATTTGTTTGGTCACATCTATGTATAATAATAATAATAATAATAATAATAATAATAATAATAATAATAATAATAAATAGTTGCATGCATATAATAATAATAATAATAATAATAATTAATACATGTAGTTGCATATATATATATATATATATATATATATATATATATATATATATATATATATATATATATATATATATTGCAAAATTTAACAATTCTGATAAATTTTTCCACTTAAATGTGTATTTTGTACCATGTAACATGCAATACTATAAATATATAAACTTATCCAAGTTTAAAACCATAATTGTATCACTCTACCTTAAACTATCGGGTCCTCTTGACTTTTAAATTAGAATCATACCATATTTTCACCATTGTCTTGATTTTTCAGGCTTGCATGATGTGAAGGCAAACTGACTGATTGACCTTTCACCTAAACTTGTATAACATGTGAAAATGTACAGTGTTTAACTCTGCATGATTTTCTGAGGAAATTTATTTTTTTCAAATTGTGCAACATAATTTTTTTTTTTAAATGGATGATATCAGTGTTATGTATCCAAGTCATTATTGTTCATTCCTAATTGATTCGGCTACGCGAGTATTTCCTTCATTCTGCAGTAAGTTATCAGACTTGACATTGAAAATGAAAGAGAGACCACTGTGTATATTTATATATGTGTAAATATGTAGACTGTCCACTCCAACTGTCACAAGGGTCATAAATGACAGATGAGTTGCAGGTACAAAAGGTGCCATATATGATGATATGTTTTAGATACAGTCTGACAGGTCTAATGATCAGGTGACACAGTCTCTAGACTGGCTAATATACATATTTTGTAATTGTCAATCTCCACTTAGGTAGTTTTCAGCTTAACAGAATGCAGCAGATAGTAAAAATGATTTATTTTGGGTTCACATGTATTGATACCTGACAATATGCAAAATAATACACAGCAAGCAACCTTAGGTGTCTCACTGAGAGAAATAAGATAAAGTAATGAAATCTATTGATTTACATAATATTAAATGGTAGTAGAATTATTATTTTTTGTATATTTGTGTAATTTAATCCTGTTGTTAAATGATTTTACCTGTTATGAATAGGAACGCGTGTAGATTGTACATCAGACATGCAACATACCGTAACACATTTTTTTAATAATGACTTAAGGTGAGAATGTCCTTATATTGGTACAAGTTGGCTAGGTATAATGATGGATTATATATAATAAAAAGTAATTGATATACCAGATGAATAAAAAAACATTGACTCCATTTAGTAGCTCTCTCTTACAGTACATTGTTCTATCTTTATTTCTATCTGTCTTTTAATTTTTCCAGTTTGTATCTCTTTTTCAGTTTTCTGTAATAAAACTTTATATGATGAGCTTTGAAAGATGCAGGGCATCTTAAAGGATATATGCCACAAAACTATTTGTTTATTAGATATAACAGAAAATCATATGCCCATGTCACTAAGAAGATATACATGTATGTTAAAAATCCAAATCACACACACACAAACATACCTCCCTTATCTGCACACTTTTTAACTTCACACATCAACCACTTTATTCAATTGGCATGTACAAACATGCTTAAAATTAGATATTATTTTGTATTTCAAGATAGTTGTATGCCATGTAATCATTACAACAGTTCTTGTGTACATGTCAAAATAGATGTATGCGATTTAAGATATAACAATTAGCATTAACGAGTCAGTATATAATAAGCAGCAGTAGATGGGGGAATATGGTGGTGCCAGTTTTCTTCATTTACAGGTGATTTTATCTCTGTTAATTTAAAACAAATTGCACATGTCCTAATTAACTCCCCAATTAAGACCTGACAAAGTGTTGAGATATGTGGAAACTTTGTTTTCAGTCTGATGAACCTAAAAGCAAAGTATGATATGTTACTTGTCATGTGTCCATCAATGTTCATGATGTACTTACTTACAATGGTTGCACTTGCATGGCTTTTTCTGTCTGCTCTGCCTTTTGTTTTCTTTAAAAATAAACACCAGCTTAAAAGAATTGAAATAATTACCTGTCTGTGGATATTGATTCCTTTCTGTTTTCATTTCCTACTGTATGAAAACAAGAGCAATTTACAAGTGGGGACAAGCAATGTTGACTGCATTTACCACTTTCCAAGGTAAATTGCTGTAAACATTCACCTGGCTTTGAAAAGGAAACAGAAAGAATGGCACCTTTTACATTGTGTGCAGCAATTTTCTTCCTTTGTCTGTTTTAGCACCAACCTGTCTTGTATACTACATAGGCACAATTAGTGTAATTTGATACTGAAGAAGTAACAGTTCAAAAATGTCAATTATGTATGCTTCGGATTTTTCCTTGTGCATATTGCTGGTATAGCCTAAAGAAATCACTGTCAAGCTATAAATATGTGTTCTACCATAATTGTAAAAAAAATAATATAACATGATTGTACAGACCACCTTATATATAAATCACATCTGCTCTGTACAGATAAACTGTTATACTGTGAATTATTTGCTTTCATGAATATTGATATCTCAAGGTTTAAAAAAATTCTTTGCATCTTATTTTCATACATGATGAAAGTGATCCTATTTTTTTAACTTAAAAGGTTCATTACATTACATCCATTTTATAAATACAATTCATTCAAGTCATAAATTATACCATATATAGTCACTTACAAGACAAGTGTAACTTCAAAAAGCACAGACACAGATCTGTCCATGTATAATGTGCCTGTTGATCTGGTTCTCCGCAGTTTGTTAGGAGTAATCAGTAGAACAAACAATATAGACTCTAATCTGCAGACACAGTATGCTATGGCAGATCAGGATCTTTGTTGTTGTTTACAATTTGACTTGATTTATAAGCAAGTACATTTGGTGCATGAGGATCTTTTGTTGTTTGCGGTTTTTCACAACAAATAAGTAAGTGTTTATGGTACTGTACCTTTCAATAGTGAGACTGCCTTATGAAGAAGTTCATGATACACATAATTCTGTTTAACATGTAATTAAAATGAGTTCCATAGCCTACTCACCTTATAGCAGAAACTGTGCAATAGTGAAGGACCTTAAAATGAATGAATGCTATGTTTACAGGGTCTTGAATTTTCTGGTTTATAGCAACCACAGAATACCACAAACTTTTTAAGAGTGTGGTGTATATCCATCTGACATGGACTTGTTAAGAGTGTGGTGTATATCCATCTGACATTGACTTTTTAAGAGTGTGGTGTATATCCATCTGACATTGACTTTTTAAGAGTGTGGTGTATATCCATCTGACATTGACTTGTTAAGAGTGTGGTGTATATCCATCTGACATTGACTTTTTAAGAGTGTGGTGTATATCCATCTGACATTGACTTGTTAAGAGTGTGGTGTATATCCATCTGACATTGACTTGTTAAGAGTGTGGTGTATATCCATCTGACATTGACTTGTTAAGAGTGTGGTGTATATCCATCTGACATTGACTTGTTAAGAGTGTGGTGTATATCCATCTGACATTGACTTGTTAAGAGTGTGGTGTATATCCATCTGACATTGACTTTTTAAGAGTATGGTCTATATCCATCTTATTTGGACATTTTAAGAGTATGGTCTATGTCCATCTGACATTGACTTTTTAAGATTGTGGTCTATATCAATCTTATTTGGACAGTTTAAGAGTATGGTCTATGTCCATCTGACATTGACTTTTTAAGAGTGTGGTCTTTATCAATCTTATTTGGACATTTTAAGAGTATGGTCTATGTCCATCTGACATTGGACTTGTTTTTAAGAGTGTTGTCTATATCCATCTGACTTGGACTTTTTAAAAAGAATCTATTCTATATCCATCGTACTTGGACTTGTTTTTAAGATATGGTTCATAACCAGAATCTGACTTTGCATCATGAGGACTTTTCCTTTTCAGTCTTTATCATTTTTATGTTATGCTGGGGGGATGGGGTGGCTTAATAATACACAGCACTTTGTGGCCAGAATTGTGCTGATGTACAAGTAAACCCTATACAACTATTTAATAATTTTTGTTTGTTAATTCCTAGAGTTTTATATGAGTATCATTTTTTAATTTAGTTTCAACAGCAACTTTTTACTTATGTTTTTTCCTTACTATTTTCTGACACACAGTTACCTTATTTTACTGTATAATTGTGTTATACATCTTATGTTGCACAATATAACAATAGATGTGATGACTACATGTAGCAGTGTGACATCTGTATAAACTGATCTGTAAAAAAAAAAAAAAACATGGTGACTGTGACTGCATGAAGAGACCTTGTAATAATGTGTTTCAAAAATTTAGCGTGTTATTATACAGCAGGGAAATTTTCTTTTAAATATTTCTATACTTTATTTATGATTTGCTCATGAAAGCAAAAATTGCCACTTACATTTACTTGTGAGTCGGCACCAACTGCAAACAGTATAGACCCAGATATACCATTGTACAATGCACCAGCAGATGAAGGTCTTTGTTGCTTGTTCTCCTGATTATACCTTCAAAAACTACATAGTATTGGATCTACATGTAAATTATGCAATGCTTGATCAGGGTGTATGCAGTTTGCATTTGACCAGAATGTACAAATGAGTATATATGGTAATAGAGGGGAAAAAATGGCTTTGCACATAAATGTAAGTTTTCAAACACAAAAGCAAGCTTAAATTTCCAAATTTTTTAATTGTAACATAGTCAGAATGATGATTATAAACAATTTAGGTTTTTTAAACTTCCTGACTGCAGAAACTATTAAAATGTTGAACGAATTTTAATGTTTACAGTAATTCATAAATGTTTTTAATGAATAACCATTATTTATGATTGGCATCTTTTAAGCAAATATGAGATAAAAACAGAAATCGAGTGAAAACCATCATCGTGAAAATTGAAAGTCTTCACTGTGTTACATTTAAATGAAAATGACTCAAATATTTGAAAATTTGTATTCTGTTTTAAACACCATGTTATTTTCTGGTCTTGATTTAGTGCACATAAAGATGTCAAAATTCATTTTGCCAAATATTACTAATCTAACTTGATGCATATTTTGATGTTAGTCTCTTTATGGTCATATAAACAATAGATTTTCACTTCACTCTTATAATTTTTGCCACATAGAAAGAAAAGAGGTATTGAAAATGACAATTACACTAGTTTTATTGTAGATTATTGCTGGCAGGAAATTGAAAAAAGATTGAGCTAACTAAATTGCCAGTCAAATATTCAGTTGCAGCAAGGCATCTCATACAAGGTAATAATTATTCCAATGCTAGAAAGTATGCATACAAATTGAAAATATCAGAATTTTATTGTGTAGCTGAGATAAGCTATGGTAATTCCCCTCACATCAAGTAAGTTTTGACAGAATATTATTATGGGTGATAATTAGAAGGTTTCTACTTCAATCTGACCTGCCATGTTTATTGATGAGACTGACCAACCTATTGGTCAGGGGTTCTGGAGATGATCATAAGACAGGTTGTACAACTGACCACTAATATGAAATTGGCCTGGACACCTGGTCATTACTTTCACCAGGGTTCATTATGACCAGGTAGGCTTTCATGACTGCAGAGATCAAATAACTATTTAATTGACCACTACTGTATGTGGATAAAACATTACAGTTTTGATAGTATTCTTATCTCATTATTGAAACAGAAAATAAATGTATAGAATGTACATGCTGTGTGCAAAACATGCAACCACAATAACAGTGTGCAATTCTCCACAGGGCAGTGTAAACCTTCTAGTCTTTGTGGTCAAAAGCAGCTCCAAATCCTTCATTATGGTATTGGAGACTTCAGAGCTGAAATTTTTATGAAATTACTTTTATTGAGTAGAAAGTTGAAAGAAAAAAATAATGTCAAATAGCAAACTCAGGTTCTCACTGATACCTGCATAATAACAGATGATGAAAGTAAAGATGGCAAAACTGAATTTAGCAAACTTTAATATGCCTAATAACCTAAATGCTTTCAGTAATCAAATTGTGTTATGCATAAAGCCAAAAAAGAGTCTGACTAATTGATACACCATGTCAGATCCATAAAGTTATTAATGGTGATGTTGAGGATTTGTCTCACATGCAAGGTTTTCAAAACATTTTTAACAAAAATACAGCATAAAACTACTTAGGTAGCTGTGGTAGACACTATTCTGTTAGACCATTGCCAAGTTCAAATGTTAGCTGTGGTGGAGACCATCTTGTTAGACCATTGCCAAGTTCAGATGCTTAGCTGTGGTAGACAGCATCTTGTTAGACCATGGCCAAGTTCAGGTGCTTATCTGTGATAGACACCATCTTGTTAGACCATGGCCAAGTTCAGATGCTTAGCTGTGGTAGACACCATCTTGTTAGACCATGGCCAAGTTCAGATGCTTAGCTGTGGTAGACACTATCTTGTTAGACCATAGCCAAGTTCAGATGCTTAGCTGTGGTAGACACCATCTTGTTAGACCATGGCCAAGTTCAGATGCTTAGCTGTGGTACACCATCTTGTTAGACCATGTCTAAATTCATTGTTTAAATTTAAAGAAAGGGCCAGGAGGAATCATGAGACATTAGAGGGTAGGATTTGTTTTTTAATTTGCCACCTAATTTCAGTTTTAATTACAGATTTAACAGTTAAAGGTATGGTTTCACCAGTTGAAATATTTTATTGTAATGGTGCATACCAACAACATGCTGATTTGTAGGTGTTAAACAGAGGAGTTCAGAAGTTATACTCAACATCGATACGGTTCTATGCATCCTTAGAGACTAGACATACATTGCAATAGTATTGGATAGATAATTCTAGTCACTTTGAAATTGGCCACAGGACAAAACAGTTCACCAAAAAGTGCAACAATCATGATGAGATCTCCTTTATTTCATGTAGTAATTGTGTGGCCTGAGACTTACTGGTCACTCCATTGTAGCTGTTGAATTTTAAAAAAACTTCCATGTTTTGTTTGATATTTTAATGTGACAGAAATTGTATAAGAGAGATTAAAACTGTTGTTTTGGTCCTTGTTAAATTAAGATCAATTTTGCGTTATGAAAAAGACATGGAAAAAATATTTAGTAACTGCTTGTAAATTTGATCAATATTCAAAGTAATATATGAAGGTATTTCAAATTCAGTTCTTTATAAGAAATTTTTATGCACTGTCTTCTTATTAAGATCAAGATTCATCTTTGTACTGGAAACCTGTCATTTAAAATTTGTAAATATAAATTTGTATTATCTTAATATGCTAAAAGTAATATTTAAAAAGATTTCAGGATTTAAGAAAAAATGAAAATGTATTGAAAATTAGACAAGCATTGGTAAATTTAGGATTTTTATTGTGTCCTAAATTTTGTTTACAAATAGTTATTCAGGTTTTACTCCTAAAAAGACAGGGTCAGTATATATAATGGTACATGTAATATAAATATTAATAAATTATTACTTAACTGTAATATAAAGTCTTTGTGTACAAAAACTTGAGAGAAAAGAAATAATTTTCTAACCTGATGCCAGTAGGAACAAAAGATTAATGTCTTTTTGTACCAACTGCTTACTTCTGCAGAGCTAAATAATGATTGCTATTAATGGTTAGAATCTCACTGTTTTATCACAGGCCAGGGGCTTTGTGACTAACCACTGGCCAAGTTACAACATCAAAGACTGTTTATATAATTATCCATGCATTACAGGTAATAAAATTCTAATTTTATTGCAATGCTAAACTTTGTTTTCCATTAAATTTTCTAACTAATGATTTCTTGCTTGGATTTAATCATCTGATTGATGTTTTTTTTTTCCATCAGGAAATAATCAAAATCCTTTTGATCTTTGTATATGTATTACTTCCTTTTTGTAACATTAGTAACTCTTTATGTTAAGAATAGTGTCATTGCTTATTTATTTCCTCAGAATTGATGTTTTCTTTTCTATCTATTAACACAATTACCTGTTCAGCTGTACATATAGATGATAAATCATAATGGAAGCTAACGGTTACCCCTGAAGGAAAGGAGAATTGATCCTTACAAAACATAAAAGAATACAATGAGTTTGTGAACAGAACAAAAACTTGATTCAGACATGATATGGACAGTTTTCATCCATATGTATAAAAGAAAACAGAGTGCCAGCATGCCTGTGATGAACATTATATTATTGATTTCTGCATTCTAAGCTGATACAGTATATCCTAGTTTCATATCAGGGTGACATAAATGTGGATCATATCCTAATTGGACTGGATATCCTTGCATATCAGGGTGACATATATTTGAATAATCATTTCCTAATTAGACTGAATGTCCTACCATATTAGGATGACATATTTGATAATATAATTTCCTAATTAGCTTGGATATCATTGCATATAAGGGTGACTGATTTGAAAATATCATTTCCTAATTAGCCTGGATATCCATACATATTAGGGTGACATATTTGAAAATATCATTTCCTAATTAGCCTGGATATTCTTGCATATTTAAGGGTGACATATTTCAAAATATCATTTTCTAATTACCCTGGATATCCTTGCATATTAGAAGGACATATTTGACAATATCAGTTTCTAATTAGGCTAAGTATCCTAGCACATCACAGTGACATATTTATATTAACCATTTTATAATTATGCTGGATATCTAATAGGGAAAGGTCATGTGACTTTAACAAATTAAACACAGAATCATAGTATTATCGATTAAACATTTTCCAAATACATGTATCACTATTGTTGCTACAGTTCACAGGTATGGCCCTAGGGCAGTGCAAAAAAGGCAACCTCCACGGGCCCTCAGTGCTTTCAGGCAATGCAATTTGTTTGCTTGGGGCCTCACATTCAGGACTTGCTGCCTTGGAGCCTGCACATCCTAGATCCAGGCCTGACAGTTAGAAATAGATAAATACCAGTATCTCTTGCCATTCACAGTTGGACAATGGTGGACCTTCTGAAGGAAAATGATTTTCAGAATTCAGTACATACATAGTAGGATATATTAAAAAGGCTCACAGGAGAAACAGATATCCGGATATGATAAACAGCGTATAATCTACAATTAACAAAAAAGAAACGTGTCCCACTCCCCATCTGTCTGGATTATATTATATTAATGAAGTCAGTATTGAAGAGAAATATTGCAAGTTTTTAAGTTCAGCTGACCTGTCAAGTGAGCTTTCAGTAAGATTCTGTATGTCTGTCTGTAAATTACTTGCACTCTGTATGCAATATTTTTAATATCTGGATCAAAAATAGAACATAAGTTTATATCCTCGTGATCTTGGATCACTCGGATTAAGATCCATCCGTCTGGCTGAGCCAAACTTAAAATTCCCTGTGTCTTATAAACCTGATCCCTTCTAATCTTTTATTGGTGGTGCTATACAGTTTCATACTTTGTAGGGTTAGATTTTTAAAGAAAAAAGCATTACCCTGGTTTTCCTCACCAGTTATACTGGCTATTTAAAAATAAAAAAGACCTTGCATATCTTAGCTATTATGTTCAAAGAACCATTAATTCCCTTTATTTTGGTGTATGATTGATGCGTGTAATATGGGTTATAGAGTATACAGCTTGGCCTTACTTAAAATGTGCACCTTGCCAAAAACTGGTAGCAATGCTTGGTCATTTTAAATTCCATGACTTCAGAGGTAATTTATATTTTTTTAAAAACAGCTGATAACTTTTTCTTACCTTTAATATATTTGGTAATTCATTCTGGTATTGTTTAGTTTGTCAAAATTTGTTTCCCTATTTTAATAATTGCTAAAGATTTTTTAATTGTATTTTAGACTGATTCAGGTTGGGTTTTTTTTAAGCACAAACGAGCAGTCATTTTAGATCATATTCAGTTTCCACAAGTATAGCATCCAAAGAGGTATACCAACATTATCTCCATTGTGCATGTTGCAAATGTAAACAACTTCACCTAACACCGGTCACTCTCTCAGAAGTTCATAATATCTGCAGAGCTCCACCATTATGGGATTGCAGACTACATGCAAGAACTACTTACCTCCTAAATTAAAGAACTTGATGACTTTGCAAGGACTACAAGCTTCCAAATCTGAACTGGTTGACAACAGTCATTCTCAATGAGGAAAGGCAATTTTACATTTTAGAAAAATAAAATTTAACACATTCTTTAAAAATAATTCTACTTGCTCAGTTTTTCAAAAACTTGAGTCAGAACATATATTAGATTGACTTTGGGAGGTCATCACAACAAATGTCAACTGTGCAGAACTATTTTGTCAGACTCTTTTAACATACATGCATGTCTGGCAAGCTGGTCAGTTTTGAGATAATGCACAAAATAGTATAGTGAATCACCAGGTAGTAGTGGCATACAGTTCATGCAGAGCGTGGCGCACTTATTATCCCCACCAGAGGACATGTTTTCTAAGCCTATGTCTTTCAACTTTTGGACAGGTTTGATAGTGAGCATGATTCAAGCGTAATTATGAGATGATCATGCATCTAATTGATTGAGTTTATTACCACTCTAGAGACTATATTTGTGATCCAGTTTTGATAAACATGAAATATAAATATAATCTTATATCATCATAATCTCAGACAAGTTTGATAACATTAGGGAGATCCTTCTATATTTTTTAGACGAGTTTGCATGTGATTGACAGATCTTTTATATGCACTCTAGCAACTCTGATTATGATCAGAGTTTGATTACAGTTGTTAGATACATGTAGTGTTATACATACATCATCATGATGTTTTAAGAGAGATTTAGAACTGATCTTTAAAATTTATGAGGTGTGTGTGTGTGATTAGAATTTTTAATGTAGTTTTAACAATTTTTCAGTCATATTGCTACGATGTCTTTAGTGTGGGAGTTTATAGGTTATGTCTAGCAATGGGGCATTATACTGCAGATAAGTTGCATCATGTCCCACACAGTCACATTATCCTGACACCAGGCCAACCAGTCCTAACACTAACCTCTTAATGCTGAGCACCTACCTAGCCAGGAATTTATAAGGTAATCTTGTTTCTAATTGACTGAGCCTGTTACCACTCTGAGTACCAAGTTTATATTGAATTTTGTTCCAACTTGGTACAGAAACTTGTATTGTTTGTCATGGTTTTAGACTGCTTCTTTTAAGCATGTATTTTATGAATTGAACTTGCATCAGATCTTGGCTGATTTTGTTACTTCTCTAGAGACATATAAAAATAAGATTTGGAGGTCGAACTCTGCATAGTAATTATGCCTTCATTTTTGGAAAGATTTTTTTTTCTTCATATTACTGAAAACTGTGAAATCTGCATGATATAACAATTTATAGAGATGGTTTACGTATAGGTTTGTGTTCTTACAGTTATTAGTCATGCATAAGATTACATATTAAAAAGGTAAACTTTTATGTTATGCATTCCAGTAGAGTAGTATAAGACCCCACATTGGCCTCTTGTTTCTATATGTTTTTTGTCAGCCATGTTATTGTGTGTTATGTTTCTTTTTTCAGAGATGTGGTGTAAAAAGTCAATAACAACTTTTGGCTTGCTGACTTCTTGAAAGGCTGAACAGGTGGCACTTGTACTTGATGTTATTTTATTTTAAAGTTTGCTCCTGTACCACTTCTGATCAGCCTGATAACCTGCAAGCTTTTCCTTTCATCTGGCACACAGCTTGAACAAATTAAACTTTTTTTTTAAAGCAGTGAAATTGGGTTTGCTGTTTCAAATGACTTTGTAGCTGCACTCCTAGTTGGAGGCACATGCCAGACAAATGTCTTTTTACACTTGCGTTCTGAAGTAACCCAGGAATGTGGCAAGCTTTGTAGCCAATTTGAAAGGCATTTTGAAACTTGAATAAAGGTACCATGTTGTCTTTTTTGTGACAGTTTGCTTTCAGTTTTGGGGATTAAAATCTTATTTAGGATATAGGAAAGGTTAAGGAATGGCAATTAAAATCAACTTTGCTGGAAGTTGAGGAATTACAAAAAGCTCTCGCACATATAAGAGAACATGGAATGGAAGAGTGGACACATTGACTGCTCATACTCCCTGCTAGTTTACAACATTGGGCACACTTAAAATTTAATTCCACCCTCAGTTGGGCATCTTTTAATCATGTTCTGGTGAAATTGAAGCATATACATCCAAGTCCATTGCATAGGGCTGCATCAGTAGGAGCTAATCATTCAATAATATGTTAATAATTGAGGACCAAAACGTGATAACCATCACAGTTGGTTGTGTCTAGTCATGCCATAAATTTCATCAATATTTTATGTACTAGAGCTGAAGTTTCTGGATTAAAGAGAAAGATAAATCAAAACGATCAGCTATGGAGAGTAGATGAGCTGTAATGGAAGTCACAATTACAATTTTACGGCCATCTTTATTACATGTATTTCGCAGATATTTCCTAGTATCAGGCCATTTCTTGCTTTGATTTTCTTTTTCTTTTTTTATTACAGACACATTTAATGTTATTTTGTTGATCTTGTGTTGAATCCATATTTCCATGTTACACAGCCAAATTGAAACTATTTAGTTGTTTCATTGATGTCGATCCATACATCAATATTCTCGGATGCACTAAAGTGAAATCCTATAAATCCCAATTTATTAAAATATTTTTTCATGCAGTGTAGATTATATATATATATATACTCACACACACACAGATGGAAAGTGTAATAAGAGAGGCTTAAATAATGAATACAAAACCCTATCCAAGTTCTTTTTTTAGAGAAACAACTCTTTGATATGGTGATCAAATATATAATGACATGATGACTTAAGTGTTGTTCTTAAAACTCTGTATCAAAAAGCTCTTTTCACTTACTTGAAATAAAGCACATCTGTAGCTTGATGTATGCATATCTTGTACTCTGAATCATATTTGTATTTTTCTTTGTATTTATCCTAGAGAGCTGTTTTGTGTGTTATAAAACTTGAGAGAATTTGTCATATGTAATTCATATTTAATATTATTAAAATATCTAACATGGCTGCTTGAAAATCGGGATACATTTACATGGGACAGTAAGTACTGAACAGAGCTAAGCTGATTTGATCTCATTTGATGGAATAAGAATAGCATGGAATACATTTCTCAGTTTGTGGAGACAGAGGATAAGACTTTTATTTGCCAAGAATCAAAATGTTAAAATTAGTTTAGTTTTTTTTTTAGTTTAGCAAAATCTTAGCTGCATTTTTTTTATTTGTATGGACACTGATGCAAAGAAGGTATATAATTCATGGAAAAATTGCCTTATTTGTATCATACCAATTTTTAATGTATTTTATGGTTTCTCAAAACCAAAAATTTAATTTTCAACGATAGTTTTTCCATCTTTGAAAATACTTGGATTCTAATAATTGACCTGCAGAGACAAATTCACAAATTAATGTACACATACAAATATCCATATTAGCCTGCAACCCCCAAAATTGGGTCTCACTGGAAGAAAGAAAGATGTATCATCTTGTAACAAGATCATGTATTTATGTCAAGATTTTGAAAGATATAGTTATATTGATGTATTTATTAGCAGAATAATTCACTTCATATGTTATTCCCTCATTATAATGCATCACATGGGACCCACAGTATACCACCTTATTATGAGACATTATAAAGAAGTACATGATAATATTCCCTCATTATAATTCTGTACACCACCTTATAGTGAGCCCACCTTAAAACAGTACATGATACAAAAAGTAATGTGCAAAATTAACTGGGATTTACTACTATTCTCATCTTGTTACAGGAAATGTATTATAATGAAATCCTTATAATGAGGGAATGATGTACATTGTTTTGTGGAATAGAAATTAAATCAGGATGTTAGTATTTGACATGTTTGATAATCATGTTGTAGACATGTCAGTTGTAAATTAGTTTTCTATTGATCTCAACTGTCAGTTTCCCTTCTTTCTTCTAAGCTTCTTCATCATTAGACACGCACATGTCTGATTTGACAAAATGTGCATTGTTCCTGAAAAATTACCTCTTCCTTCAAGAAATAAATAAAGTAAGCAGACTGCTATGGATGCATTTCTATCAAAGAGAAGAACAAAGATAATTGGTAGTGGACCTAAATTGACCACTCATATTAAATTGCTTTTGATTGATGTTGTTATAGTTGACTACTTAAAGACATGGTCAGTTAGCATGACATTCTGTAAAAGGACATGTGGTCTCTTCACTGTGCACTCCAAACCCATGGACACTCAAAACAGCAAAAGTAAACAAAACAGACAATTTTACCAGCACTGGTGAGTTAAAAATACAATTTAACATGCTGAATTAAGCTTTTGAACTGAGTGTAAAACTTGCTGGGTTTTTTTCTTACAATTTTTTCTAGTGCCATAAAAGGTCCACATTTTGTAAAAAGTACCCAGTGGCACAAAGGGTCCAAGACAGTACCTTTTTCTCAAGTTTTCTAATAACATAATGAACCCAAGTCAACATGTTTTTTTTAACAAGGGTTTTAGTTACATGAAACGTCCAAGACACCTTCTTTTATTTATTTGATGTAACATGATAGATGTCATGGATCTCATGTCAGTAAGTGGTTATAAAATATGCATTTCATTGTAGGCTGTTTTACATGTCACCTTTTTCTTTCATTTTCTAGACATTTTTTTAAAATAATTTTTTATGATTTATTAATTTTTTATTCTAGTTAATGCTTACATTAATTTTGAAATGATTTATTTTTCTAAATTTAGATGCAATTCACTTTTACTTTTTTCCCAACGTTTCTTTTAGTTGGCACTTCATAGCAATTGTTGTATTGAGGTGCCATAAAATAGTCCTACTTAGATATACAAGGCAATCTCAATGGATGGACATCATTATAAAGAATAATTACCTTATTATGTAATTCTTTATAAGGCAATTTCACAATAAGGCAGTGTAATCACTGGATAGCATTATAATAAGGGAATACTGTATCATGTAGTTTTTTTTATGGCAGTGTAATCATTGGATAGCATTATAATAAGGGAATACTGTATCGTGTAGTTTTTTATATGGCAGTGTAATCATTGGATAGCATTATAATAAGGGAATACTGTATCGTGTAGTTCTTTATATGGCAGTGTAATCATTGGATAGCATTATAATAAGGGAATACTGTATCGTGTAGTTCTTTATAAGGCAGTGTAATCATTGGATAGCATTATAATAAGGGAATACTGTATCGTGTAATTCTTTATAAGGCAGTGTAATCATTGGATAGCATTATAATAAGGGAATAATGTATCGTGTAATTCTTTATAAGGCAGTGTAATCATTGGATAGCATTATAATAAGGGAATACTGTATCATGTAGTTCTTTATAAGGCAGTGTAATCATTGGATAGCATTATAATAAGGGAATACTGTATCATGTAGTTCTTTATAAGGCAGGTTCACTATAAAGTATTGAGGGATTACTTTATTATGAGATAGTCTCACTATAAAACAGTTTACTCCATAGCACTCAATGACATGATTAGGATGAGGACATACAGTGTGTGTGTGATTAGGATTTTTAACGTAGCTTTACCAGTTTTTCAGTCATATCGCTATAATGTCTGCAGTGTGAGGCAATTTATAGTGATGTCTAGCAGTGGGTCATCATGCCGCAGACATGTATCATGATGTCCCACCCAGTCACATTATCCTGACACCAAGCTGACCAGTCCTTACACTAACCTCTTAATGCTGAACACCAATCGAGGCAGATGTTAGTACCATTTTTTTGTAAGTCTTTGGTATGACTCTGCCAGGGATTGAACACACAAATCCCACTTCTGGAGCGGTGCTCTAACCACTAGACTACTGGAGCGGTATATATAAATTTAGTATAAGACAGTATACTATATGGCATTCATAGACATCATTATAATGAGGGAATGTAATGTTGTTGTTGTTATAGGGTTTAACACCATTTTTCAGCACATGATAGGCTAGCCATACATTGCAGCCAATATTATTGGTGGAGGAAGAACCCGGGAAAACCCCCGAAAAGAAACACCGACCCACAAGAAGCTACTGGCAAGCATTCTCACATAACTACATTAGCCGAATCTTAGACTTGAACCAACTCAGAAGTGAGATGGCAGTGATCCGTAACGAAAAGCGCTTTAGACCACTCAGCCACTTGGGGCCCCACCGATTGTAATATCTTACTTTACAATAAGGTAGTCTCAGTGTAACACAGTATTATCATTGGTTGTCATGGACAATGTTGTAATGAGGGATTACTGTACTCAGATGAAGTAGCTTCTGGAAAATAATGCATGGTCATAAATAAACTATATCCATGTGTACTGATGTTAGCATATTATCTTTGATTACTGTTTATTTTCATATTGTTAGCAATATTACCTTTGATTATTGTTTAGTTTTGTATTGTTAGCAATATTACTTTTGATTACTGTTTAGTTTAATATTGTTAGCAATATTACCTTTGCTTACTGTTTAATTTCATATTGTTAGCAATATTACCTTTGATTACTGTTTAGTTTCATATTGTTAGCAATATTACCTTTGATTACTGTTTTTTCTTCATATTATTAGCAATATTACCTTTGATTACTGTTTATTTTCATATTGTTAGCAATATTACTTTTGATTACTGTTTATTTTCATATTGTTAGCAATATTACCTTTGATTATTGTTTAGTTTTGTATTGTTAGCAATATTACTTTTGATTACTGTTTAGTTTAATATTGTTAGCAATATTACCTTTGCTTACTGTTTAATTTCATATTGTTAGCAATATTACCTTTGATTACTGTTTAGTTTCATATTGTTAGCAATATTACCTTTGATTACTGTTTTTTCTTCATATTATTAGCAATATTACCTTTGATTACTGTTTATTTTCATATTGTTATCACTATTACTTTTGATTACTGTTATTTTCATATTATTACTAAATTAAAGAAAATTAGAGTCTCAAAATAGTATTCTGTGTAGGTGGTCTACAATCATTCATGCGGAAAAAGTTTCTTGCATAAGAAAATTGTTCTTATTGGAAGATTTTAGATTTTCCCCAAGGGAAAATTACAGCAAAACTTGTTCATGTTTTGTTTTATCTCACCTCTAATGCCATTTACAGTAAAAACAAAAATGTTCATGAATATATACTTTTGCTATATTTTAAAAGGTTATTCATGTAGGTTCAAGTATTTATTAAAATGAAAGAAAATATGTAACATTTCATCAGAAAACAAGAAGAAGAAAAAAACAGTGGTCAATTAATTGACATTTGTCCAACATGCTGTATTGTTCTTAAGAAGGACAAATATAAAAAGACAATGAAAAGCATTAACATCAAAGAAAGGTTTTATTTACTTCCAACTCTTTATGAGACTTCACAAAAGTAAGGACAAAATATTAGCATAGGCTGAAATGGAGAAGTATATTTCATTTTTCCACCCTTTGCAGTGAGTCTATAATATAATACAAATCAGGAATTATTTTTCTGTGTCCATTGAGCTCAAGCTTCTTAAGATTTCTGGTCAGCAGACTGATTTTTTTCCAGCATGATTGTGCAAATTGATTAGATTTTTATGATTCTTCTTCATTGCAATCGATTTCCTGCCAAACTCTTTTCTCATCCTCCCCAGCTTCAAATTCCAACAAGACATGATTAACTGTGTATGGAATACCAACAAGACATGAATAACTGAATGAAATACCAACAAGACATGAATAACTGTATGGAATACCAACAAGACATGAATAACTGTATGGAATACCAACAAGACATAATTATCTATGTATGGAATACCAACAAGACATGAATAACTGAAAGAAATACCAACAAGATATGAATAAAGACATGAATAACTATGTATGGAATACCAACAAGACATGAATAACTGTGTATGGAATGCCAACAAGACATGAATAACTGTATGGAATACCAACAAGACATGAATAACTGTATGGAATACCAACAAGACATGAATAACTGTGCATGGAATACCAACAAGACATGAATAACTGTATGGAATACCAACAAGACATGAATAACTGTATGGAATACCAACAAGACATGAATAACTGTATGGAATACCAACAAGACATGAATAACTGTGCATGGAATACCAACAAGACATGAATAACTGAAAGAAATACCAACAAGATATGAATAAAGACATGAATAACTATGTATGGAATACCAACAAGACATGAATAACTGTGTATGGAATACCAACAAGACATGAATAACTGTATGGAATACCAACAAGACATGAATAACTGTATGGAATACCAACAAGACATGAATAACTGTGCATGGAATACCAACAAGACATGAATAACTGAATGAAATACCAACAAGACATGAATAACTGTATGGAATACCAACAAGACATGAATAACTGTATGGAATACCAACAAGACATGAATAACTGTATGGAATACCAACAAGACATGAATAACTGTATGGAATACCAACAAGACATGAATAACTGTATGGAATACCAACAAGACATGAATAACTGTGCATGGAATACCAACAAGACATGAATAACTGAATGAAATACCAACAAGACATGAATAACTGTATGGAATACCAGCAAGACATGAATAACTGTATGGAATACCAACAAGACATGAATAACTGTGCATGGAATACCAACAAGACATGAATAACTGAATGAAATACCAACAAGACATGAATAACTGTATGGAATACCAACAAGACATGAATAACTGTGCATGGAATACCAACAAGACATGAATAACTGAATGAAATACCAACAAGACATGAATAACTGTATGGAATACCAGCAAGACATGATTAACTGTCTATGGAATACCAACAAGACTTGAATAACTGTATGGAATACCAACAAGACATGAATAACTGTCTATGGAATACCAACAAGACATGAATAACTGTTTATAAAATCCAGATGGCAACCATGGTGTGTATTTGGGCAAGGCACTTTACTTCAGTTACCTTGGCACTCAATGTTTGGCATTTGACTCCAGTTACATTGGCACTCAATGCTTGGCACTTGACTCCAATTGATTTGGCACTAGATGAATGCCTTTTTACTCCAATTGCCTTGGCACTAAATGCTTGGCACTTTACTACAATTGACCTGGCACTAAATAACCTATATATATTACTGTACCATAAACACCAACACAAATAAAATCATAGATAATGGACTCCTTTTGATCATTAATAGTTTTTACTGGAAGATTCTAATGCAAAGTTCTAGCAATGGTCACCAATGCCTAAGTTTTGCCTTTCAAAGTGCTTACCATTTGTACTCGCTGATAAGTCAGACTTTAAGCAAGAAAGATCCAAATCTGGCATAGCATAATGTGCCTAAAGATTGGGGTTAGTGTTCATTGTTTTACTGATTGCTCCTAATAAACTGCACAGAACCAGATCAGCCAGTGCATTGTTTAATGGCAGATCTGGATCAATGCAGCTTGCCATTGGACTCATCTTATCAACAAGTATAAATGGTAATGTCGCTTGAAACATTTATTTAACTTAACCTTTATTTTACTCGAGGACAAGAGGGCCACCATAATTAACAATGGGTCTGTATTTTAGATAAGAACTTGCTAAAGAAATCTTGACTGCTCCAGTGGTCTAGTTGTTAGTGTGTCCACTTCAGATGCTGTGAGGTGCAGGTTGGAACCCAGGCTGAGTCATGACAAAGACATATAACTGGTAACAGCAGCTGCCATGCTTGGCAATCAGCATTTTAGAGGTTAGTATTAGGACTGGTTGGCCTGGTGTCAGGATAATGTGACTGGGTGGGAAATCATGCTATGCTACATATCTGTGACATAATGCCCAAATGCTAGACATCACTGGAGACTCACACTTGCAGACATTGTAGTGATATAACTGAAAAATTGTTCAAAGCTACGTTAAACACAGACCATAATATAGATATAACTTAATTATTAATTAATAACCCCATGTAATGGTCATCAAGGAGAATGGCAGGTCAAGTTCAACTAAGAGATCTTTGGTGTAAATTTTTTTTTCTCGCACTTTCTGGAATAAGTTGGCTTCCTGGTCTTATTGGTATTATGGGTCATGAAAGTGCAGATAAAGCAGCCAAAGCTACCCTGTATTCACGAATATCAGAATGGAAACTTGACATGTTGTGAGTTCAAATATTATACAAGTCAGCATGTTAAAAAAATCTTTAATGGACATTCCAAATACAAGCTTCCAAACATCAAGATCATCATTGAAGAATAGCATTCCTCACAGGATAAATTGCAGAGATCAGTTGGTTATGTGTTGGGTATATGTACCTGATTCATGTATACCTTGTGAAAGGTGAACCTCATCCATAATGTGTACCCTACCAGAGTCCAGCTGTCATGGAACACCTTTTTGTTGAATGTGTCTACTGCTTTTAATCTTTGAGACAGAAATTGTTGTTTTCTGAAATTAATGAAGAACTTTTATGATCATGTACTTACTGTTGGAGAATATTTTGGACTTTTTGAGGATTTTTTTTTATAGTACTTTACATTTATTTGGAATAGTTTTTCTTTCAAAACATTTTATGCAATTACTCATTTTTAAATTTTTAAGCCTTGACTTTTCATTGACTTCATATTTTTACTTTAGTATTGAGGTGCTTCTCAACACTATGCATACACTTGCTTATAAACTTGTCCGATTGTTGAGACCCAGATCTGTTATTGTGCAATGGGCCAGCAGACCTGATTCTGTACAGTTTGTTAGGAGTTATCAGTAGAACAAACAGTACAGACCTTGATCTGCATTGTGTTAACAGTAGATAAGGATCTTTGTTGTTTACAGTTTGACTTATAAGTGAGTATATATGGTATGCACCACCTGAACTGAAATTATAATATTCATTAACAAGTTAACCATCACCAGCGCCATCATTTATTTATTTTGTATTTAGTACACAACAACATGTTTACAGTATTGTAACTGCTTGTTAATTACTGTCTGATACTATTACAATATTGCATGTACAATATTCTTTGAATATCTCATTAGCTTTTGCCAATGTTTGCAAATCCTTTAGTTTTATATTCTCAGGTCACGCAGATTATCTAATTAAAGATTATTGCTAATGAGGATAAGCAGGCCTTAAACTGATTTTAATATACTCTTCTTGATGGTCAGTGCAAATAAATGCTTTTTAGAACAAAAGCCATTGATGATCTGGATGTTTATATTGAATTGTGTGACCACATGGTGTAATGCTGCTGAATAGTGTCTGTGTTGAGAACTTGAAATCCTCCCATCACTCATTCTTATATTTAAATTAAAGTTAAATTTAAATTAAAGGTCTACATGAATAACAAAGTCATAAGTATAATGAGAGTAAAAGTCATTCAAGAAAAATGAAATTCATTTAACAATGAAACTCAACAGAAGCTTGCCTCTGTTAGATGGCATGAGTGTGTTACAGTATTTTTGGATTTCTATGTTGGTTCTGTGTTTCCTAATTATAGTTTTGGTCATTATCAAAATTGTTGAAACATAAAACTGCAAAGGTTGATATGTACAGCTCTATGTACATTAGATAATACCTGGAGAATTAGTGTATAGATGGTTGGTGAGTCATGCAGGATAAAGTTATGGTATTTGATATTAAAGAATTTTAAAAGTCTTCACATAATTCATCAAGGAGATCATTCAATCAGTTTCCATTATCATATATACAACAGGCACATTTATATTTATTAGATAGAGCATTGTAAAGATATACAGCATTCCCTCACTATAAGGTACTTTATTACAAGGCAGTTATTCATTGTTACATTGCAGAAAAACTATATATATGTTTATGAATTGGTTTGTTCTGCATTACATACATTTTTACATACCTTAATTCCCTGATGAATCAAGCACCATTTTCTGTTTTCAACACTTATGTTAAAGTACACTATTAGTCATAAAAAATCATTTTCTTTTGAAATGTTCATATTTCAGATAATTGAAGGTCAAAGAAAAAGTAATAACCACAATGGTAATAGCTTTGACTTAAAACATATTCTCTATGATCTACAGGTGTATCTATGATCTACAGGTGTATCAGGTTGAACCTTTAGTGTATGTATTATAACAGGATATATATCCCTATTGATAATTGAGTCATAACAGAGATTCAATAGATCTCTTAATTGAGTCATGACAGGAAAACATTTCACCTGTTGAATGAGTCATAATAGCGGCATACCTGTTGGACATATTTTCCTTTTTCATGCTAAAATAATGATCTGGGTCACTTGTATATTTATGTGCTACTTGATGAATTATTTAGTTACTGACTTACACATAAGTATGTTTGTAGACATTCAATTTTAAAAGATAGCTTCCATATGATAAAGAAATAATGACAATGAAATTACTTTTCAAGGTCAGCACCTATTGTTGTTGTAGTGTTTAACGCCATTTTTCAGTACACCATTTTTCAGCACCCGATAGCTATACATGGCAGCCAGAATTAATGGTTGAGAAAGAACCTGGGAAAACCCATGGAAAAAACACAGAGCCACCGTAGGAGCTACTGGCAAGCTATCTCACATACCCACATTGGCTGTATATCTTCCTCTGATTTTCTGGCCACCATGTACAATTAAATCCAACAAAAAAGCAAAACCACCCAAACCTAAAACCTTGGATACAGAATCACTGGCCTTGTATCTTGACCAAGTACTGCCGACTTTTTTAAATATACTCGATGGTAATTTCAAGGCAATAAAGTCAATAGTTAGATCATAATTAATGTAAGCACTGCCAATGGTTGTAAATAATAATAATAATAATAATAATGATAATAATAATAATAATAATAATAATAATAACAATTATAATAATGAAATAAATGAATGAACAAACAAATTAATTGATTGATTAATTATTTAATTAATTAATGAGTTCCTGGCAATAACTTGGACATTAGTTAGAAACATACGTTTGAATATGCCTGGAAAGAAAAGTTGTTAGTAAGTCTTTGTTGTTATGAAATGTAGAAGAAGAGTGTACCATTTAATTATATTGAAAATTTTTATCGTTACGTTTAATTCCCCTTAATAAATTTTATCTCTTGGTATTATAGTGATGATAGGTGCAAGAATTGTGTTATCAGAGAAAGCATGACTTTAAAATATTCTCAGTTTTGTTTGTTGTCTGGTGTTACTATTTAATGGATTCAAGGCAGTGACTATACAGCAATTCTTTTAGCTGGACAATGTTTTGTGGTGTTGCTATCCTATTGGATTCAAAGCAATTAATGCAGAGGTATAGTTTGGGGGGGGTGCTTTTTTTTTTTTTTTTACATTGTTTTCTCATTTTGCTACATACTGGATTCAAGGCAATTACTGTTGATGAATGTTTTTTTGGGTGGGATGACGTTTTCTGATGTTGCCACCTAATGGATTCAAAGCAGGATTCATTTTTTTAATCTGATTAGTAGTGTCTTTGACTTTTGTCATGCACTTCCTAAAAAAGTATACTTTAAGTGACCCATGGAAAATTGATCATAAATTTAGTTGATATGATAAGTAACTTCCAGCTTCATCCAATAACATTTTCAGTGAAGGTTGATATGACCTTGAAAACACAAAATATGGTCAATCAGAGAATATACACTTTGAGAGTTCTACCAGACACTTGCTGGAAAGTCATCACTATATATTTTTCTTGTACATATACTTGTATGCCACTACAAAATATGGTAGGATAGATAGGCAACAAGTTAGCTAGACAGTAGAAAGAATTCCAGTGTAATTACTCTCTCTCTCTCTCTCTCTCTCTCTCTCTCTCTCTCTCTCTCTCTCTCTCTCTCTCTCTCTCTCATGCATGTAAGGGAGAAAGAAGCCTCATGTTTCTAAAAGTGATAAATGGACTCCAGTTCAATACATGTATTATCAAACATTTATTCAGTTGCTCTGATCAGACAGCTCTCATTTGTTACGATTTAATTCTATGAAAGAGAAGGAGCAGATTGACTGGTATTTGCTAGACTGGTATTTGCTACTAGTATTAGCTAGACTGGTATTTGCTTGTGCTGTCTGAGACTGGTTGTACTCATAGTTGTTACTCCTTTGCCCTAAATTAATGGGTACCTCCATGTCTTGTTGATTGAGGTCAGCCCCTTTTAGACATTCAGTGCTCATTTTTTCCACTCCATTATCAGAAGTATTAAATGTATTAAATAATGCCAGAAACTGGTCAGGAGATACATTATTTATTTCCACTTTCCATATTCTTGAAGGAGAAAGAATTTGGAATTAATTTTATAATGATTACATGTGACAAATTTTATTGTGACCATGATTTTGGTTATATCTAAAGAGTTATTTCAGATTAGGTTTGTCCTAATCAGAAAGTGTAAATCCCTCAGAGGATTATCAATCATTGTCCTTGACAGCTTTTCTGATTCACTTTCATGGATTCACAGCTCTTCATTTCAGATGTATTTCTCTACAATTAAACTTATTGGAATATTTTGCCAGGAGTAAATGTCCAAAAACATTTATTAAAACAAAGGACTTGGATAAATCCCTAAAACAACCTTATTGCCATAAATTATGCAAAAGCAAAACTCTGGAACAAGAATGGTATTTGCATGTTTTATTGTCATAATTACAACCATTTATGCTTAGGTATATGTCAGGTTCTACTACAAATAACTAAGACCCATATCTGTCATTGCATACTACACCAGAAAATCAGGGTCTTTGATATTTGTTCCTTCTTATTACTCAGAACAAATTGCATAGACATTGATCTGCTTGCACATTATGTGAAAACAGATCTTGGTCTTTGAAGTTTGCATTTGAATCTTTCATATAAGCAGGTACATATGGTAAATGAAGAAAAATTAAAGTAGACTGGTATTTATGCCATTTGTGTATTTTAATTGCTTTGTAAATCTTTCAAAAGATCTAAAGAAGTAATGTATTAGAAGAATTTTAAAACTTTATTAAATTTAGAATGAGTTAATGCCTCTAATCAAATTATACCTTAATTGCTAATCACAGATTTATTCAGATGGAGGGAGCAAATTTTTAGAAATGTGCCTGAATTTTATAAATTTTGTGAAGATACTGCTTCTGTAAATTAAATTAAGTAATTTAACTGTCATGTCAGCATAATCCTTGTAGACAGTAGGCATCTCAAGTCCGATATTTTATGATAGCTCAAATTGTAGGATTAGCTGTGAATAAAATTTGGTCATTTCTCTTGTTAGTTTCAGTATTTTACTGTGAATAATTCCAAATTTATATTCCTTGATGTGACATGATAATATTGTTCTATGTTAATGTGACTGTTGTTTCTACTTATTTCAGCAAGGGCCGTATTTGAGGTTGGGTCATATCTTTCATAGTTAATCAACTTATATTCACTGCTTGAAAAGCTAGTATTAGACATAGAAACATAGGCCTAACTAGAAATGATTCCTGAAGTTTTGTACAGTAGTCCTTAATTAAGCAAAATATAGGTGTTTCATGTATACTTAACATTTACATTTCTCAGATTTGACAGTGGAGCAAGTTGGTTCAAGTTGAAAATGTGTTTTGTTTAGGGTGGTTGGATAGTTGGCTCATATGAAGGAGTTCTAAAAAATAATAAAAACCATAAACTTTTCAATGTTATCACCTTTAAAATAACTCCAAACCAACAGGTTAGACAGGAAGTTTGCTGGCTTCTTAGATCCATTACACCAAGGTGTTGGTCATTAAACCAGACAATGCCCAGTATGTTACAGCCACTGAACATCAATGGAATTTCAGAATCTGGTTCTTCAAGGTAAATTCAGGAGCTGATTCACCAAGGTAAATTGTAGATTTGATTCTTAAGTATATTCAGGAGCAGATTCTTAAGGTAAATTCAGGAGCTGATTCTTAAGGTAAATTCAGGAGCTGATTCTTCAAGGTAAATTCAGGAGCAGATTCTTAAGGTAAATTCAGGAGCTGATTTAATCTTGCACTCCAAAATATCATGCAGTATAGCTCAAGATAAACTAGAGTTATATTAGGTGAGTTGTAGTGTTGTGGTGGTTTGCATGAAAAACTTGTGACAACAAGGGAGTGCAGGTTTGAATCTTACAACTGGATCAGCTGAGTCAGCTGCCATTGGTGTGTCTTTAGGGAGTGTACTTGACTCTAGTTGAATCTGCACCAAATAATTTACTTGTGTTTTTGTGCCATAAAATAATGAACCAAAGATGTTGTATGTCCCTCCATCATACCAGAATGAAAAGAAAGATTTTATGTGTCCCTTATTCATATTACAATGAAAAGAAAGATTTTGTATGTCCCTTAATCATACTACAATGAAAAAGAAAGATTTTGTATGTCCCTTTTATTCATACTACAATGAAAAAGAAAGATTTTGTATGTCCCTTATTCATACCAGAATGAAAAGAAAGATTTTGTATGTCCCTTTTATTCATACTACAATGAAAAAGAAAGATTTTGTATGTCCCTTATTCATACTACAATGAAAAAGAAAGATTTTGTATGTCCCTTATTCATACTACAATGAAAAAGAAAGATTTTGTATGTCCCTTAATCATACCAGAATGAAAAGAAAGATTTTGTATGTCTCTTATTCATACTACAATGAAAAAGAAAGATTATGTATGTCCCTTATTCATACCAAAATGAAAAGAAAGATTTTATGTGTCCCTTATTCATATTACAATGAAAAAGAAAGATTTTGTATGTCTCTTATTCATACTACAATGAAAAAGAAAGATTTTGTATGTCTCTTATTCATACTACAATGAAAAAGAAAGATTTTGTATGTCTCTTATTCATACTACAATGAAAAAGAAAGATTTTGTATGTCCCTTATTCATACCAAAATGAAAAGAAAGATTTTATATGTCCCTTATTCATATTACAATGAAAAGAAAGATTTTGTATGTCCCTTAATCATACTACAATGAAAAAGAAAGATTTTGTATGTCCCTTATTCATACTACAATGAAAAAGAAAGATTTTGTATGTCCCTTATTCATACCAGAATGAAAAGAAAGATTTTGTATGTCTCTTATTCATACTACAATGAAAAAGAAAGATTTTGTATGTCTCTTATTCATACTACAATGAAAAAGAAAGATTTTGTATGTCCCTTATTCATACCAGAATGAAAAGAAAGATTTTATATGTCCCTTATTCATATTACAATGAAAAGAAAGATTTTGTATGTCCCTTATTCATACTACAATGAAAAAGAAAGATTTTATATGTCCCTTTTTCCCACTTGAATGGATAAGAAAGACATCATTATACGATCAGATTTCTGTGATTATTTTCTATAACAAATTTCAACATAAATGATTTTCAATACGGCAAGAGCTTCAAGTAAACCATGTGTCTAATTACCACCAAGTTTTTCCTGGTAGTTTATTAATCAAAATATTTAATGATCTTTTAAATGTTGTGATAAATGTAATCATTGTTAGTGTATTGTACATAAAAGTTATAAAACTACTAATTTATAAGTTATGAGATGGGCATACCAGTATGCATGTTAAGACTTATTAGCACTCATGGATGTACAGTGCATATACAGTGCTAAGTAAGTTTAGGCACCACCACCACCAACCCCCTCACAAAACATACAAAACAAAAGCAATGTAAATCAAAAATATTGCAAATAAATTTTATTTGGTTTATATAAACTTAACTTTTAAAAATGTAAAAGCTATATATATATATATATATATATATATATATATATATATATATATATATATATATATATATATATATATATATGCATGCATGCATGCATGCATGCATGCATGCATGCATACATACATACATACATACATACATACATACATACATACATACATACATACATGTGTGTGTGTGCATTTCCAGTAGTGCTGACCACAGGTCATAGTAGTAGTCCACCAGGGGTAATATGCATTGTTATTAGTGCTATTTGACATTTTATTTATGAACCTCAGTCCATCTGGTGTCCATTCACTCCCATGAGGGGCTGAGAAAAGGTCAGAGGACATTTGCTGACCAGTGGACACAGACTATAATCCTAGCCACTCAGTAGTATCTGGTCAGACATTTCCAACAAGAGTGAAACTTTCTTTAGAAGAAATCTTTTTATAAATGGTCTTGTTTAATAAGAATAACATTTATGAACTATCTTACAAGTATTAAAAATGGTACCAATCTGTAAATTGGATAATTTTCATGCCACCTGAGGCTATTCACTGATGTATTTTGCAAGATACTATTGTATAATGTTAGACCCTATTGTGTGATGCATTTCAATATGATCCACTACTATTGTATGTTAGGCCCTGCTGTGTGATACATTTCTATATGATCCACTATTATTTTATGTTAGGCCCTGCTGTGTGATGCATTTCAATATGATCCACTATTATTTTATGTTAGGCCCTGCTGTGTGATGCATTTCAATATGATCCACTACTATTGTATGTTAGGCCCTGCTGTGTGATGCATTTCTATATGATCCACTACTATTGTATGTTAGGCCCTACTGTGTGATACATTTCTATATGATCCACTACTATTGTATGTTAGACCCTATTGTGTGATGCATTTCAATATGATCCACTATTGTTGTATGTTAGGCCCTGCTGTGTGATGCATTACTATATGATCCACTATTATTTTATGTTAGGCCCTGCTGTGTGATGCATTTCAATATGATCCACTACTATTGTATGTTAGGCCCTGCTGTGTGATGCATTTCAATATGATCCACTACTATTGTATGTTAGACCCTATTGTGTGATGCATTTCAATATGATCCACTACTATTGTATGTTAGGCCCTGCTGTGTGATGCATTTCTATATGATCCACTACTATTGTATGTTAGGCCCTACTGTGTGATACATTTCTATATGATCCACTACTATTGTATGTTAGACCCTATTGTGTGATGCATTTCAATATGATCCACTACTGTTGTATGTTAGGCCCTATTGTGTGATGCATTTCTATATGATCCACTACTATTGTATGTTAGGCCCTATTGTGTGATGCATTTCTATATGATCCACTATTATTTTATGTTAGGGCCTGTTGTGTGATACATTTCTATATGATCCACTATTATTTTATGTTAGGCCCTGCTGTGTGATGCATTTCAATATCATCCACTATTATTTTATGTTAGGCCCTGCTATGTGATGCATTTCTATATGATCCACTACTATTGTATGTTAGGCCCTATTGTGTGATGCATTTCTATAGGATCCACTACTATTGTATGTTAGGCCCTATTGTGTGATGCATTTCAATATGATCCACTACTATTGTATGTTAGGCCCTGCTGTGTGATACATTTCTATATGATCCACTACTATTGTATATTAGGCCCTGCTGTGTGATACATTTCTATATGATCCACTATTATTTTATGTTAGGTCCTGCTTTGTGATGCATTTCAATATGATCCACTACTATTGTATGTTAGGCCCTGCTGTGTGATACATTTCTATATGATCCACTACTATTGTATATTAGGCCCTGCTGTGTGATGCATTTCAATATGATCCACTACTGTTGTATGTTAGACCCTATTGTGTGATGCATTTCAATATGATCCACTACTATTGTATGTTAGGCCCTGCTGTGTGATGCATTTCTATATGATCCACTACTATTGTATGTTAGGCCCTATTGTGTGATGCATTTCTATATGATCCACTACTATTGTATGTTAGGCCCTACTGTGTGATACATTTCTATATGATCCACTACTATTGTATGTTAGACCCTATTGTGTGATGCATTTCAATATGATCCACTACTGTTGTATGTTAGGCCCTGCTGTGTGATGCATTTCTATATGATCCACTATTATTTTATGTTAGGCCCTGCTGTGTGATGCATTTCAATATGATCCACTACTATTGTATGTTAGGCCCTGCTGTGTGATGCATTTCAATATGATCCACTACTATTGTATGTTAGACCCTATTGTGTGATGCATTTCAATATGATCCACTACTATTGTATGTTAGGCCCTATTGTGTGATGCATTTCTATATGATCCACTACTATTGTATGTTAGGCCCTATTGTGTGATGCATTTCTATATGATCCACTATTATTTTATGTTAGGGCCTGTTGTGTGATACATTTCTATATGATCCACTATTATTTTATGTTAGGCCCTGCTGTGTGATGCATTTCAATATCATCCACTATTATTTTATGTTAGGCCCTGCTATGTGATGCATTTCAATATGATCCACTACTATTGTATGTTAGGCCCTATTGTGTGATGCATTTCTATATGATCCACTACTATTGTATGTTAGGCCCTATTGTGTGATGCATTTCAATATGATCCACTACTATTGTATGTTAGGCCCTGCTGTGTGATACATTTCTATATGATCCACTACTATTGTATATTAGGCCCTGCTGTGTGATACATTTCTATATGATCCACTATTATTTTATGTTAGGCCCTATTGTGTGATGCATTTCAATATGATCCACTACTATTGTATGTTAGGCCCTGCTGTGTGATGCATTTCAATATGATCCACTACTATTGTATGTTAGACCCTATTGTGTGATGCATTTCAATATGATCCACTACTATTGTATGTTTGGCCCTGCTGTGTGATGCATTTCTATATGATCCACTACTATTGTATGTTAGGCCCTATTGTGTGATGCATTTCTATATGATCCACTACTATTGTATGTTAGACCCTATTGTGTGATGCATTTCAATATGATCCACTACTATTGTATGTTAGGCCCTATTGTGTGATGCATTTCTATATGATCCACTACTATTGTATGTTAGGCCCTGTTGTGTGATGCATTTCTATATGATCCACTATTATTTTATGTTAGGGCCTGTTGTGTGATGCATTTCTATATGATCCACTACTATTGTATGATGTTAGGCCCTGTTGTGTGATGCATTTCAATATGATCCACTACTATTGTATGATGTTAGGCCCTGTTGTGTGATGCATTTCAATATGATCCACTACTATTGTATGATGTTAGGCCATGTTGTGTGATGCATTTCAATATGATCCACTACTATTGTATGATGTTAGGCCATGTTGTGTGATGCATTTCAATATGATCCACTACTATTGTATGATGTTAGGCCATGTTGTGTGATGCATTTCAATATGATCCACTACTATTGTATGTTAGGCCCTGCTGTGTGATGCATTTCTACATGATCCACCACTGTTGTATGATATATTACGAACTGTTTTATGATGCATTTCTATATGATGCTAGACAATACTCTATGATATTAGCACTATTGTATGATAAACTTGGTACGGTGCTAAACACTAATTTATAATGCTAAGTACACTGTACTACTATATATTGCTAGGCACTATTCTAAGATGCTAGGCATTTCTGTATGATGATTATGACTTCCCCAATTGCATAAGTGGTTAGAATGTCTGCCTCAGATGCAGGAAGTCGTCAGTTCAAACCTTGGCCTAGTCATAGCAAAGAGTTTTTAAAAATGGTATTAGCTAGCAGCTGACTTGTTTGGTGCTCAGCATTAAAGGGTTAGTGTTAGATCTGGTCTGAGCCTGGTGTCAAGATAATGTGAGTGTGAGTGTCTGCAGCATGATTCCCCAGTGCTAGACATTGCTTTAAACTGTTACACTGCAGACATTGTAGCAATACTACAAAGATTGTTAATGCTATGTTTAAAATCCTAACACACACACACACACACACACACACACACACAAACGTGCTATTTTTACAGTAAAAAGAGAACATTAAAACTGTTAAGAGATTGTTATATATTCATATTCCAGTGTGCAATTACCTAATGTCTATGTTTTAAAGTCAGTATTTTCACTAACATATTTTGACTACCTGTACAGCAAAACTTTTTCTTCAATAAACAGATATTAAACCTTATCTGGTACTTCATGCAGAAATTAAACTTCAAGATTTGAAGAAGGGATATGAATCAAAAATGTATCCAAGAGTCAAAAGAAAGGTTTATTTTATATTTTCTGCAATTATAATGTATTAAAATCATTTCTAGTGATTGTATAAAGTTTTCTGAATTATTTTTATTCTGACCTTCCTAAACAATAAAAACTGAGATTTGTTAAACTTTCAACAAAAAGTAGCTTAATTGAAAAATTATTAAATTGGAAGTGAAAAGAGCTTATAAACTTGAAATTGGGAAAGAAAAAATGACCTGTATTTGTCCGCATTTTCCTATATTTGTGCCATGTGACCTTTACTTATAGGCATTAGTCCTATATTTTTGCCTGGTGACCTGTGCTTGTCAGCAAATGTCCTGTATTGGTGCCTGGTGACCTGTACTTGTCAGCATTGGTCCTGTATTGGTGCCTGTGACTTGTCAGCAAATAATCCAATATTAGTTCTTGGTGACCTGTGTTTGTCAGCAAAGGTCCTGCCCTGGTGCCTGGTAACCTGTGCTTGTCAATAAAGGTTCTATATCCTCGTCCACTGCATTCATTAGATTGATCAGTCTCCCTATTTTTGAGGCATTATTGTACATGATGGTGTCACGAATCATCGAGTCCTAGTCAAATGTTACAATTTTGAGCTGCTTTCTAATTTATCAGATTTTTTATCTTGTAATTGCGGAGTGAAACAGGAAGAGTTATTTCGATTGGATGTTTGCTATCTCTCATTGAACTGGGTTCTAATTAACCTTGAGCTGATTCTCTCATCTAAATAACTAACTCTGTCCACAAACTTAAAAGATGCATGATGTTTAAAATGCACAAGGAATAGCCAAGTTTAATTAAAAACCTGTCACTCATTTTTTGAGTATTAGTCATTATCACAAGTGGTCATCCATCTGTTGACCCCAAAGTCATTTGCTTTTAAGGGCCTGCACATGGTAACATTATGGAGTTCTCTGTAAAATTCTTTCTGTTTTAATAGTTTGTACTAGTAACAGCTGTGACTGTCTAGTATGACGTTTATATAAGCAATATGACTTATTTATCTAGTGTGATTATTGCCTCATATCACTGAATAGATTTGTTCATTTCAAATTGAAAGTGTCAGATTTACCATATGTAGCATGAAAATTGTGAATCCCTGTCAAAAAGAGCAACTCAACCATACCAAAACTAGATCACTTTGGCCTTAGTTTCATGCTTGAGTAGGTATTTATTATTTTCAGCCATTCATTCATTATGCCCTTAGTATCTTGGGACCAATATGACCTGCATCTGCATCTCAGTCAGTAGTGGTGTCATAAGTCTCGGTAACCCATGTTTCATAATTTTATGACTTTCAAATTTTCAGCCATTACACTCAAAATTATAAACTCTATTTTGACATTCATTGATCAAAAGGGATATGCGGATGCATTTCAAAAATGCTACAATACCAGAATTGGGTCACTTTGAGTGGCTTCTAGAATTTCAGCCACCTATTCAATATGCCATCAGTGTCTTGCAGATTCACATTCACAGTAGCAATTCACCCATACCAGAATTAGGTCACTGTGACCATATTTTCACTCTTAAATGGCATATATTCTCAGATATATGTACAGTACACCTCACTATCATTGACCATATTTTCACTCTTACATGGCATGTATTCTCAGATATATGTACAGTACACCTCACTATCATTGACCATATTTTCAGAGGCATAGCTGGGGGGAGGGGGGCAGGGGGTACATATGTCCCCGGGCGCCAAGGTACAGGGGCGCCAAAGTGAGGCTTGCAATGTTACATTATAATAAGTAAACAAGGGTAATAAATCGGTCACAAGATCGCAGGGGCACCAGTTTTATAGTTCGTCCCCTGGGCGCAAAATATCATCGCTACGCCTCTGCATATTTTCACTCTTAAATGGCATGTATTCTCAGATATATGTACAGTACACCTCACTATCATTGACCATATTTTCACTCTTAAATGGCATGTATTCTGAGGTATATGTACAGTACACCTCACTATCATTGATCATATTTTTCACTCTTAAATGGCATGTATTCTCAGATACATGTACAGTACACCTCACTATCATTGACCATATTTCACCAGACTTCAAGATTTTCACGAATATGCATCATCTAGTCTGTAACTCAACCATGCCAAGTAGTTTTTATACTTCAAAATTTGTATGTTTTCAAATATTTGTTCCTTATGTCCTCAATATCTTGAACTAAAGTTATGCTTGTCAGGGAGGGTAACTAAACCAAGCCAAAGTAGGTCTCTCTGACTTTACACTTTACTGTTTGATGTATTTTTAGTTTTTAGTTTGTTAGAGATTCTGTTCAATGTCTTGGGCCCTGTTTTTGTGAATGGGTCCATCTCAACTGGATTAACATATAGCCATACCAAAACTAGGTCCCATTGACCCACCTTTCATGCATCAGTCAATTTATTTCCTTAGTTATTTGTTCATTGCACCATCACAGGTGTGGTACATATTTTACTTACATTCATAAAAACTGGTATTTAAATGGATGTAAATTAGAGGAACTCGGGTATGCTGAAACTTTTTTTGTCTTCCATAAATTGATTACCGGTACCAATATGAATTCAGATGCTTGGAATGGTACTGTAAAGATGGATAGCACACAACTAGGACCTAGTGGAGTACAAGTCATAAATCCTTTGCTGAAAAGTAGAACCAAGAACAGAAACGACTTGAAGATTATGAAAAACTGGGCTTTCTTCAGTTACAAAACAAATCTTGAATTTTTCAGTGTTGATAGAATCAATTAATCCCATATTTGCTAAAAAGATCCAGCCAGAAGACAACTACAGTTTTGAGCTCAAATATTTTTTTGTATCGTCTGATCAAAAGATACATTTGAAAAGTCATTTTGGTTGGTACAGCACTCAAACACCCTAGGCAGCTCAGGCGTCAGGTTTTAGGTCGCCAGCCACTGTGTGGGTATTGTATATGGCCACCTTGTGAACCATTTGGATCATTGACCTAAAAAGTGAAATCCATTTAGTTTGGTCAGATGTTGATCCATAAATGATATCAATTCTTTCTTGTCTCAAGTGTAATCAAGTGTACTGAAGTGGCTGTATGTACATTTTGAGATCAAGATCTGTTTTGGAAATGCTTATCACATGACTTGAAATCTTCTGAACCATATTTTGAAATAAACAATAGGTAAGATTTTGTCTACTCCCTGTCACTTGTATTTTGTTTGAAAGGTACTACAGTGAAACCTGTCTTGAAAGACCACTGATATGTGAAACCACCTGTCTTGAGAGACCATATTCTCAATGCACAAATTTAATGATTATATAGCATTGTGACCTGTTGTGAGAGACCAGCTGTCATGAGAGACCATAATTTTATGGCAGAAAGGGTGGTTTTTCAAGACAAGTTCTACTGTATCATTACTGCTAGACCTCAAAACCAACCACAAGCCAAATTTTCTAATTTTGATTAAATTGAATAAATTGGAATCTTAATGGATTTTGGAAATTGTATAAACATACTTGTTAAAAATTATATTCTGCTCATTAACATTTGATTAAACTTGTACAGAATGAACATGGAAATCACAGTATTTGGTAAATACACTCTATTTAAAAATTGGGATGCTGTCAGAGTTTCAACAGAGTTTCAACAGGCATAACACTGAAAGACAAATGATGTTTATATATAGGATGCAGTAAAATCTGTCTTGAGAGACCACTGCTATGAGAGACCACCTGTTTTGTGAGACCAGAATCTCCATGCACAGATTTATTCATTATATAGTGTGATGACCTGCTATGAGAGACCACCTGTTGTGAGAGACCATTATTTTTGGGCAGAAGAGGTGGTCTTTCAAGACAGGTTCTACTGTATTGGCATTCCATAAAACAGAACGCTGAGTACATTGAAATATGATTAACACCACAATGTAAGTCATGACCAGCTGCACAGACCCAGATCTGCCACTGCATAATGAACTTGCCAATCTGGATCTGCCTCTTGTTAGGAGTAAACAGTTGAACAAATAAGATAGACCCTGATCTTAAGCACATATGACAGAAGATCAGGGATAATGCTATTTACAGCAAAATTTCAAAACTAAGTATCACAGATTGACTTCAATGTTTTGCTTAAAAAAAAATATATGCACATATGTATGGGCTCTTCTAAGCTTTTGAATTGCATCAACTTGATTTATTATACTCATTCAGCTTTGAATATACCATGTCACATTGTACCATTTGGATTCCATGCTTAATGACACTTATAATTACATGTAGAAATGTGTGTGTGTGTGTGTGTGTGTGTGTGTCCACAGTGAGTGAGAGAGAGAGAGAGTTAATATATATATATATATATATATATATATATATATATATATATATATATATATATATATATATATATAAAAGATTATCATATATAAATGATTTTTTGTTTTTTTGCATATCTGAAAATATATTACAAAATGAAAAAAATGTGAAATAACTTTATTCTTCCTCTTTAACATTATGGACCCATGATAGTAGAGTATTTGACTAGTGTTATTCAAGGGAGGTCAGGTTTTATATATCAACCCAAGCTTGCTTGGTTCAGCTATCTCACTGCTTGTTTTTGAGATGGGCACTTAGCTCCCACTTCCACAGCATAATATAGTTAAGTGAAAGCAATGTTAAAAAAAAGCCAACATTTTGTGTTTGTCCGCTTCATCTTTATTCATTTTTTTCTAAACAATAGGTGTGTATAATAGATATGTGTGCATGTCTCTCTGTATACAAGTTACAACATTATAAACAGAATATTCTGTATCATCAGGTTAATTTCTACAGCATTCATAAAATGTTTGTCTTTGATCTTCATAATTACACTGTAATTAGCCAGTGTCATTTTTTTCTTCTATGGTAGCTGGTATTCATGTTTTGGACCTGAAACACTAATTTATTCTCCACAGTAGTAATGAGTGAGGGCTGCATGTGCTTCTAAAAACCTTCTGAATAATCAATAGGGGGTGTCAGTTAATTTTTAATAAAATTAAAACTTGTTGACAATAGATTACCAAAGTCACATCTTTCACACCCTCTATATAAGCCCTTCACTATAGTGTACTTTTTATGCAAGGGGGGGGGGTATTGAAATTGATTCCATTTTATTGAATTTGTAGTAAAATAATATGAATAATGCACTTCATGACAAGATAGTCTCTCTATAAGGCAGTATATTTTTGATTCATTTAGACTGGAATATAATGAGGGAAGACTGTCATATACTTCATTATAAGATAGTCTCTCTATAAGGCAGTATATTTTTTATTCATTTAGACAGCATTATAATGATGTTATACTGTAAACAGTATGATGTATTTCATTTTAAGGCAGTCTCACTCACTATAAGAGAGTAACATGTGGTTCCCATGGAATGTGTTATAATGAGGTAGTACCTAGTATGTAAAGTTTTATTGTAGCTTGTGCAGACTTTCTGAAAAATCAAAATTGATTGCTTCACCGCAGTTTTTGATTTTAAGATAAATGCCACCAATGTTGGATACCAGTAAAACTGCCTTAATAAATAGTCTTACGGCAGTTAGGCTCAAAATAATTTGGACCTGTTAAAAAAATTAGTTAAGTTGTTAAAGTTCATCGAAATAATCTGTATAGAAGTTAAAGGTACTAAAAAAGATGGGAAATGCAAAAAAAAATTCCATTCAAACAGTCTGATTTTAAAGTATTAAATACAGTTTGTATTTTAAAGTATTAAATACAGCCTGATTTTGAAGTATTAAATACAGTCTGTTTTTGAAGTATCAAATACAGTGGGTATTATGATGTATTAAATACAGTCTGAATTAGAAGTATTAAATATAGTCTTATTTTGAAGTATTAAATATCGTATCAAGCATTCACCCACTTATAGACTGGTATTCAGTGTAAATGAGAATTAGTTTCCCTCTAATTTACTGGTACCCTGTACAATTGATTATTAGTACCCTGTAGAATTGAGTATTTGCAGTCCACATCCTGTTTGCTTTACTGTGAAAAACCTCTTTTCTTGTTTAAAACAAAATTTTAGAGAAAGTGTTTTTTCACACAAACTAGTGAGAAGGTGACAATTGTAGAATAAAATAATTCAGCATGAGGTCTAAAGTTTATGATAAATTTTGTAAGGACACAAGCAATCATTTTGAGTGATTCTTATAAAAATTGTCCTAAATAAAACTTACAATCAAAGAACAGTTTGTTCTTCCATTTCTCAAAAATAATTAGACTTTTTAGAGTAAAGCCTCAGATTCAGAATATACATTACTCCCTTACTACAGGACACTTCGTTATAACACAATATCATGTTATTAGGTGGGTGAAGTCATGGATCTCATATTTTATATTGTAAAAGTTCTATTTATAATGAACTTCATTCTCACTGTATGGTGTTACACTCCAGGTACATCATTATTATGAGGTAGTGTATATACCTTGATAATCCATATACATCATTATAATTAGGTAGTATTAATCCTTTGATAACCCATGTACACCATTATAATTAGGTAGTGTATATCCCTTGATAATCCAGGTATATCATTATAATTAGGTAGTGTATATGCCTTGATAACCCATGTACATCATTATAATTAGGTTACTAGGTATTGTAAATCCCTTTATAACCCATGTACATCATTATAATTAGGTAGTGTAAGTAACTTGATAATCCATGTACATCATCATAATTAGGTAGTGTAAGTACCTTGATTATCAATGTACATCAGTATAATGAGGTTTTGTATATTCTTTGATAATCCATGTGCATCATTATAATTAGGTAGTGTATATCCCTTGATAATCCACGTACTTCATTATAATGAGGTTGTGTATATTCCTTGATAATCCATGTACATTATTATAATGAGGTATATATATATATATATATATATATATATATATATATATATATATTCATAATCCATGTACTTCAATATGAGGTTGTGTATATATCTTGATTAGGGAAATAGTGTTAAATTCTTATCATTCATGTGTCACATCCAGTTGTTATCTTTATACTTTCCTTCCCAAATATGTTTTTATTTGTTTCTTTTTCTGTTGCTATTTTTGTGTCATGTTTGATGGTACATGTACGTTTAACACTTTATCGGCTATTTGTTAAAAGAAAATTGGAGCTAAGTACACACCAAGGTATGCAACCCCTGTTGATCTGAATGGGTATCAAATCCAGGACCATAAGGCAACAAGTCCTCACAATTCCCTCCTTTGTTTTTTTTTTATGGTTTAATGCAATTGTAAAGCACAATATAGGCTATACATGGCGGCCAGTATTAATGGTGGAGGAGGAACACGGAAAACCCCGGAAAGAACCACTGACCCACGGGAAGCTACTGGCAAGCTATCTCATATACCCACATTGGCTGAATCCGAGACTCGAACCCACGCAGACAGAAATGAGATGGCATTTATCCGTAAGGGACAGCGCTTTTGGACCACTCGCGCCCCCCCCCCCCCCCTCCTTTGTATATACACTGCATTGGCACATTATTAAATATCATAAACCTTTTTGGATGGTGCCAAAAATAGTTTTGTGTATATAATTCAGCAATATATAATGGTCATCTTGAGCCACTTATGCACTAAAACACCAACCCCTTAGTATAGATAACAAAAGGAATCTCAAAGTAAACAAGAAAATCAATCTCAATAAGGGATAACATAAAAAGCTTCAGTCAGGGTTTTACATAGGGCCACATTTAATTCCATACAGCCATCACAGGAAATCAGAAGCTCGTTTATTATAACCAGACAACGGCTGTCTTAGGGCTTTGGCTTATAAATTAGCCTTTGGTAAGGTATAATATTTATTCTGCCTGCCGTTTTGTATTATAGGAATCGGGCCTGTTTGAGTTTTACTTAAAAACCTGAGGCTAGTTTAATACCACACACATTCCAGTAATTATACGATACAGCATTCATTTCGGTCATTATATGTTTTTCCTGCAGTGTAGCTCTGTTGGACCCAAGATGTATTAGCAGAAAACTGGAGTGAAACTCTGTGGGACCCCGTATTTTTTTAATAGGGATTAGGCGCAAAAAGTGGTTTTATGCAATTCAAGAGGCAACCTCACTGTTTGGATTTGGCTGTTTTATTACCTATATCGGTATGCATCTCTGTAGGATAAGTACACAGCTGTCATGTGCAATCAATGAATAAGGAAAGTTATACTAAAGTATTGCATAGTTTCTATTATTATACATGGGAGTTAAAGATCACGATATGTATCATTTTATTCTTATCAGGTTATATACTTTATCTTAAAAATTAAAGAAAAAAAGTCGTACCTATTTCAGTGAATTTATTGAATGGCATCAGCAGCACCATTATCAGTAGTTCTTGGGTTTTTGTATTGCTACTGTTTGCATTAACTGTTGTAAACTTTGAAAAATTTTTGACCCCAGTTAGTCTAGAACCAGATTTTTGAGGGGAAAAAAAAGTTAAAAAGTGTAGAGGCTGGTTTCAAGCAGCTGACACTTTGGCAGTTGGAGATTAGCTGGTCAAGTGCATAACTCCATTTGTAATTTCTGCGTGATATTTAGTCCATATCTAACCACTGTCGCAGTTCTTTCTTATCTTGAATACAAACTATTCATTTTTTCTATAGTAAACCCATAGGAGAGAGTGGGTGGGTATTAATTTTAGCATTGTTCAGTGCCACTGGTCATTACCGTATTTGACCTTTCTTCAAACAAAAGATCGGGTGTATATTCACCTTACCATGCACTTCGACTAAATTAGATGAATAAAGTTTCTTCCAAAACATTAATTACAAACATTGCTTAATAATTATTTAATTTGAGTGTATTGTTTAAATTTTTAAACAGCAATATCGTTTTCACTCAGTCTTATCTCTCAGGGTCAACTTTTGGTATTTCCTTCTCTTCCCTGCCTATTACGATGAGAGAAGTAAAGTCTGCCACTGCCAAGGCAAATAAATCATTCTCATTTGTTCCCCTCCAAATTAAATGCAATTGAGGAAGGCCAATTACCAGAGGCATCTCAGTCATGTGATCTTGATTGACATGAGTAATGGTATAGGGTGGAGCTACGCTTCCAGATTGTGAAGTGGAAATGCCTCACATATCAGTAACATGTTAGTTTAGTGATCCGCCGCGGTTTACATTGAAATTGGATTTTATTCAGTGTTATCATCGCTTTACGGATTTAGCGACAGTAACTTTTGTGTATTGTCACAAGTCATTACACATTTGCAGGTAGGTGACTTAACATGATGTACAATTTTTAGGTACGTTGCTGATAAATTCGTTTGTAATTGCTAAGGTAATTCGTCTAAACTGTGATCTCAGGTGAGAAGGATGCTGGGTAGCTATATATAATATATTCTCATCTCCACTCACCTTATAGAGATAATAAATTCCTTTAATCTATATAAAGGTGATGCTTACTCCAGAAAGAAAACATTTAGAATAATACAGTAATAAGTGTGTTCTAACTGTAATAGACTTATAATTTATATTGTGGTGGCACAACATAAATTTGAAAGGAAAATATTGTTTTTAAAATAATATATGTTTATGCAGAATTCTGTTAAAAATAATATATATGTTTATTTACACGTGTAAACATAATACGTCTATCAAATACACATGCACCGATGTACATTACTATCATGAAATTTCAAAATGTGCCACAAGGAAAAGAAAATAACATTGACGTTTCTGTTTTTGTTCAAATATCAGTGATCTTTGTTTGTCCTATATCTGAGAAAATGAGGGGGAGGGGGTCGCCACCTCCATTTTTTTAAAGGGGAAAATTCTGAAAATAGAGTTTAGGGAAGAAAAAAGATTACGTTTGAAAATGCATTGCATTAATTGTCCATATTCTGGTCTGGTAAAAGAAATCAGCATGAATCTTAATTTTAGAATAGACAAGCAGTTTTTCCCATTCTTAGATTTGGTGTAATTCTCATTCTATGTTATGACTTCCTCGTCGTCATCACCATTTATTATACTTTTACAATTTTAGTGATGTGCACATATACTTGTGTGTGTGTGTGTGTGTGTATGTATATATATATATATATATATATATATATATATATATATATATATATATATGAGAGGAGGGGGAAGAATGATGGAACACTTTGTACATGTTAATGTGAGATTGATCGTTATAAATTACTGTATACTTGATGTATTACGTTCAAAATAACGTAAATGCATAATTACACGAATTCATTGATTGAACATAAGTATGGGCAATCACAGAGATTAATTACTTATTTAATTTAAAATATCTGAGACAGTTGCAGTTTGCATCAAACATTTAGTTAATTTCCTACATAACCTGAACCATTATCATGTAGTAGCGAATTATTACTGCAAAAGAAGCTAGAACAAAACAAGGTCCATCACCCCTTGAAATATCAATGAATATTCGACAAGTTTTGGATTCGAGAACACAAAAGAGATTTTACAACCATCAATTAGTACTTGGGCAAGAAAGGTTCGTAATTTGGACAGAATTAAATTACACAGTACAGTAACTGCATGTGTTGTATGTTGATTCATTTGAATAATAGCACGGTGTGGTGTTTAGTGTTTGGATTTAGGGATGCAAGCGGAAAAGTCAACAGCACACTGGGTTAATAGCAGGGTGGGAAATAAAATGTAGGTTTAATAATTAAATATGTAATTTCCTCAAGATTTTAATCTCCAGGATAATTTTCTTCTGAGGAATTTTCTGAAGCATGATCTAGCATGAAGTCAAACCTTCAATGAGTCATTCAGTTTTAAAAATTAAGGTTAAAAATGTAATGTAAAAACGAACATTTGGGGATATTTTGGGCACACTTGATTGGGACTATTAATCAGCGACTGTTTGCGAGAGAGAAATGGTGAAATTATAAATAATTTCCACAGTTATTTTGCAAGTGGGTGAAACTTGTGGGCAGGACTTGCAAATTGCTTTTTCTTCTCATGTTTTATTATATTGTACCGAAGAAGAATAAATGAAACACTTAACACGTTCGTTAAACTGGTGTTAATTCAAAGATTTCTTGATTTGGGATATTAACTGGTGTTAATTCAAAGATTTCTTGATTTGGGATATTAACTGGTGTTATTTCAAAGATTGATTTATTTTGGGGTATTAATTGGTGCAGTAGAAGATAGTTTAATAATCATTATGACATGTGCTAGACATTATATCAATGTTTAAGAAAAAAAAGACAGCAGTAGCCCAATAAAATATAATATATTTTCAGTGACAGAATCTCTATGACCACTCTATGCATTATGGCATCAGGCTCTATGTTTTTTGTTAGACTTAAGTTATTGACGAGTATATCCAGTGCTTTGTAACTGGCACCGTGAAAGTTTGAGAAGACAATATCAAGGCATCGAAACGTGGCATGGCCATATACATGTTGCATGATGTTTCGTTAGAAATATTGTTGTCAAACCGCATGTCATGATATATTCTTTGCTGGTATGTTAATGCAGTAGACGGACAGTCGGGCACTGTGCATGAATATGTAATAATTATATTACACCTTCAGGGAACAGTGGTGACAGTTATATAACCATGTAGCCAATACATTAATGGAAGGAGTCACTCATATCATAGTATATTTTTGTCATATTACACAAAATACTCATGCATTTCAAGCCCTCTTAGTGCCTTAACATTTTTTTATGATTTAATCTCTCTCTCTCTCTCTCTCTCTCTCTCTCTCTCTCTCAAACTCAAAAGCATATAATTATCAAAATAACTGCAAGTTTAGCGGCTTTTTAATTACACCCTTCCCCCTAGGTTTTACATATAATAAAAAATATATCGCTCGTTACCTCAATAGAGGGGACTGTGGTAGCTCGGTTGGTAGAAATTTAGACTCGTAATACAAGGGTCGCGAGTTCGGTGCCAGTGTAGGCCAGCACGATTCGGCAGGCTAGGCGTGTCCTTGGGAAAGGTACATAGCTCCCGTTTCATTGACATGAGGTAGCCAATAATGTGCAAACGAGTATGATTAAAACCAAGAAAAATAAACCAAAACCACTCGCTCAGGTTATAATCAGTTCTCCACTGTCCTGTGTTATGATTTTGTAGCGACCACTTAGGGTCATGTTCATGTGACCTATGTTATTACCTTAATCGCTAATTTTATCAGCCAATCAGATGAAGTCCTATGCCATGTTCGGGAGACTGAGCAGTTTGGTTGGAAAGCCTGAATGGGTGCCGAGCGATATGATTCACTTTCAAATTTTTGAAAGCTGCATTTATATTGGCTAATTTAAAGGTCACGAGAACCTGACCCCTAAGCGGTCGCTATCAGATCTTCACGCTGGACAGTGGAGATCTGATTTTTATCATATTGAAAACCTCTAGGATACAGAAACATTCTAGTGATACAGATGTCCGGAGTTTTAAACTGAAATTTTGGGAGAATCATCTCTTTTGTGGAGAAAAAAAAACTTGTAAAATTATCCAGTCAGGGTTTACTCCATATACAGTGACGATTTATTTAAACTCTTTGTTTATTGTGAGAAACAATTACTCCTTAAGTGTACTTGTCTGGTCAAAAGGGAGCGTCTTTTAATGTCCTAAATGTTTCAGTTGCAAGCTAATAATCATAGTGAAAGACCCTAACAAATCATCCTGTACCAGGAGAGAGAGAGAGAGAGAGAGAGAGAGAGAGAGAGAGAGGCTATATGCAGCTGTTAAGCCGCCTGTCACACCTTGACAGGTGTTCATCATGATAAATATAGGTGATAATCACTGAGTAATAACCATGTCAATCAACTAGAGTCCAGATTGGAACCTGCTGTTCCTTTTGTTTCCCTGGACATGAAATAAACATCATCATGATTTGATCTCAAGCAAGACTCTTTCTTTGTGAATATCACTTGTATTACTTTAGCCCCCATAGAGAAGCCAGTACAAAATACGGTGGTCTCTTTTTATCATTTTTATTCGGTGTCATTTTCTTTTATGGTCACTTTCTGTTATAAAGATTTCCCATTTTATGTCCAGTTTGTTTAATTGCTATGCTACTTTCAAGTACACGTCTCTTGTTAAACTTGATTTAAGAAACACTATCTTTAAGTACAATACCCAAACTTACAATTTTCAGCTTAAATGGGAAGTTTGCAGAAATTATTTGCCCATTTCGCGAACTGAAGGATTAAGTTTCAAAATGATGTATGGACATCTTTCCATACACAGAGACAGTTAGAACAGCTCTCCCAGTGAGATTAGTTCAACATGCATTGAAATGGGCATTCTCTATGGATGAACCTGTTGTCATTTACAAACACATTGAAAGTGTATGTGTGTGCGCGCGCGCGCGCGTGTGTGTGTGTGTGTGACTTTTTCTCATATACATACTGATTCAACAAATTAAAAAGGACAGTAATTTATTTTTATAGACATTAACTTTTTCCAATGACACATTCCTAACAACGGGGTTGCCACCTGTTACGTATTTTAAAGAACCGCTCCGTTTTGAATAGTAAAATGTTGTGATGTCGATTTCTTAAAGGCTCACACGTGTGATCCATACTCTGGATATGTTCAGGTTGCTGTCCTACTTACAGTGACAGAATGGCAGGAAACGAACTTGGTATTAGAATCAAAATTTAGTGTATACGGGAAGTTGAACTGGTAATGTGTCTTGGTTTCTTTTTAAATGTCAGTTTGCAGAGAAATGCTACGTGAGCCTGTCATGCAATAGACACCATTTACTTGGATTACTAAGCAAATCAGCATCTGTCAATCATTTGACTATTTTGTTCTTTACAGATCCGTTATTGTAACGAATACAAAATATAAGACATTGCAGTAAGAGAGTTTGTAACAGATTCAAGTTATTGTGATGTCCGTCTTAGGTAAGAATGTCGGAAACTAACAATTAAATAATTGTACAGTTTGCATTGACTGTAGGGTAACATGGCTCTTGTTAGAGAATTATTTTTATGTTCAGTGAAAAGGATAAATTACAGATAGGATTGCCAAATATTTAACTTCGCCAGATAAGATCACGATAAAGGTGTTAGATTAAGCTACGTGTTACACTCTTCATATGTATTCAGTAATGATTCACTTTTTGTGCGGTTGCTTAAACTGAATGTCTGCGCAATTATGCCTACACGGTGCCGAAAAAATAATAGTTTTGACAATGTACAGGGAATTTTTGTAAAATATAAACACTTTCAAATAAATGAAATTAGAAGAAGGGTTTTGTCTTTCTAAAGTTTACTTTACGACTACATTGTTTAGACATTTATAAATTACTCCCCTCTGCAAGCACAGACCTAGATCCGCCCTTACATCATGTATTAACAGTTCAGGAACAAAGCTGTCAGAATGAAAAGTAGAATTTACAGGGCTGACTCTGATGGCTAGAACCATGTATTGTAGCAGATTTAGTTAATTTTAATGAGATTGTTCTGTCCGCATGAGTTCAGATCTTGTTTAACTAGTGTGGGTATGTGAGAATGCTTAACAGTAATTTGGTACATCAGTGGTTTATGCCAGGGTTTTCCTGCCCTTTCTTAAGCGTTTGCCCATCTTGTGCTAAAATTGGCATTAAATATCACAAAACCAATCTTGTACATCCAGTGGCACAATATGGCTAGAAACTGGTGGTGTGACCATACACTGTTGTGCTAAATCATAGGTGTGAGGGAAGGACACATATATTGACCATTTTCCCATATGTATTCTATTACAAAATGGAACTCTTCTATTATGGTCGTATATATCAGCAAATGGTCTCCACCTTTTTATACTGGGCCAAAGTTATTGTGACTGGACTTGGAACTACTAAGACCGCATCAAGAACAAAATTGATTGGAGTGTATTTATAGTGTATGTAGTTTTTCTTTCTGTTCATCAGCCTTGGTCAGGTAATCAATGAGGTTTTTATTTTTCATTCACAAGGCCAGAGTGAATAATGTGAATTTTTGGGATGATTACGAGACCCACATGAACATCAGTATCGGTATATTGTTAGGACATATCAAGGGCATACTAGGTAATCCCTTCTTCAGTTTGAAGAGGAGGGATTGCCCTGGGAGCAGGGAATCAGGAAATCAGCCATCCATATCATAAGCATCATAAACAATAAGGTTGCCTTCCATTCCTGTAAACGAGCTGATAAAAACAAAAAGTGACTTTGTGATCATGGTTATTGGATCATAAATTTGTTGTTTTGGGTATTTAGTTAGATATGTAGGTAAGTAACAAAAATAAACATCCACCACTGATTATAACACCCACCCCCATTTTGAGGCATCCTGGCTCCACACCTGGTTATGTAAGATACACCATACAGCATGGATCCTTTAGAAAGTGCTCTTGCAATGAGGGAAACTCAGTGGCCATTAGAAAAGGCTCTTCTTGTACCTACCTGGTGATTAATACTTCATGTCCAATTACGGTCAGCTTTTGTCAGGGCATTTTAAATTTGGTGTCAAGGCTTTTGAGAATAAATTGACATACTGTGCCTCTTTGTAAAGGTTATTGTGTACTACCCTAATTATCAAAATGAGGCACACAAAGATCACTTCATGGGATGTCCTCGTACGCAGAAACTGGCAGAACTCTTAGGCTCCAGTTATTGTGATTTTTCCTTGTTTCTTGATCCAGCATTGAGATTTATACAGTATTTATCTCTCCAGTTGTTTTATTAGACCCAGCTACAAGGGTCATACTTTACTTATAATGAAATATGAAGGGGGCCAATTTAGCAGGTGACAGTATTTGACACGTTTAGAAGCATCTATATGACCATGATCAGGCCTCTGAATTTTTGAAAATGCTTTCAAAGACTAATTACATGTTGGTATTCATTTTTCTACGGCATTCCACACAATTTCTTGATATAATTCCATCCCATCCCCTATGTGACATTCTTGACTCTGTCTTTGTATCCTCCAAGTTAACAGTTGATCGGTGTAAACAAATTACTTTTATTGTTTTACTTCTATTTTTCATACATACAATACATTCTTGTTCAAAATTATATTATTAAGTCAGAAATTGTTTTTAAATAATTTTTTAAATACTGAATTTCAATCAAGTATAGTTTCTAATGTATATGGTCATTTTGTACAAGTTTTTTTCTACAACTAAGATAGCAAGCAAGAATAAGAATACATCTGTATTGGGAGCAAGTACAGTAGATGGATTGTAAGCGCCAACAAGGAAACATGTAATAGAACATTGCAATACTGATTAGGGGAAAAAGACACAAATATCAGCAAGCATGTGATTACAAAGAGTTTGAGAATGATTAAATTTGAAAATGTAGTGCTTGTTGTAACAAGAACACTGATTTGGTATTTACTTGCATTACCATTACTAGCTGGTTAAACTAGACTAAATTGCTGACTTTCATACACTGATTGATGCTTGAAAAAATGGTCAGGTTAATGAACGCAACAATTCTTATCATGTCAAGGTGCTAATAATGTATGATGTTTATTCTCAGGTGTCTTAACATTAACCAATTTCCAATCTCTTCTGACAGAAAACAACAGCTGTTTCTTGACTTGTATCTGAGCAACTGACTGACTTTGTTATTTGTCCGGTCTTCAGTTTCTGCAGCTCTGAAGAGAAAAATATGGATTGTTTTCTCCAGAATGACTTTTTTTATGAGACTGTTTCATCGTGACTTGTTTTGTGAGAGGTAGTCGTTTTCATCAGGACATGAAAGACTAGTATCGAGGCAGCGTGTATCAAACGTATAACCCAATAATAGTGCAATCAGTACACTGACCTCTAAGCCACTGTGGCTCCCTGTACAAGTTGTTGTTATTGTTGTGAGTTTAATGCCATTTTACAACATTTGATAGGTTATACATGGCAACTAGTAAACGTGGTGGATGAAGAATATGGAATAAACCTGTAGGAAGCACGCACCTATGGTAAGTTACTGGCTTGGTAATATTGCCAGTGGTCAATAAAGAACAGTGCTCTTAGTCCTCCAGGTCTCTTTGCTCCATGTTGTATTGCATGTCCAGATCTTAATTAATTAGATACACCTGAGATAGGAACATCCCTATGTGAGTAGTTTTGCATGTCCAGATCTTAATTAATTGGATACACCTGAGATAAAAACCCTGACAAAGTAACTGAACCTTTGTCATGGGGTAAAAAAGGCAATCAAAGAACATTACGAAGGTCTGATAATCTTGTCACATAAAGAAAAACATTTATACCTTCTTGTGCTAACATCTAGCATATTTTATAACACCTTTCTTTTCTCTAATGTGTCATCAATTCTATGATTTTCATCAGATTGATCAGCACAAATATGACCAGGTTCCTTTTGTTTGCTGTAATGTATATTTTACTTGGGACATTGACTATATACATGTATACATCGAATTCAATTCTTGGCACAGAATTTTGTGTTCTGACTTTTTTAAAATAATTTTAAAAGCTAGTCTTCAGCAAAATTAATGATTGATTGTAGTTAATGTACAATTTGTTTGTAGATTTAAAGCATATTAGCACGTAAAAGGCTATATAGCATCTACCTTAGAGTAATTTGAGTAATTTAGGGCCGTGTGCATAGCAGACACAAAAGCTATCTACCTGGCAATATGATGATGTAAGCATGCTTTAACCAGAGCCACTGTGGCTTCTCAATTGGATATTATAAATAAAACGAAATGATTAAAATCATAAGATGATACTTTTTTTTGGTCACAAGCACGACCATTACCATCCTCATCCTCATCACCACCACCACCATCATCATCATCAAGACCAATGTCATCATCAACATCTAACATTAATGCATTAGTTGTGTATGTATATGTATGTGTATAAGTATATGTATATTTTTCATACCCCAAACATCATATTAACATTTAAGAACATTTCCTTCCCATTATGGCCAGTATGGGTCCTCTAGAATAAAGAAAACCTTGCTAAAGGTAAGGGTCAGTGATCTACGCATGAAGAGAATGTTGCATCTAATCTATTTGATCTTCTTTTCCGATTCATGAAGATAGACTCGTAATCCTGAAAATCTTGGGATTCTTTTCACACAGATATAAAACCTACTTTCAAAAATCTCCAAACATTAAAGCAAGATTCTTTTGAGAGTTGTTGATTGATGTTGAGCATTTGTTTTTGGAAGGGCTGACAAAAAATCTCCTGGTATTTTAACTTAATCAAAGTTGAAATGAATTTAAGCTTTAACAAATATACAGATTATACAGGGTAATGAAAAATGGCACAATTCATTTCTTATGGATATTTTGAAAGGAGTATAAAGGGTATAATATTTACACAATGAATAACCCTTAAATCTTTGGACTGGATGGAGATGTTGAGAAAATTTCGCATCATGCAATATCACCATGAACTTAATTCTACCAATTTCCTCAAAAATAAAATGTAATCTTTTTTTATTTTACATTGATTGTTGAAAGATATCACAGACTTTGATCAAAATATTGTCAATTATTCATACCAAAAAAGTTTTATTTATCAGTTCATAATTGTTATGGTCATGGTTATGTTTTTGTTTTAAAAGAATATATTTATAAATCAAAGGTTGTTCATAGACAAAATTACAGAATGGCTTCATATCTTTTTTTTAAATAAACAAAGTGATTTAAGATTTAATAACCCTTGAGGATTTATGTTCTTGTGCCAGCAGTAAATTAGCCATGGAAACTATAAATTGGTTTCCTATATAATACTATGACATTGTTCATTTGTATTCCCAGATTTGTTTATGTCATTATGTTTTTTAAATACATACTTTTATAATTGAAAACGATGTACAGATAGTTCTTCGGATTAAACGTATGCTTCTCATCATTGCATAGAATATAAATTTTAATTTAAATTTCCAGCTTATCCTCTGTGTAGGTCTCTTTTTTTTCTTCTTCTCCATTTCATTTTAAATAATCATTTTATATTATTTTTGGTTAGAAATAAGTTTTGTTTAATTTCATTTCAAACAAATTAAATTTGTTCCTGTGTGGCATTTATTAGAATATTTCCAAGCCTAGACTGTCACAGGTAGTCAATGTGCATTTCAATCAGTTATCTTCAGTATATGGTACATTACATTAGAGTTGTCAGATTCAATTATACCTGGGGCTTTATTTGGAGGTTACATTTTCTAAACTTGATGCCATTTCATCATGCTATTTTACTGTTAATATTGACAGTATTAAGAACATATCAGAAAATCTAATCAAACAACAAAGGTATAATGACCTATTACTCGAACAGTTTAACTATTTATGAAAGAAGTATTGAATGGGTTTAACTCCCAAAGGTTTAATAAGGTTTAGGTTTGAGCCTACAACAATGGTGTTAACTTCAGCAAATGTAGGAATAACTGTTACATTGTGTAAGGTAGCTTCATACATTATCACATGCTGATTCATTTGGCACAGTTCTTTTAAAATATATATTATATTCCACAACTAGATATGCCAAAACAGACATAAACATGCAACTTTAATTTTTGAATTTAAAAAAAAGTCATCCAGTTTGCTCAGGTATGATTTGCCCAGTCATTGACTAATTATATAATTGTTTACAACTAAATGCATACTGCACAGACCCAAATCTGCTATAACATGCAGTTTGTTAGGACTAAACAACATAGACCTTTGTCTGCTAGTACATCATGCAGGAGTAGATGAGGGTCTTTTGATGTTTGCAGTTAAACGTTTAAGCAAATATAAGAATATTTCATTTATCAAAACTCCTAATCACGGTATTATATTTGTTACTTTGTCAATTTTTGTACATTATGCTTTTTGAAAATATGATATATACCATCTCTGAGACTCGCTTACAAGTCAATTACAACAGCAAACAACAAAGACCCTGTTCTGCCATAGGATGCTGTGCCTGAAGACCAGGGTATGTTTCTGGCACTTTTGAATGTTCCTAAGAAACTGCACAGACCCAAATACACTGGTGCATTACGTGATGGCAGACCTAGATATATGCAGTTTTACAATTGGATTTGTATGCGAATTTACATGTTACCTTATTACCAAATTCTCTGATGATTGGCCCATGTTTGATGATAAAGTGAATTCCCACTTTTAAATCATTTCTCAGCTGAATACGATTTAAGAAATTACCATCGTCAAGTGAATTTTTAAAAGGTTTTCAAAAGCCGTCCTAATGATTTGTAGTCCTTGATATGGAAATGCGGTATTCATCAATTCCTTCAATATTATTTTTTCTTGTTCAGAGGAATGTTCTGTCTGTTAAATGTTTTAGATCACAAGCTTTTGGTTTTGAAGTGCACAGTTTCAAATCCTGCCATTGGATCAACCTGGTTCAATTAATATAATGATTCCTTGGGGAGAACACTTTACTTCAAAATTTTCTGCATTAAATAATGTACTTGTGAATCAAGTTGTTTTGCTCATCAAACAGAATCAAACTATTAAAATATTTTTTTCGTACACAAGGAGATTTTAAAACTCTAAACTTTAATCGCTGCAAACCCAAACATAAATTGTTTAATTTTTTTTTTTTTTTTTTTTAATTTAGGTTTAAGATTAGAACTTTTACATGTACACTAGGATTTGAGCGAGTCATTAGAATTATTTAAGTAAGTGCCTGATGTTTAGGTTGTGGAATTCTTTTAGTAATTATTAATCAAGGGACATTTATACATTTAAGTAATGCTTCACTTTACTCTAAGACAGGAATCTTCAAGACATAGGTCATATTAACACATTAGTGATATTGCTGTGGGAGGCTACATCATCCTAGTCGTCAGTTCCAGATATCAGAGAAAGATTGTTTGAGTTATGGAATGTCATGTGTATTATAGATAGGTCAATACACAGTCCATCATAGTTTGGCAGGTTAGTCACGGTAGACAATTAATCTGAAGTATTCCAACCCAAAAACATATATAGATACCAATGGGTGAAGCAGTTTTAATGCTTTGATCAAATCTAAGTAGAGATGTTTGGGAATCAATTATTTATCAAAGCGAGACAGATTTACTGCCTAATGTTTGATTATCAATCAAAAAAAGGCAGTCCTTGTTGATGTTGGTATAGAGTTTTGGGCTACATACAGCCAAATATTATTTTGATTGTCAAGACCAGACTTTGTAGTCATGGTTTTAAAAATACAATAAATATTTGATGTTAGCATTCCCGGCCTTCATGTTATAAAGAAATCAAAACCATTTGAAAGTGGTCATTAATTTGGAGTTTTGGAGCTGAATTTTATGGAATCTGATCAATTTTACAGCATTTTGAAACCTTTAGAACAGTTTAACACCTGAAATAATTACATATTTGAATAATGATGAAATTTGTAATGTGCAAAACGAATCTTTTTTTAAAATTTGTGTGAAAGGTAATGCTTTTCTTTTAAATGACTTAATACAAAGCACATTGCTGCTCATTAGAATGAGTGTAACCTGTGTTTTTGTGTAAGTATCCTGTGTTTTTTTGTGTAACTTTTTTTGGGTGGGGTGGGGTGAGACTGCATTTAATCATGCTAACATAATTCCAGATGCATTGGCTTATTAGATCTTGTATAATTTGTGTCATTCCTATCAGATAGTGTGATTCAGCCAGTTAAGTGTGCCCAAATTGAATAGCATGGATGTCTTCTGCCTGTCTGTATGGCTGGTGTGAAAAGCTTTCAGAAATACCTCAATAAATCCTTCATCAAAACTTGACAACTCTTGATTAAGCAAAGGAATGAAAAATGAATTTAGACAAATATAGTGTTTTCCCATTACTACAGCCACTTCAGGAACAGATGGAGCCACTGTCAGAGTTTTCTGCATAGGCTGGCATAATTAAAACATGGTTTGGGTGGGTGTAGGATGATGAGGGTAATATGTGATAAACATTGAACTAAACTGGTAGGGAAGGGAATACACACCCATACTAACTTTATACCCACACCCACTCTACTTCAGTTACTTCTCCTCGACTATGTTTGAAATCTTACTCTATACTCTCCTGAAGAAATGTATTTTAAGCATTTCAGAGTACCAACTTTGATTGATTAAACTCAAGTCTGACATAGCAATTGACATCTAGACCTGCATTCAGCTGTCAACACTGAAGTTCAATTCTCTATGTCTGTTAAAACCAGATCTATTGGAACAAGGTGTCCATGCCTGCATGTTTTTGAGGAATGTGGAATTTTCATTGAATTTGCACACTTTGCAGAGGACACTACCATTGTGTGAATCTTGATTGTCATACAGTATAACCTGTTTTGAAACACCACCTCTTTTGTCAAAAAGTATGGTCTCCGAACAGGTCACAATGCTATATAATCAATAAATTTGTGCATTCAGAACTGGTCTCTCAAGACAGCTGGCCTCACATAGCAGTGGCCTTTCAAGATAGGTTTTACTTTATTAAAATTCTGGAATTTGTACACGTTTTGGAATTTTGTAAGTACTTGAGATATAATATAAAAAAAGATTCAGAAATAACAAAATTAATTTTTTAAAAATGTCAGATCTTGGTGGCTAGAGTTAAATTACATCTAGATTGGGATGCCAAAGTATATATAGACAATACTAAGTTACATGGAAAACAAAATCTTTTTTGTTCTTGTCTTGAACTCTTGGGAATTACTTGCATAGTGAGGGTCAACAGTTTTTAGATGGAGATATTTTGTGTACTTGGGGTGAACATTTTCTGATTTATGAATTTTTCTGGTCACCCTGCACTAACATGCTGTGGTTATAGATCAACTACACTCTTTGCTTCACCAGTGAACTCCAGTGAAGAGCTATTATATCTTAAATTTTCACCCGTCATTACTTTCAGGAACATGATATGGATCTTTAATATTGTGGTGTATATGGTTGAGTATATAGGCTAAGAAACTGAGAGATAATAAATTCCAATTATGCAAACTGCAATTATCATTTATAAACAATAGTTGCTCAATTGGTAATGTGTCCAATTCATAGTCCAGAGGGTCACAGGTTCAACACTCTACCAGGCCAGACAAGGGCTTACTCAGTGTCCCTAAAAAAGAAACTTAAGCTCCCATTTCCTGGCAGTATATAGCCAGTAAAGTGTTCAAAATGTCTTTGAAAAAAAAAAGAAAACAACCAGGCAACCATATCTGTGACATGTACTGTAATTACATAATTTACAAACTATAGTAGCTGACATTGGAAGTTGTTGCTGATGTAGCCATATGAATCCTGTTTCTAGTGGAATTCTAAATATTTAATTTTATCAGAAGGAACTTTCTTATTTCCCATGCTCTAGCTTGGTGCTAAATAAATTTAGGCGATTATATTTTTTGTCACACCAGAAAAATTTGATCAAACCAGAGATCACTGACATGCAGAATTTGTATATTGAAATGTTTTAGTTTTGCCACATAATTCAGTTTTCTCAGATTGCATGGAACAAGTACTGTATGATATACACTGGATATCTCAATGAATATAACCAAGCAGTACCAAATTTTGTAAACAAATTAACTGTATAATTAATTAGATTGCAGGGTATGTTTTATTGGGACATAAAAAAAGTGGCCCTGGCTTCCATATTGTTGTCTATGCTTGGTTTAAACTGCTTTAAATTGATATTCATGGGCTCTTGTTTCCATAAATACAAGTAACAAATGTGGGATTATATATGAGGACACACTGTTTGAGATTGGCTAAGGTTCATGCCTTGCTAATCTGTTTCTCACCTGTTCCATATAGCTTCTTCCTTCAGTCTTTTGACAACTAAGTTAAATGTGGCATTGCTGTGTACAGCATCTCCCCTTAGTTAAATCAGACAGGTAATTAAGATTAACTGATAAGTTTTTAATCTAGGGCATATCAAGGGGGATATCTTGGTTGATAAATTTAATCAGCAATGGAACTCAATCTCATATCTAATTCTGAGGGAGTATACACCATGGCTTCCTAGGATAGAATTATAATGAGGAGGGAGTATACTCCATAGCTTTCCTAGGATATAATTACAATGAGGGAGTATACTCCATGGATTTCCTAGGATATAATTACAATGAGGGAGTATACTCCATGGATTTCCTAGGATATAATTACAATGAGGGAGTATACTCCATGGCTTTCCTAGGATATAATTACAATGAGGGAGTATACTCCATGGTTTCTTAGGATATAATTACAATGAGGGAGTATACTCCATGGTTTCTTAGGATATAATTACAATGAGGGAGTATACTCCATGGTTTCTTAGGATATAATTACAATGAGAGAGTATACTCCATGGCTTCTTAGGATATAATTACAATGAGGGAGTATACTCCATGGCTTCCTAGGATAGAATTATAATGAGGAGGGAGTATACTCCATGGCTTCATAAGATAACATTAGAATCAAAAATGTTATGCTTGGTAATTTTAACACACAGGGTTAGTAGTGGAACTCAAAAACTTTTTGACCTTAAAAAACCAACCTAAAAATACTGAAGGAAACCTTAAGGAAAAAAATAATTTTTCAACAAACCGATGAATGGCTTTACCGTGACCCAACAAAAATGCTTTTTTAGACAGTTTTTCATTAGGCTACATAGCAGTTGAGAAAGCATACAGATCCTTTTTAGCATTTACAGGTATTTGTTTTTTAATTATATATTTATTTTCGCTTATCTTTATTTTCATTTTATTTAGAAACAAAATCAAAGCATAATTTAATTTTTTTAATGTTGTGATCTCCATGAAGATGATCTTGTAACTTGATTTTTGTTATGGACAGCCAAAAATAGATTTTAAAACATTGATTAAACCTAAAAGAATTTTAAAACTGAATTTCACTTTTAACGATGAACACAATTTTCAGCACATGATAAGCTATTCATTAGGTCTGGTGGAGGAATAACCTAATAAAAAAAACGGGAAGAACAACAAACACACAGGCAGTGAAAGGAAAGTTTTTCGTCATTTTCATATTGTTTGAGCCCAAGACTCAAACCCATGCATGCAGAGCCGAGATGGCAATAACCGTACATGTTAATGCTTTAGAACTTGGCCACCAATCAAAGTACGATCTGAAACTTCTTTCTTTTGTTATTTAAGCAGGTTATGGACAGTAAAAATCAAAAAGCATGTCAAGAACCAGGTAAATCAGACCTTGGTTGTGTTTTTTTAATCCAACAGAATTCTTATGTTGATTTGAACAAGTTTTGAAAATTATTTCCTTAATTATTGATTGTGCTGAGAGTTGTATTCAACTGTCAATGTACATACATGTACAGGGATTGATCATTCAGTTCAAATTTAATAATGGACTCCATATTAGGTTTTCAGACACTGATTTTACAGATAATATTTTCATTATTATTGCCATGGCATCTTTTTAAAGTACGGTTATCTTACCTGTTATTATGTCAACTGATCAAATTTGTAAATGAGGAGTAGCAATAACAAGATTTTCAACATTGTAGCCATATTGGGCAACTCAGTGATACCATTTTCATATCCACTATCAATCCATACAACAGCTATTTCAGAGACCATTATTTTTTTTTTTTTGCCAATACCAGTAAATAGTATAAGGACAAAAGAAGATTTTAATAGGGATAAAAAAAGCTATAATCATAAAGTCTAGCTACAAATAAAATCCTTAATAGATAATGGTTAGTGATGTCCATAGAGTTTTTATGGAGGAATAGCTTTTAGTATCACATTATATTGTGGAAATAAATTAGATTAATTTCTGCTGGCCAGCAATTCAGAAATGAACATCTCTTAGTTACATTTCAAGTGAAATGCTTGAGTGACGGGTTTGTTACATGTAACTGATGCCTGATTCATAACCTATGCATGTGGTTTCATTAGGGAATTGTGATTTCCCAAACCTTTGTTCTGATTTATGATGGTACTCAAATTTTGGCTATTTATTTGCTGTAATGCTGTTTATGTAGCTGAATTAACAATAGCAGTTAGATAAATAGCTCAATGCACTAATGCTGGTTAGTATTGCTGGCATGCTCCCATAGCATCAATACTGAAAATACTTGCTTATAAGATGAGTCCATTTGCAAACTGGTCAGACCCAAATTTGCCATCACATAATGCACTGGTACATCTGGGTCTGTGCAGTTTGTTAGGAGTAAGAAGTAGAACAGCATAGATGCCGATCACCAGGTGCATTATATGGCAGATTAGAATCGTTCTTTTTTTAAGTTCGACTTAAGCTTATTAGCAATTATATACTGTAATTATGTTATTTGACAGTACAAGTTCATCCAGCAGTTGACAGCATAGACCAAAACTCTGCCTAAACAATTTGATAATTATTTGCACACTGTTAACTGGCCTACTTACTGTACCTGCTTATGTGATTAAATAATGTACCTACAAGCTTATATCATTGGATATTAAAGACCAATATCTGCATTCAAGAACGTGATGCTAGTCGGGTAGTCCATTGTGCTTTTAAATTGCACTCTGCTTGGCTGCTGTATGGTGTGGGTTTTGGAATCTGCAAACTCCCATATCCAAGGCAAACACTCTTAACTACTAGGCCACCAGAGCAGTCAAACAAAACCCAGATTTTCTTGAAGTGTGAAAAAGTATAAGCAGTTTTAGAGATCAGTTTTAGGGAAAATTCAGTCTTGGCAAAAATACCCTGATCACTGTGCTGCTCTAAATAATTGATTACGCAATGAACTATTTGTCAGTATAAATCTGGATTGTAACAGTTTTTTTGATGAACTTGTTAAGTGATATTCTCAGATTTTAAGCAGAAATAGAATCATTGCCTGGAGCTTAATACAGTGTAGTAAAATGTATAGCTTAATTCAGTTGGGATTGTGATGTTTTTTGACTTGTGACTTCTAATGGATGTACATGTGACAATTAATATTGTACATGTTCAATGTCATTTTTGATTGAAATGGAGAGATGTACATACAAAATTAAACATATTTGCTGTCAAATAATTAGGGCCTATCCTAAAATACACAGTTGCAGTCAGATAATCAGGGTCTATCCTAAAATACACAGTTGCAGTCAGATAATCAGGGTCTATCCTAAAATACACAGTTGCAGTCGGCAACGTTCCCTCTAAGCGAATTGTAGATTGCAGACAATGCTCGCTGCATTGCGCAAGCATTACGGAGACCTGCAAATTTTAATGTTGGATTGACAATTCAGTTGCGCAGGGATGTCTGAGTAGCTGCGCGTGTGCAGCTTAGAGGGAATGTTGGCAGTCAGATAATCGGGGTCTATCCTAGAATACACAATGGCAGTCAAATATTATGGCTCCATCTTGTAACACAAATGCAGTCAATAAGGGTTTAGCTTCGAATACACAGTTACAGTCAAATAATCGGGGTCTGTCCAAAAATACACAGTTGCAGTCAAATATTCAGGGTCTATCCTAGAATACACAACATCAGTTGATCGTGGTCAGTTCAGAAATACACAGTTGCAGTCAAATAATCATGGTCTATCCTAGAATACACAATGGCAGTCAGATAATCAGGGTCTATCCTAGAATACACAATGGCAGTCAGATAATCAGGTTCTATCCTAGAATACACAATGGCAGTCAAATAATCAGGGTCTATCCTATAATACACAATGGCAGTCAGATAATAGGTTCTATCCAAGAATACACAATGGCAGTCAGATAATCAGGGCCTATCCTAGAATACACAATGGCAGTCAAATAATCAGGGTCTATCCTAGAATACACAATGGCAGTCAAATAATCAGGGCCTATCCTAGAATACACAATGGCAGTTAAATAAGTCTCCATCTTTTAAGTCTTATAACAAATAATTGCTGAATTCATGCAAATTTCTAACAAAATCATACTAAAATATCATTGATTGTGTAAAAATTGTGCATCATATTTTCAGCCAGGACCATTATTAGTTTATTAGTACTAATACATTAAAAAGAAATTCCTCCCTTTTTTAAATAAATTTAGAGAGTATTCTCCCTTGAGACATTTTTAAGCATTGAATTAGACCCTACCTAATGAACCAGCAGTTTATATAAACATTGATCTGTCCAATGAAAGAACATTTTTTTCCACACTGTTCCAAAAGTTACATATATTCAAGACATCAGCAATCTAAAATGAAATTAAGTTTAATATAAATTAAATTAAGTTTAATATAGAAAGCAATCTAAAATTAAATTAAGTTTAATATACAAAGCAATCTAAAATTAAATTAGGTTTAATATCCAAAGCAAAACTTTTCTTTTAATCTGCTAATAAGCATTTAAATTTGGTAATAGTTGTTGTTTTGTGTAAATACATATGGATATAGAGCTTAATTAATTGTAAATGTTGACAATATGTCACTTGTAATGTTTCTTCTTTCTTGTCGCTTTTTAAAAATAGAAACTTTTAAACTATTGTCTTTAGTCAGTAATTAGAGAAAAAGGTGTATGGTTTTTTTGGGGTTTCTTCTCCACTCTTCTTATATCCATAATTTGAAGTATTTTCTTTTTCAAGATTTTCATTCACCTTAAAATTCTTCATATCTGCAATACATCGATGTGTATCAGTCAAGACCACAAATAAACATTGTTCTCTATAAACCATTATATATAATATGGTGTGTCAAGACATTTTTGACACAGCAGGGTTGAAAAATAATGGTCAGCTATTCTGACCATTAGTTCAATGAAATTAACTATATATATTCATTCAGTCCATGTGTCAAATAACTGGCAGACAAAGATGCCAAGGTATTTTCTATGTCACCATTCAAAATTAGTTAATCTGATTAAGGAAATGTGCTACTGATATTGTTGTTTGTTTAGCATATTGCCCTTTTGTGGTAATTGTTTATCCACACTTGTAAATAAAACACCACACCTACCTTTAAACACCTGTTGACACCTTGCTAAATACTGGCACACTCCAGCTTGGGTAATTAATATTCAGCAGAAAGAGAAACCATGTGGAACTATGTTTTCTATTAGTTTTACATACAAGCTTTCAACTGTTATTAGTTTTATAGTGTATAAACTGTTAGGATCAACCTGCATGGTGAAGAGAAATTTAATAAATGACTTGCACAAGTTAAAGAAAGAACTAATCACTTTAAGATTTTGATATATATATTTATTATTTGTTCCTTAAGGCTGATACTTGTTATTTTGAGAAAAAAGCAGAGAAAGGAAATAGTTTGATGTCAACAGTATTCATTACATTTCCAATGTACACATTTGTACCATTGGAGTCAGTCTTGGAAACAATTTGCCATTTCATGTACCTTCTGTACTTTTCTAGTCTCAGCTTGTCTTGAGATCTGTTAAAAATTGTTAAGTAGCAGTTTTCTATCAGTAGTATCTGTCAAAATCAAATACCATGCCAAGTATATTTTCTATCAGTAGTATCTGTCAAAATCAAATATCATGCCAAGTATATTTTCTATCAGTAGTATCTGTCAAAATCAAATACCATGCCAAGTATATTTTCTATCAGTAGTATCTGTCAAAATCAAATACCATGCCAAGTATATTTTCTATCAGTAGTATCTGTCAAAATCAAATACCATGCCAAGTATATTTTCTATCAGTAGTATCTGTCAGAATCAAATACCATGCCAAGGATATTTTCTATCAGTAATATCTGTCAAAATCAAATACCATGCCAAGTATATTTCTATCAGTAGTATGTCAAAATCAAATACCATGCCAAGTATATTTTCTATCAGTAGTATCTGTCAAAATCAAATACCATGCCAAGTATATTTTGTATTTAAACTGATTTGTTATATGTACATTGATTGTCAGATTTCTAATAATAACCCTGACAATTTTAGTGGGGGTCCCAAGTGGCAGAATGGTCTAAAGTGCTCACCATTATGGATCACTGCCATCTCACCTCTGTCGGCATGTGTTCGAGTCTAAGATATGGCTAATGTAGTTATGTGAGAAAGCTTGCCAGTAGCTTCTCATGGGTCGGTGGTTCTTTCCAAGGGTTTTCCCAGGTTCTTCCTCCACCAGTAATACTGGCTGCCATGTATAGCCTATCGTGTGCTTAAAAATGGCGTTATTAACCCTTCAACAACAATTTTAGTGTTACAAGATTCTTCGTTAATGAGGAAGCTTCCTGGTCTGAAAATGTTAAAACATCATCTTTACCAGAATTATGGATTCAGAGATTGTTATCCTGATCATTAGTTTGTGTTTAATGACTGAAGAGGACATCAGGGGCTACTTCATTTTGGCAGGAATTTATTGACAGGACAGCCAGAAAAAATTATCTCCCTGCGGCCACTTCTCACCCTAAACCAGTTAAGTTGTCATCCCAGACTGAGTCAGACTTGCATGTACTATTGTTTCAAAACTCAATTGGAAACATTGTCTTTTAATCACATGATGGAATCAGTTGCCTAATTTTAGTTAGAATTATTCAAATGATGCTCCCAATTAATCAGATTCACAAGATTCATGAAGAAAATGAAAAGGCCAAGTTTTCTTCTTCCCTTAAATGAAGTTTCTGTGGTGAATAGTAGATCATTATGATTAATTTCAGAAAAAGTGGATAAATTGAATTAGTTAAGGGCTTGAATGATATTGCCAAGGAATTTAATCCACCAATCACAGAAGATGCCAACAGAATCAGAGCTTAGAGTGAATCTCTGCCAAAACTAAAACAATTAGTAATGACCTGGCACTGACACAAGTGACCAGTGCTCACTATCAGACCCAATCACATTGTCCAGCTTGTCTGATGTGACTCCAATCACTGAGGTTAGTGGAGCAGAAACTACTGAAGGAAAAGAACACTTTTTGTAAGCTCTCAGTTAACACTTGACCAAGGATATAGGATAATTCTGTACAGGAGAAGGCATTTTATCAAGGAATTATATACTTACATGGTAAGTTTGCATAGAAAAGTGTGCATACATATATGTTTTGATATAAGAAAATTTAAAATCATTCATAGATGGACAGAGCATACAAAGTATTTGATGCTTTCACTTTTAAACATTCTTTACTAATATCTCAGCTGAAATCAGTTGGACTAATAGCAACATGAAATTGACATGCTTCAATTAAACTGACTGAATTTTGAATTTTAGTAATCGTTCTCATATGCATTTTTATGTACTTGGAGTCGGTGTATAAAACAATGTCTTTTTTCCTCTGTATATATTTGAATTTCCTGAGTAAAACTCAAAAAATTCAAATTATATATTTGGAACTTGATACACACCTTGGACTGTTGCAACAATGACATGCCTGTGTGTGTTTTTTGGATTTTTAATGTAGCTATGACAACATCCTTTTAGTATTCACAGTTCTTCACTTTCTATAATATTTAATCTATTTTTATCAATCTCTCCATCAGTTTTCAATGCTTTAATTTCTGGAGTATGTCTATCAAACCATTCAGGGCACCTCCATTAAACTTATTATACATATTGGACTAATGGTTTATTTGTAGATTTTGTATTTTATTCAGTTATTATTATTTTTTTACTTGTAAGTTTTATTTCTATTGATTTGTTGTCCTTTTTCCATTTTCAAATGAAATGTATACAATTTTAATCTTTTTAAGCTTTAGAAACTAATGCAATCAGATGGTCAAAATTATGTATCAAGTTTAATTTTAAAAAATTCACTAAGATGTAAATGTTTATGACATGAAGACAAATATTGCATGATAAAAAAAAGTTAAAAAGCATGAATTTACTTTGGTCATGTAAGCTTTGTCTTGTTTTAGATTCTAATATCAGTAACATGATGAGGTGGTATTTTTTTGGATTACATATTAAAAAAATTGTACGATTCTGGTATATAAATGTAAAAACAAGTCTTTTATTTGTGTTACATATAAAAATAGTATGATTCTGGTATATAAATATAAAAACAAGTTGTCTGTTTTTTGCAATATATGTAAAAAAATAGTATGATTCTGGTGTATAAATGTAAAAACATGTCTTTTATTTGTGTTACATATATAAATAGTATGATTCTGGTATATTCTGGTAAATAATTTGTGCTGTTTGCATTACAAATGGAAATAGTATGATTTTGGTATATTTAAATGTAAGTTAAGTTTTGTGTTATTTGTATACCATATGGAAATAGTATGATTCTGGTATATTGATGTAAATAAAATGTTGTCTTTATTATTTGAATTACATATTGAAGCAGTATGATTCTTATATATATATATATATATATATATATATATATATATATATATATATATATATATATATATATATATATATATATATATATATATATATATAATAAGTTGTGATGTTATTGGTATTACATATAGAAATAGTATTATTCTGGTATATAACTGCACATATAGAAATTGTATGATTCTGGTATATAACTGTAAATAAGTTGTCTGTGTTATTGGTATTACATATATAAATAGCATGATTCCAGTATATAAATATAAGCAATGCCAAGAGAAATGCATTTAATTTTTGTTTACCGATATAGAATAGCCTTTTCCCACACCACAGACTAGTTTAGTTTTGCTTAAAAATAAAGCTGAGTAGTTTCTACAAAATTATAATTTTTTTACTTCAAGCTTGCTTGTTTCCCATGGGAACTTTCACAAGTGTTTATTCTTACATTTTGTTACACAAAAGAAATAAAAGATAAAGATAAATTTTATGACTGAATGGGTTGATAAAGAATTAGGCATTAAATTTCGTGTCACATATGACTGCTGAAGTATGAAGTGATAAAACTTCAATTGGTTGATATAGGAATATATTGTTCTTAAAAAGGTGTTTTATAATTATATATACATTAGTTTGTGGGTAATAAAACATACCATACACGATATATGGTGTCTCTGTTTTATCACTGTAAACAGATTACTGGTGCATGTCTCTCACCATCACCTTTTAAACGTTTGGATGAATTTTATAATTTATGAAAGATAATGGGTCAATAATTTAATTGGGGAGGGTGAATCTGACACAAGTAGTTAGGAAAAAAAATATTTTTCTCAGATGTGATGGGGAAAAAAATGATATCCATTATATTAGTTGGGTTCGTTATAATAGTTATTTTCTAGTTTAAAATAAATCCTGATTCGAAGAAAAATGCCCAGCAGAGAAAGGTAAATGATCAGCCTCACGTTATGTTAAAGTTTTGCTACTGCATTAATGACTGTAGCTATTCATTGGTCATGACTTGAGTGCTGTTGGATTTGATGTCTGAATTAATGATTCATAGAATCTTCCTTTTCCACTTTTTGATAAATAAAATTTTCTTCTATTTCCAGTCAGTCCTTTGAAGTTTATGGACCCACAGTCTGTGCAGCTTACGCAGCGTGCTTGCTAACGAGAGAGTGTAACAGACGAGCATTCCATAAACACCAGCGTTCAACAACAACTAGCGACATGGTTGAATGCATCCAAGACTCCTTTGATTTCCTCTACATGTAAATTTTACTTGTGTAAGTATTCCTAAAACATTTTTCATCACACCAGTCATTTATATGTATTATCTAAGTGACCCACTGTTTTTCAAAAACTGTCTCATTTATCAGACTCTTGATTTTATTTTCAGACATTGTTGCATTCCCTATTTGGCTACACATGTTTCTGAACAAGTGTATGCAAATTTCAACATACTGTAGTAGTACACGCAAGAACAGAATTATTACTGATAATGGTTCATTTAGAATGGTACAAAAGTTTGAAATATTTTTTTATTTAGAGTTAAACATAGACATTGATTGAAAGACGTTCAGTATACTGTATGTTCGTAAATTAAAACTATCATTTCTCATACCAGATAATTTTAACGCAAAATAGTAAAATATTAATTTATTAATTTAGACTAATTAATATAAAGCTGAATTGTTGCAATATATAACAATGAACTTTTAATATGAAAACATGTAATGCCTTTCCATCAACCATAACAACTTGTATGCTAATAATTGAAATCAAGAAAGCATGGAGAGTGGTGTTGTATTTATTTGAATATGTGGGACTATTAAATAAAAGAAGATACATAATAATAATAATAATAATAATAATAATAATAATAATAATGAGGACTTTGTATAGCGCCTAATCTTACGAAGTTCTAAGCACTTTACACCATCAATAATGATATGATTACACTACAGAACAACAAATGACAAAAACAATGAAATTGGAAAACATAAAAACATGCTGAAAACATAAAAGATGCCTGATACATGCCTGATCAAAAATTAGTTCCAAGAAATTTGTTTTGTAAGAACATTTAAAGTATTGCAACTTTTCTTGGTCTGTTCATCTACAGGTAGGCATATACCATATATACTGGCTTTTAAGCCAAGTCTAATTTCTAACAACATAGATCCTGATCTACAGTAACTTAATGCTCCAGCAGATTAGGGTCTGTGTTTTGTGTTCTACTAATTACTTATAACAAACTGCACAGAACCAGATCTGCTAGTGCATTATTTGACAGCAGGTCAGGGTCTGTGCTGTTTGCAGTTGAACTGGTCTTATAAGCAAGTATATACAGTACTTTCTCTTTTTCATTGATAATATAAAACAAACTGACAGCTCTTGTCTGGAGAGAAGATGTAATACAAGTGTTAAGATCCAGTAATTGAATCCTTGTGGCCAGTTTTACAAAATTACCAACAACATGCAATTGGAGCTGTTTATCAGACAGGGCAACACAAAGAACATATCGTATTATATACTAATTGGACAAATATGAAAATTGGCTGTTATGAAGCAACTTGTAAAGTTAAAATTGATGTATCACCCCAGTACTGTTGTGTGTGAACTGTGTTGGAGAATTTGTTTGTACAGTTACAGTATGTTTAATGGTGACTAGCAATTTTATACAGATAATTGAATTGATGCCCTGCATTTATTGAACAAATCAGATCAGATTTTACCCCAGGGCACTAAAAGTCTACACCTAGAAAAGTTTCCTATTGTGACTAATGATTGTTTGAGTCCAAACTTAGTCATTATCATGTCCAACTTGTTTAGACTTTGATCTTTTTTTACCTTTGATCTTTTTTTAACAAGGGAGGTAATTGCACTTCATAAAAGTAATGTAAGAATGCAATATATTTGTGTAAATGTGGTGCAGTTAAAGTGTCAGCTTATATGATGTTTTTGGTGTTCCATCATACAATTTCTCAGCTGGAGTTTAATATATTGGAGCAACATGAGAACAGTTGCTAAATTGTTGATGTTCTATACCTTTCCAAAATGTTTTAAGTTATCAGCTACAGAATTTGGTACCTTGACTTATGCAGCCTTGTTTAGACATTGGAGGCAATGATTTTTCCACAAATCAGGATTTATTTAAAAATGACTTGTAAATATCAGATCACAGCCATAACTTTCCACAAAAGATTTAAAAGATGAAAAGTATACAAATATTTTTTATAAAAGATAAAACTAATTTGCATTTTTTTGTCAAGGTATTTATTGCAAGCAAAGAACCATGAGTTAGATTGTAGTTCTTTCATACCTGGTTAGGCATAGCAATTTCTGTGCCTTTTAAACATAGCAACAAGAGATTTCTTTTGATAACATGTTTGACATACACCCAGCTTCAGATGGAAGGTCTGGGTCTTCTATTACAAATGCTGTATATACTAATGTGAAATGGAGATCAAACTACAACAAAGAAAAAACAACATCGACTCTGATCTTCCACTGCTTGCAAGCAAAATAGACCAGTTTATTGTCAAATAATATAATGGTAGATCAGGGTCTTTATCTGCAGTTGAATCGGGCTTTTACACGAGAATATATGGTATGGGTCTATCTTGTTTGCAGTGGATCAGGCTTTTACATGAGTATATATGGCATGGGTCTATCTTGTTTGCAGTGGATCAGGCTTTTAGATGAGTAAATATGGTATGGGTCTATCTTGTTTGCAGTGGATCAGGCTTTTAGATGAGTAAATATGGTATGGGTCTATCTTGTTTGCAGTGGATCAGGCTTTTACATGAGTATATATGGTATGGGTCAATGTTGTTTGTATTCAAATCATGCTTATAGATGAGCAAATATGGTATTGGTCTATGTTTGTAGTTGAATCAGGCTTGTAGATGAATTAAGATGGTTCAGGTCTATGTTGTTTGCATTTGAATCTGCATTTACAGGAGTATATAGGGTATGGATCTCTGTTGTTTGTTTTTTAATCAGGCTTTTAGACGAGTTAAGATGGTTTGGGTATATGCTACTTGTATTTGGATCAGGCATTTACAGGAGTGTATATGGCATGGTTCTGTGTTGTTTGTTTTTTATCAGGCTATTAGTTGAGTAATTACGGTATGTGTATCTTGTTTGTAGTTGGTTCAGGGTTTTAGATTAGTAAATACAGTATGGGTCTATGATATTGGTTTCCCTTATAATTTTAAAATAAACGACAAAGACCATGATAATATGCTGTCAGATATAGAACTAAAATTTTCATGGTTAGGAATTTATTAAATATGGCATGTAGGGGCCCAGAGTGGTCCATTACGGATCACTGCCATCTCACCTTTGTCCGCGTGGATTCGAGTCTAAGATTCGGCTAATGTGGGTATGTGAGAAAGCTTGCCAGTAGCTTTTTGTGGGTTCTTTCTGGGGTTTTCCTGGTTCTTCCTCCACCATTAATACTGGCCAACATGTATAGCCTATCTTGTGCTGAAAAATGGTGTTAAACCCTTAAGAAAAACAACAACAAAAAACAGCAAATATGGTGTAAATTCAGCAACATCCATTTTATTGTTAAATGCCTGTTCCTCTGTTACCCAATAGGTCTTCTCTAATTGGCTGGAACTATTAGTCTGTTTAGGGGGAAAATAATATAAATTACTGTTTGATAACATTACTAATTCTCACACTCTGGCCAGGGGATTAATATAAGATAAAATTTTAACTAATTTGGATATTTTTTTTTACTGATGCCGACATTTAAAGCTCCAAATTTTGAACTTGTTTCCTTGGATATAAATGACTCTCTTTTATGGAATTATTTTGATATTGGTTATGGTTCATTATAACATGTTTTTAAGTGTTTCTGATTTCACTGATATTGAAGTTTTTATCATTAAATACAACAATCTGGTTCATAGGTCATATTGACCTGTGTACATTTGACTAACTGTGAACAGAACAGTTCCAAGTTGAATGAAAACATATCAAGAATTAAATAAAATAGGAAATAGGTGATTTGCAAACCTCACTTTTAACTATGTTTGTGTAAAAAGTCTTGTAATATTGATTCTTTAGATCTATTATACAGAGAAGAAAGTGAAAAAGACCTGCTTTTAGTCTGTCATGTTTATTGAATTCTTTGCTCAAAGCCCATTACCCAAATTATAAAACTACCTTACTGAAAATTTGAGAAAGTTTTCAGATGATTTTCTTTCTTGATAACCCCACTTTAATAATCATTTTAATGGTTTTAAATTAAAATTGTAATTATAGTTCCTTTGATTTGCATTTACTTCACTTTATGGTGTTATTTATAAAGCGAATGTTGGTTAATCAATTTAGGAATTTCACTCCTATGTGTAGTTAATTCCATTTGTTCTTCTACTCTTTGAAATCTATGTCATTCATCTGCCACACCTGTCTAAAATACAAAGTTGTGATACCTGTCTTGTCATTAGCAATAATGATTCCATGTATTCATGTATTTAATTACTGATAAGGAAGGAAGTGGGTGGAGTTGAAGCCTTGCTGCTCATTAATTATTCACCATCATATTAGAATGCAATCCGATTGTTGGGCATTGAATTTTGTTTTTTCATGTGGCAACAGATAATTCAGGATTACCTTGTATACTTGGCTATCAGAATAGTCCAACTGCAAACAGCACAGACTCAGGTCTGCCATCACATAGAGTGCCAGCATAATCTGGATCTGTATAGTTAGACAGTAAACAGTTGAACAGACAACACAGACCCTTGTCTGCATCCGCATTGTGTTATGGCAGATCAGGATCTTTGTTGTGTGCAGTTTGGTCAACTTATATGTGAGTAATTACAGTAGATGTTGAAATCATGCATCACACAAATTTCAGCTCTTCAGAAGAAAAAGATATATATATATATATATATATATATATATATATATATATATATATATATATATATATATATATATATATATATATATATATATATATACACACACACAAACACGCACACACACACACGTGTGTGAGTAGACATCTCTGCAGTAAATGGTTGAGGATAGTGCATTTTAAAAAATAAGGCATGTTTGTGACAAATAATTTAAACTGATTTTGTTTTTCATTTCATAACCAAATATGTATCATTACAATATGAAACTTAATTTTGAGAATAGATAGTAAGTGACATGCTCTGAAATGCAATAAAATATGTTTTTGCTGCTTAAACCTTGTTTTCAGCATTGCTCAGAATGAAGTAGTATTATCTAGAGATACTAAACTCTTGTGACTTTGATACTTTGTACAATATATATATATATATATATATATAAGATTTAAACTTTAATGTGTACACATGTACAAAAATAATGACTTTCATACTTTGAACACACATAACAATAATTTTGATGATGTGTACACATACACAAGATAGGGAGTATAATAATTTGTACATTACTACATCAATAACAATAATGACTGATAGTATGCACATGTTTAACAACAATGTACATAATTATGTACAATAATACATAATTTGTACATTACCAACACTAATGACTTGTATTGTGTACATATGTACAATAATAATAATAATAATAATAATAATAATAATAATAACTTAATTATTTGTGCTCAAATATAACATGTAACATTTTATAAAAAAAATTTTACAAATAAATTTTTGTATGGGTAAGAGCACATGAAAGAGTCGTTTTTTTTTTCTTCTTCAAATTTAAATTGATATACATTATTTATATTAAAAATGGCGACACCAGTAGCAGTTACCCTCTGTGATGTTTTTTTCAGTAATTCCACTGTATTTGGATTTGTGAGCCAGCATTTCAGTTCATTGGTTAGGGTTATAATTTTATGGGATTGTCTTAATCCAGTATTAAAACCAAATCCTAATCCTTTACAAGCATGGCTTTATGTTGACACCTATATTTAGAGATAAGAGTACAGCATGGAAATATATAAAGATTTATACCAGCTGTACTCATTTACAAGACATGTCCAAATGCTAACTGTACAGATCCAGATCTGCTTTGGCAACTAAGGGGCTCAGACCTTAGTGGGTGAGTGGTCTAAAGCGCTTACCATTATGGATCACTGCCATCTCACTAATATCTGTGTTAGTTTGAGTCTTGGGCACAGGCAATGTAGGTTACTGTGAGAAAGCTTGCCAGTAGCTTCTCATGAGTGGCGGTTTTATCCAGGTTCTTCCTCCACCATTTATGCTGGCCACCACGTATAGCCAATCTTGTGGTGAAAAATGTCATTAATCCCTATAAAAGCAATATCAGCTTTTGCTATGAGCTAACATATCTGGGTCTGTACAGTTTGTTAGGAGTAATCAGTGGAACAAACAGTATAGAGCCAAATCTGCAGGCACATTATGCTATGGCAGATTAGGATCTTTGATGTTTGCACTTTGACTTGACTTATAAGTGAGTATACATGGTAGGATGACTTCACCACAGGAGACCGTTTTAATTTTGCTTATTAGTATTTTACTCACATACTTAGAAAATTATTTGGTTTGGTGTTTCACGACAGAGCATCACCAGTGGCTTTTTTTTAAACTCTATTGAGAAGAGAGAAAAAACAGGGATCAATTCCTCTGGTAGGATTTGAACCTGTATACTTTCAGTCTCAAGTCTGGCACACTAAGTACTTAGCCACCAGAGTTTCCATTAAAAACTGAAGTGATAAAAAGTTATTTGCAAGCATGGCCTTAAGTTATTCATTTGCCCCAGGATACAATAAGAAAATTGTATGATATATTTAAAAATAATAGTTTGCAAAATTTCAGTATTTATTGATATTTTATTTATTACATTTTCTTTACCTTATTACATGCAAGGAAAAGGGTAAAAATTAGTAAACATATTCTGATACACTTCATGTGTGCAGCACACAAGGCAAATAATAAAAATATGTAAAAAGATATTATAGTACACGTAAGGAGTGCAGCATGCAAGGAAAAGGGTAAAAATTAGTAAACATATTCTGATACACATCATGGGTGCAGCACACAAGACAGATAATAAAAATATGTAAAAAGATATTATAGTACAGGTAAGGAGTGCAGCATGCAAGGCAAAAGGTGAAAATCAGTCCAAACTATGGTCACATAAACATTAGTTGTAACCAGGAATTTCCTTGTACCAAACTCTCCATATTCACTCTGGCCATTGAATTTAAACATTGTACACAATAATCAAGATGATGACTCGGTGGTTTGAAGTCATTTTGGGTCTAGACCACTGTTATGGCCACTGATGCTTATATATCTTACAGTGCATTCATTTACTGTCTAAAGGTAATTACTGGGAGTATTTAGTGCCAGTAGGTTTTGCAGTGTTGATATTACTAATTTACTCTCTTTAGTAAAAGAGTTGCCCCATGTATGACCTCAGTCTTCAAAGTCTGGCTTGATTTCTATCTCAACTCCACCCCTTTGAAAATTATTCACCTGTATAAGTACGAAAAGCTGACTAGTCGCATGCCAGGCTTCAAGTCTGCCATACTGCACTCGTTTCATTTCACTTTTAAAAATGTATCTTTGATGTTCCTGAGCTCTTTATTCATTTTGTTTGTGCTGGATTTGTTAGTGGATGCACCATAATGGGAAAAATCAGACAGACATCAAATGTGAAAGATGTATAAAAATACTTTTCAACAGATCATTGTCAACACTGAATGAAAGCTATTGTTCTTGTGTCAAATGAAAGTGTAATAGATATATTGTTGTTCAGAATGGCATAGATTATACTCCATTATGATTAAAAAAAAAAAAAATTGGTAGATCAAGCGAGAAAAACAGGACAACTTATTTCTGACTCATTATTTAGACCTAGGTTCATGCACAAATCTTGGCATGTTTTTGAAAATTTCTTATACTGCCAAGTTTTTGTGGGGACTACAAAAATCGGTGTTGTGCACATTACTATCCAATTATATATTTTTTTTAAAACGTCCGTATGGAATTGGTATGAATATAAACATCAGTGACACGATGGATTATATGCAAGGTATGTATGTAAGGTCTTAAGTGAGAAATTTGTCCTTTTATGCAATTTTCCTAACATATTTCTACAACAAATAGTTCTAACTGTTCCATATTTATTTTTTATTATGGTGCTTTCTTGACACGGAAAATCAGCTTTTTGTCTGTATCTAACTGACCTGATCAGCAAAAAAATATTTTAAACATTGTATCTTAATTTTATAAAGTATTAATTAAAAAGATATTGAGTGCAAAAGATATAAGTATTGTTAAGACATAAGTGAAATCATTACTATATAATTTAAAGATAAGTATATTATTGACATTTCATTGAAAGTAACATTAAATACATTAGTTACACTTTACAGCAGCGTTTCCCAAAATGCAGTACTCGTACAAGGTTGGTGGTGGTATGTGAAAAGCGTTTCAGGAGGTAGCAGCAAGAAAATAAATCACTACAATTTGCTATAAAAGCAAAATACTATGTCATTGAGAGAAGAGCTATGCTGACAAGACCAATGTCCCTAAGGGTTATACAAATATTATGTTTGGGAAGCACTTTTACAGAATTAAAAATAAGTACATTAGTTACAGTGTATCTGATTTATTAAAATCATTTTAAAAATATATCTTAAGAGAAACACAATTCTTTAATACATAAAATATACAAGAGTGTATGACAACTTGCTTGTGAAGACAAATATTGTTTTATACTTACAAAATATATTTAGAAATAGAAAGTCTAATGATACTTAAGAAGTTTTTGTAGGATGTACAAGTGTTAAACGTGGAATGCTTTTTAACATGGAAACTAATGTAGTTTAATATAAAACAGGGACTTGCAAATTAAAGCTATGGGGTGAAATGTGTAACCTCATCAGAGAATTAAAAACTAAAGCTGATTTACGATGGAACAAAAGAGATCCTTGGATCATTCATAAAAATGATTATTTGTGATAGATCATTATCTTGAAAAAATTGTGATTTGAGTTGTTTTTTTTTATTAATTCAGTCATATTACTTTGATGTCTTGAAGGAAAAAAAAGTAATTTTCAGAGATTGAATTATATGTTTATAAAAAAAAAATCACCTTAATATATTAAACTGGAAAAAAATTAAACATAATGAAGAATGAAATGTTTTCCAACCCTAAAGAAAGCATAAGAATCTTCAATATATATGCAAAAAACATAGACCCAAATCTCCTGTTGCATTATATGCTGGCAGACCAAGGTCTACATTGTTTGTTCTCATGATTACTCCAAACTAAGTGTGACATCAGAACTGAGTCTGCACAGTTTGCATTTGTACCAAACTTGTGTTATCAATACACAAATGCTTATGATATCAATACACAAGTACTTATAATAAACTTGAGCTGAATTTCCATGAAACTAACTAACTACAAAAATTAGCCTCAATAAATATCATGTTATGCAATTTGCATTTTTCAGATGTGATTTCAAAGTAGTGGTAAAAATAGCAAGATGTACAACAGTTGGTATCCTAGCTCTTTTTAATTAAAGCATAGTTTGTTAGTGGTGCAGAACTATAAATGACAGGATTATGTCAGGAATGATAAGGGCTGACATCTAGACTTGGTACTGACATTTATTTCGAAATTAGCTACTTCAATCATTTTCTTTTACTTCTATGTGTTACCCCAATGTGTATAATAGAAGACCTTGTAAAAACAAACACACATGGTCTTTCAGAGGTCTGATACTCCATTTTGTGTAGCAATAGACTGGTTCTCCACTTTAAGACTTGCATTGTGAATAGTACCAGTGTTAAATGTGCATCAAAATTATAGTGATGGTATTGCAAAGGATTGAATTTAAACAATCTCTCACTTTTTACAGGAAAACAGGAAAGCCATTTGTAGCTGTGTTTGTTATTCCCATTTCTTCTCTTCTCTTCAATTAGTTATTGTGACACATGCATGATTGAGACATGATGAGGGTAAATGAGCAAGAACCTTAATGACAAGTCATTAGTTATATTGTCAGCAAGTATGATGAAGTAGTATGTCAAGTGCTCGACCTTTATGTCTAGGTATGTACCAGACTGGTCCACACTAAAAACAAAAATAGATTGAGGATAAAGTGTGATGTGCAGTTTGTCTTCTCAAGAGTGAATAATTAATTTATTGAATAGCAGAGCAGAGATAGTCAGTTTATTAGTATGCAGTCTGATCCAGGACATTTAGTTTGAAATGGGGGATTCATTTTACTAAAAATGGCCATTTTTTTGCAGTTTCTAAGAAATCAAAATGTAACATAGTTACTGAGACAATAAAGGAGGGGTTGATTACACATACCCCTCTCTCTCTCTCTCTCTCTCTCTCTCTCTCTCTCTCTCTCTCTCTCTCTCTCTCTCTCTCTCTCTCTCTGTGGTGTGAAAGCTTCCATTGAACATGAAGTCAGGTGTAAATGTCTGTAAATGTTATATAAGACAATTATCAAGATTTTTGGCACTAAAAAGTTTGGCTCACACCTATCCAGTCATAGCAGTGGTCAGTTGATTGATATAGATTGTGGAACCATACCTTTAGGGTTGTAGTGTTTAATGGCACTTCTAACACATTATTGGCTGTTCTTAATGCAGTGGGAAAGTTGTAGCTAAGTACCTTCCCAAGAGCAGACCTAGGCAGCAAAAACCAGGCTGGCCTGGGTAGTTATTGAACATAAAACCCTTTGATTATAAATCTGGCACTCTACCAACTGAGCTTCTGTAGTTCCACTTTTTATGGTCTAAACAAACAGAAGACAAAATGAGGAATGTAGCAATTCAATAATCACAACAGATTTTTTTTATAAAAAGCAGCATTTTCATTTTTGGGGAGTGACAAAGTACTTTGGCAAACGCTTTTCTTTTTTTCCAACTGGATGTTTCAGGAATTAAAAGTCTTAGTTCTGATAAAAATTATTGCATATATCTGTTGATAAAATATAGCATTAAAATGAATTACCCTTGTATAGTTAATGCAACAGATACAAATGTTAAGGTAAGTTATGTCCACATTTCCTTTTGAAATCAGGCAAAATGAAGATTTTGTTTTAATTTTAAAAAATTCAGATGTAGTTATTTATATGAAAGAACTAGATTTAAATACAGCGTAAAAGTGGTGAAAAGGGTTGACTACTTTGATGAAATGACATATAAATTTATACAGATCCTGAAAATTTATACCATCAGTTCATCCAAGTCTGAGTTTCACAATGTTACACTTGAAGGACTGTCTACTTAGGTCCCAGGGGATAAACCAGGTTAATTGTTTTAGTTGGATAATAAAGGTTAGGGACATTGGAAAAAACAAATGACAAGTGATTGTGAGAGCAATCAAACATGCAAATGTTTTATCTCAGTGGAGAAAACTACAAGCTACCATGACAAGATTTTCTTTGCTGACAAAGCAGTTTTTCAATATTGTGCATGTAAAGGGCGTATGAAACTTAACCAATATGGATCTATGATTTATATAGAGTATGGTTAACTTATATAAATCTTCATAAAATATGCAATTTGTTTACTTTTTAAAATCATTGTTCATGCCTGTTAGGTCAACAAAACTCTACAAAATCAGATGAGATTTTTGCCACCTAGCAAAAGAATTTATTCCAGATAAGGGTAGCCATGGTAGTTTAGTTGGTAGAGCATCTGACTTGTAATCCAAGGGTCACAAGTTCAATACCTGGTCAAGTCAGCTCACAAGGCACACAAGTCCTATTTCTTTATGATGAAATAGCCAGTAGCCTTTTCCTTAACCAATGCTATTACAAAATACCAAATCAAGTGTAAAGGTAACAATAAATGTAATCTCTGTCCTACCTTAAGGGTAATGTTAGTATGTCACAGACTAACATGGGAATTCAGGTTTATGTATGTGTGTGTGTGTGTGTGTGTGTGTATATATATATATATATATATATATATATATATATATATATATATATATATATATGTGTGCATGTCTTGTTCAAGATGTGAACTAAAGGAAAGGGTGCATTACACTTTTCACATACCAGAAGATTCAATATGGCCAGCTAAAAGCAACAGCCCCTCTCCCCTCCCCCACTGCCCGCGTTCACTTTGGTAACTCTGTCAGGGGGTATATTAAATCACCTTGAGGTGCAACTAAGGACATAGACTCCGAACTAAAGGATTCTTTAAGGTTTATGGTTAGCAGAATCATTTGATTTGATTACTCGACTTTATTTTAATGAGAAATAAATTGTATTGAATTTAAGGGTAAATGTCAAAATTTTGTATATGTATATGCTTTTTATAAATTATTTTATATATTTAAAAAAATTCTTTGTGATAAGAAACTGAAAATAACATTCAGTCTTATCGATTCTCCGCAATATTTACAGTGTAAAATATCTTTGTTCTGGATGTTATTAACTTTATGCTTGACAACAAATGGATTGCAATATATCAAGTTTTGATATGGTGAGTGGGTCAGCATGTCATTAAAATGCTATAATGCAGGACTGATCACAGGCATATAAAATGACTTTTCCTGTCAGATTAGGATCTGATTAACAACGCTTAATAATATCATTTATCAAAATGTTTCCTGTTAAAAAATAACATTAAAGAAATTCCAGGTTAGTTATTTGGAATATTTATTGAAATGATAAATTGTATCCTTTTTTTTTTTCTTTTCTTTTGCTAGGATTGGTTGAATATTTTTAATTCTGTGAATATGCATGTTTTATGTGCATTCCTAGTAAATATTGGGGTAAATGTGATATATTATTGTTAATACAAAAGGGGGGGTGGGGGAAGCCTTTAAGAACCCAATTTGTCTTCACAACAAATAAGTTTTATTAAAGTTGGAAAAGGGATAACTTAATAATGTGAAGGTTCTTATGGAAAAAATTAACTAAAATAAAATTTGTCTTATTCTCTTGAACAACACTTTATCACAGAGTCCAACAAAGTTTAAAACTATCTGCAAAATCCATGGATAAATTATAAATGTATTTTTTTTAAAACACAAAAAAAAATGAATCTGCAAATTTAAAATCTTTCAAATAACTAAGCCAGAATTCAATTATTTTGAAATGTCCAAAATATGTTGGTATACATTTTTTCTTATCAATTATTTTGAAATGTACAGAAATGGTTGGTAAATTGTATATATTTTTTCTTATCAGTTATTTTGAAATGTCCACAATGTTGGTAAATTTGTATATACGTGTATTCTTTCTTTTATAGTACATTTATGTAATCACCATACTTTGATTTAATCAACTTGTAATCGATCATTAGCATGATTATTTCAACATTTGAGATATTTATTTTCTGTTAAAGTGCATGAAAAAATTAGTAATATCAAACATGATATAATTGAGGAGAAAATAAGCAAACATGCCATTTTTTTAGTCTGTTTGTTATGCTCTTGTTACCATGGATACTGAAGCTCATGAAAATTTATATATGGTTTTATCTCATGAAGGGTATTTACCATTTATACTCGCTTTTAGGACGAATCTAACTGCAAACTGCATAGACCCAAATCTGCCATCACATTGATGCTTCGGAAGATCCGGGTCTACAGTTTGCAAGGTCTAAGGATCAGAACATAGACTCAAATCGGCAGACATTATGCTACAGTAAACCAGGATCTTTGTTGTTTGCAGCTTGACTAATAAATGAGTATATATGTTATCCCATCAGATTTTGATCACTGTTAGCAATTTTTCACACTTGAATGACATTTGTATTTGTAACTTTTGTTCATTGCCATGTTAATATCTTGGATGTTGTATCTGCATATATAAATCTCAGAGATTACCTCACACCAAATATATTTCATGGTGACCTTTTATCATACTTGAGTAAGTTTAGTATTTTCATCATAGGGTTTGCTACACCCTGGCATTTGGACTCTACTTAACCCACATTCATGAAAACTGGAATCAGTTTAAAGGAGAGTGATGCAATGTTAGTTTGCGATAACTAATTTTCAAATGTTAATTGTATATTTTATCAGTTTATTCTTTACTCACTCACTATATTGGACTTTATTTTATTGTTACTTACAAAAATTGATGCATCTTTACTTGAGTAATTTGGACCAGGACTGTTGTCCTAGTGGTTTGAGCATCCGCCTCAGATAGAGGAGGTCGTGGGTTCAAACCCCAGCCGAGTCATACCAAAGACTTAAAAATGGTACTAACAGCTGCCTCATTTGGCACTCAGCAGTAAGAGATTAGTGGTCGACTTGGCGTCAGAATTATGTGACTCCAGGATGGGACATTGTTACATGTCTGCAGCATGATGCCCCAGTGCGAGACATCTCTTTAAACTGCCACACTGCAGACATAGCGATATGACTGAAAAACTGTTAAAGCTACGTTAAAAATCCAAATCACAAATACACACTAGAGTAATTTGACTAGAACATGATTAGTCATTGTGACCTAGTTTTCATGCTTGAGTGATGTTTCTATTTTAAACAATTTTTATCCTACACCCTCAATATTTTTAATGCATAGTATTCTTACCTAATCAGCCTTGTGTGTGTGTGTGTGTGTATGTATATATATATATATATATATATATATATATATATATATATATATATATATATTTATAATGAAACATTGTTGCACCTTAATAAGTATTAATATTATTTTGCGTAAGTATTAAAATTGCTTTACTCCACATGGTGGCTTAGTTATTGTTGACTCACTTTCAGTATGTAAAGTCATCCATTTTGTCCTGTACAGCCTGAAGCAGCTGTCATGGCTGCCATCTCCTTTTGCCTCGAAAATTGGTCCTCCGTAACACTCAGTATACACGGGCTAGTCCAAGTGTGCATTTTTGGGGAAGAGATTCCTGTTTGTGACCAAACACCTACTTATGGATATATCTTTTCTTATCTTTTGAAAAAGGTTGAGAACAAATAGTGGTTTGGGCTTTATGTATGCGGCACTCTAAGCCATACCAAGATTTTATGATGATTAGATTCAGTGAACCCAGATTCACACAAAAAATCTGTTTAAAAATGTATGCTTGGCTGCTTGATCATGTAAATATTTTCATATGTGATTTTTTTAGAATGTTTACCCCAGTAGAGAAATAAGACATCTCCTGCTTCACTGAAGCATGGCATATTTAGGATTGAAATCAATCATGGCTCAGGTACTATTTCTATATATCAGATTTTATTGCTGTCATGTAAATCAAACATACCATACAAGTTTTGGATATACTTGTTTGTATACATCTCTGGTGTATATGAACATAACAAAGCATGTATTTGTTGTGGTGGGAGTATTCCTTGGAAAATAAAGTCTTTTGACCATTGATGTTCGGAGCTTGAACCTAGCTAAATTTCTTAGACTGGTGTTTCTTTGAATATGAACTGTAAGATGTTTTCACCAGTTATTATGTATAAATATAGTAAAATTGGAAATTACGCTTGATTGTATTAGGTAGATTTTAAAAAGTTTATGCTATGATAATAGTGCTTTAGGTATAAATTTCATGCCATGATAATATTGCCATACGTACAACATTTATGCCATGATGGTGCTATAGGTACAAAGTTTATGCCATGATAATAATTGGGACAAAGTTTATGCCATGATAATAGTTTTTGATGTGATAATATTGCTATAGGTACAATGTTTATGCCATGATAATATTGCTATAGATACAAAGTTTATGCCATGATAATATTGCTATAGATACAGAGTTTATGCCATGATAATATTGCTATTGGTACAAAGTTTATGCCATGATAATATTGCTATACATATACATTTCCTGCCATGATAATATTGCTATTGGTTTGTTTTGCTTGTCTCGCAGACTTCAGCGGAAAAAATTAATGCATAATGGTAAAATGTGAAAGAGTTTTGTGTGCAAATTTCCAATAGCACATAACACCAAGTTCCATCAAACATTTATGTTTTAACAGTTGACTCATCATGTCTTTGTAGAATATATAGTTTGTTGGCTGATTGGGGGTTTCAAAGCAAAGATCATTCAGTTCTGAATTCCAGAATTACATTGCAACTGAATTCCTAATTTTATATATGTTTTTTTTAAAATTATATTCAGAAATTGATTCTTTTGCCTTTATTCTCATCATAAAATATTATGGGTATAGTTCGTCAACATTTTTATGTTATTTTTTAGAAAGACTCCTTTGCAGGTCTGATTGTCTACATTATTTTGTATCACAAGACAATTATATTTAAAGTTTTGGGTGATAATGCACATTTTGGTTCCAGGCGAAGTCATAACTTGAAGTTAAATAAAGCAAATGATATTTTTTTTTAAAGGAATAAGAAAATAACAAATAGTGATGTTGTCTGAAGGTATTTAAGTTTTAACAACCTCTTTATGGACAATGGTATGAACTATGGGTCCTATAGCTCAATTCTGTAGTTTGTGACCTGCTTTTATGTTAAATCAATATTTGAATTATTAAGGTATTATACCAAGCATAAAGACCTGCCGTTAACAGCTTTTATTATCCCAATTTTTGTACTAAATTGAAAATGGGAAAGAAGTGCCTCGCTACTTTCACAGGTTCCTCCTAGCATTGTATGTGATCCTCGCAAACATCTCAAACTGATTTTGTCATTATGAAGCATTTGTTGTTCCCAGGCATACAGGTGGCTAGTTGGTCAAATTTGGAAACTTGTTTGAATATTTTGATTCCTTAGGGGTAAGAACTTATTTATATTTTCTATACATTTTTCAGTTTGTTTGAAAACAAGGTTTTTGTTTCACATTTATTTTAAATGTAGTTTCTGTAACAATTTTTATGATATGTTATTATTTTGAGTCAGTTGTAATTAGGAATATTTTACAAAGTCATTAATTAGTTACATAAAAGAATATTTTGAAAGCAATTGAAAGTTACATAACTATTAATGATAGTGTATTTAAATGACAAATTTGAGAAGTGCATTCACTTTATAATGTTGTTTAAAGTAATTAAGTTATTTTCTTCATTCTTTACACACACACACACACACACACACACACACACCATTGATTCCAGACTCTCAAACCCTTACTTCTTTTGACATTCACTGACAAGACTGCATAAATCTTATGTAATGTATTATTTTGTTGGACAGATATACTGCTGGATTTCAATTCATCAATGAAGTTTTGGCACCCAAACCTATACCATCTTATTCCAAATTTGTAAACATCTCTGTCAATATCCTTAGAACTGATTCATGATTCAGTAAACCTAATTAAATTATGTCAATGAGACTAGATAATGTCCTAACAATTAATGACTGGATAGGAAGAAATTAGTAATCCTTAAATAAGGCACTCCTTTAGATGATATGGTAATGTGATTATAATCATACATCTAATAAGATAGTGATTCTGACAGGAGGAATTTTGGTTACCTGATGCTATCAGAGAAAGATTTAGCACATTACATGACACCCAGTAAAAAGCTGTCATCCATAGTGACAGTATTCTCTCTCTCTCTCTCTCTCTCTCTCTCTCTCTCTCTCTCTCTCTCTCTCTCTCTCTCTATATATATATATATATATATATATATATATATATATATATATATATATATATATATATATATATATATATATATATATAATTTACTTTTGCTTTCCTAATTTGCTAAAGAGCAAGGATTTTTAATATGTTCAATAGTAACATACACTTTGTTGTGGAAATTAAGAATATACCCGATTTTAGACATTGATAGTCCAGTTCTGGATTCTTTATTTTCTCTTTCTGCAAGGTTGGAGTTTTACATATTCATTATCAAAATTTTTAAAAACTTGTCTGACTGGTATACATACAGTCAGGTCTGTATTACCTAAAGTGGTCTGCATTCAAATAATTTAAATTTCTTGCTAATTACCTTTTTTAGATTGTATAAAATTGATGTTGCTCATAGACCACCTGACTTGTCAAGCAGGAATATGTATGTAGTAATTGAGTTCAATAAGTCTTGTTGTTGAAAAGATAATTAGAATGTCCATTATATTGTCAATTTCAACAGGTAAAGTGTCAATTAAATATGCACATAAAGAACATCTATATACATAGTTTGGACCTGTGGCAAAAAAGTTCAGGTGAATCATTTGATCAAAGTATGTAGATATCCACACGTTATGGTTCCTTTACAATTGTGACCATGCGTGCTCAACCTGTTTTCTCCAAAACTGTACACCAAAAATTTAATAATATAGCATAAGATATTTACGTTTTTTAATTAGGTGGTCAAGGTTAGACAAACCAATTGTTTTGATAACAATGTGTAATGTCTTTTCTTACGGTTAAAGGTTTGCCTTGTTTACTTTTCAAAAGTTAATACGTTAGTCATATTTCAGCGAATTTGTAAAAGCCAATAACAGTGTGATATTATTTTCATTGCATGGAAGGTCATTGTAGTTTTGAGTTTAATTATACAATTCACTCATTTTTATTATAATGAATCATTTTAAACACCTTTTGAAAAAATTAATAACAACTTCAACAAATTAATACTAAATAATAATAATAATAATAGTAATAATAATAATAATAATAATAATAATAATAATAATAATAATAATAGTAATAATAATATGCAGACCTGGTTCCCATCAAAACTTTAGTGGTATGATATTTCTGAACATAATATGAACCCTGGTTATACTTCAGATATGTCATTGACCAATAATGGCACTAAGCCTAAGCCATTCTTTGAAAATTATCTCAAAAGTTGGAAAAAATGTCTTGCTCTGATTCCAAACAGAATAATATCATTCATACATATATATATTGTTTGCGGAAAAAATATATTATTTGTGGAAAAAATATTTTTAAAAGTGAAAATAACATATCTCAGTCAAAAACTCACAGGCCAGCCAACCCCCACGTCTGCTATGTGTAAGTTTTTTTATAATAAATTTAAATCTGAAAACAGTAATCAGAGAACATGTTGATATAAAAAGGAATTGTTGCCAAAAAAAATTACACAATTTACTAGCTACACAGTTGATACAATAGGCAAGAAAACTAAGATGGATACCAACACCTGGGAAAGATATAATTATCACAGAAAGTCCGTATATATTCCATAAACGTAAAGCACTTAGGAAATGAGAAAATAATTATTGTAATTAAAAAGTTATGTAAAATTCAGAAAACAGAAGAAAAAATTGCTCTCAAGATCTTCCGATTATTTGCATTCTACAAAGTAATGCATGTAGTGAATACATTAACATACACCAGTACATAATTTGCAAATTACTTTTTTAAAAAATCCAAACTTTCTCATATATATCATTCACAACATTCCATTTGGCCTCAATGTTGGCATACATTTGATGTCAAACATGTGATCCAAGGATCATTAACATAATTATATTTGTAATATTTAAATTAATGTGTGATAAAGTTTTTAAATTATTGTTATGAAAACATTTGATTAATATCATTAACTGTATAAGAAAATTACTCAGGAATTTCCATAGAATTGCCAGATGAGGAGTCCAACAGAAACTAAAATGTACTGGTATGTGAAAAAGTACCACCAGAAAAAAATAATGCCATGGCACACTGGTGTACCAGTAATGCTACACGCATATAATAATTTGTAAGGAATTTAATATTTGCAATAAATTGGTGGTGCTTGTAAAGAGAAAGAGAAATTGTCCAATATTCAAGGTTTGAAACTGATGCCAGCTCATGGACTTCAACCAGCAGTTTTCAGACTGCTTCAGTAATATTAATTTTTCAAAGAAAATTTGCTTCTTTCAAGAACTTCTTGCCCAAATTTTATTACCAGGTTCTGACAACTTATTTTCAAACAATTGCCTTTAGTTATGCTTCACATAGGATAGAGAGGGCACACTATAAGTGTGTGCAACTTAAACCATGTTTTTTTTAATTCATCCTTGCATGCTATCACAGATTCAGACAGTTCATAATGATTATAATAATAATGATTATAATATTTAATGCTGTTTTTGGTAAAGAAGGTATTGGAACGACTGGTGAGTTATTTGTTGACAGTCTTCGCTTGGGGAAAAGCCCAGTGTTAGCTGACATTGTTTTCCATGTAAAATGAAACTAACAGTACAGAGGTTATTGTGTATATCAGTTGAATCCTTACTGTGGGATATTGTGTGCAATTGATGCTTTTAACTCCTGACAAAATCACTTTGTGTTGTTGGCTGTTATTGACAATATTGCTAACAATGGCGTACACTGGGTAGGATTGTTTATTTTCACTCTATGATGACTCCAGGTGAATTTTTGTAAAAGTGCCTAGCTTGTAAATGCTTATTTGTTGTAGTCTTGCAGAGCTTGTTTGCAAAGACTAGATATTTTTTTTAGTTCTCTTGCCAATCATTTCAGTTGGACCATCTCTGTGTTTAACTTCATTCTTAAATTGTTCATTCTTGTATGCACATGCACTGCTGTTTGTTGCAATGTATTATTTGTGTGGGTGATATCAAAGGCAGGGAAAATATTGGGCTTTTTAGCTGCAGAACCTGATTGCTGAATTCCATCCACTTGAATTGGGAATAGTGATTCAAGGCTGCAGAGTTAAAACTAATGTAAAATTGAAAATATTTTTTTATTGATTAGTCATGTTCTGACATAGTGGCAAAGAATTGGAATGCAAAACTTCACTGGGCATACAAAAATAATACTGTTTTATTAGACAGAAGAATAAAGCTGTAAATATATATGCCCCCACAGAAGACCTATATATATATATATATATATATATATATATATATATATATATATATGCATCTGTTTAATTTGTTTTTGAGGATCAGGAGATGCACGTTTTAATCATCAATTTATAATTAGTTGTAAAGTCTAGTGTATCTCAAAAATATCTCTTCTTTCTTTGAACCATGGGAGATGTACAGCATAGGAAAGTATTTTGATTCATCATAATTTTGTTGGAATTAAACAAAGTTTTCCAATTTATCACTAAATTTTTGATCTGGCGGAGGATGTAACCTGCTATCACTTCCTTGCTACCTTAGAAACAGAATCAGCTCTTATTACAGTGATAAGCTTCTTAGAGAACTGACCACTAAAATCAGTAAGCAGTAAAAGATATTCATACATCTGGCACCATGGCAGGAATTTCACTTGGTGATATCCCATGCCTAAGACAGGTAAAAGTTATTTACCTGTCTCATTTGACAGAAGTTAGCACCCAGCTCGCAAGTTTTAATAAATCCCCATGTTTAGGTTTTGTCCTTCTATCAGTAATGTTGCAACCTTGTGGTCAACACTGGCATCTTGAAGGAAAGCTAACTGACAAGTGTAGAATGCAATCTCCAGTCATTCTAACAAATCCTGCCAGCCCAATAACTCAGCTGATAGACTGGAAACTGGTCTTTGATAATTAATGTTTGAATAGCTGGGATTAAAACAGGCACCAGTTAAGGGTTCCCAACAGAGTGCCCTATCACCCAAGTTTCATTCTCTCAGGAGATCACTATCAAAATATACAATATCTACATCTACATACAAGTATATGTGTAAATTGTTAATCCAACTTGTCTTGAACCTGATTATGCAATATTTGGCACAATAGTTAATTTTCTTTTTTTATATATATAATTCCCAAAATGATGCATTGTGGCATCAAGATGGATTTGAAGACAGGGGGATCCTTGATTCTCACTGATTCTTTGGATGTCATCAAAGAAGATAAAAATACCAACACTCAAAAATCACTTGGTATTGGTGTATACTTGTTCTCTGGGGAATATCTTCCTTCTGACATGCTTACAATATATGGCTAATTATTCTGTTGATTTTTTGATTACCTTCAAATGAACATCATATTCCACGATTCCGCCTAGTAACAGGAGTTTCTGTAATTTTCAGGTAACTCTGACTGCCGATATCACATTTAGATAACTTGTACTTGAGAAGTCACAAGATATATTGATAGCCTGTAGAGAAATGAAATTCTATCAGTTGTGTACATCTTCTGTAAAAATATCATTGCTTTGGGCTACAGTAAGTTTAATCAGATAAAACAATACAACTTACGAAGTGAAATGAAAGTATTTTCAATATTTTGAAATACTTTATTCATCTAAGAAGTGTTCTAAACACTGGCTGTATTTATATGGATAAATGTGTGAATTTCTTTGCATATGTAAAAGAGCAATGGAATTAATTAAGTTCCATGGTGCTCTCTCTCTCTCTCTCTCTCTCTCTCTCTCTCTCTCTCTCTCTCTCTCTCTCTCCCCCCACAGGTTCTTCACACTAGGATTATTGTCATACCTGGCAACTTATTGCAGCTATTAACAGCTTGACCATATGGTCATTTGGCTAAAGCTTGGCATAAATTTATACCCTGGTCTCTGGGGCTTAAGACATATACTGGGCAATTTTCACAGGAAATTAGAACCAACTGTTCACAGTCAATTGGCAGTTTCTTGTGTTGCACCTGGGAATTGTTTTGTTTTTTTAGGGAAATAATTCCACCTACTTGAAGTTAAGTAAGACATAGCACATATCCACTTGCAAAGTTTTACATCTATCATGTGCATCAAAAAGATCACCATAACAAGGTTAGTAATCATATGGCGTTCTCACATGATAATTTACAATTACCATATTTCTGTATAAGATTGGAGATTTATTTGAGCTCTTGGCACATTTTTTCAGATATATTTATAGAGCAAAGAACATTAATTGTCTATATGACAATTTCACCAATATGTTGCTTTAGCTGTGTTTTAAAGGAATTGGACACTGTAACATGTAGATAAAAAATATCTAACAAAGCTTTAAATATTTTTTTTTAAATTTAAAGCAAAATGTCTACAAATTAGCCTTTAGGGGATTTAAGTTCTAGACTTCAGGACTTAATATTAATTGCATCATTAGCATATGTGAAGTCAGTCATACAGATCATACCTTAGATGTATGTTGACTGCTGCCATTTGGACTACTGTTGCTATATATGAACAAGGATTTATGGAGATGTTATGAATGATTGAATGATTTTTTTTAAACAAAATTATATCCTCAGCCAATCAATCAAGTTATAGAAATGGCAAAGGTGATGGAAATATATTAGGTTTCTTTTTGGGAGAAATTTCTAGTGAATAAAATGTAAAATTTTCGGAGGCAGTTCTGAATGAATTAGTTCTTTATTTTCATTACATTTTGTTCTGTATTTAGATTTGAAGTATAGTACTCCAAAAACATTTGACCAAATTTACCTGCAAAATTAGCCTTGCAAAAGTAACTGAGAAGAAAGGATGCAGATGAAAATGCAAAATGTTGAGATTGTTTTTATTAAAGTTATGCAGCCAAAAATGTGCAATAAATGTTTAAGATCAGAGAGCAAGGTGAAATGTTCTAACAAATGTATCTGAAATTACGGATAATGAATCTAAATTATCAGGTATAATATTAATATGGACAGTGTATTTAATGGAAATTAAATATTATTTAATTATTTGATATCATATAAGTATGGACACCGAATCTAATTATCTGATTTAATGTCTACGATTTTTATCCGATTATGGATATGAGATGCTAGACATATATAATTGATTCATTGGTTTAACAGCTTGGTTTATCAAAGATTCCTTTCTTTGTTGACTTTTTCGCTAACCAAGCATAGAACTATGAACTATCCGGAACTGGACATTTTTTGTGGGTATCTGCACTGGAGCAAAGGGAGGTAATTTTATGCGCTACGATCAGTAACTCTGTTGCAAACAAGAAACCCTCAATAGCAATGAAAAATTGGAATATAATGAATTCAATGAAATCATTCCACTCTAATTTAAACATTAATTGCTATTTTTTCTGTTCAATAATTCCATTGTAATTTAAATACAATGAATTCTTTTATATCAGCACATAGCAATACAGATTTTTAATAATACTTTTAAAATGTCATGTTTTGGTTTATATGTGAATTACAATCCAATCAGAGAATTAAAACATTGAACGATAAAGGGCATGCTATCTGTGTAGTTGAGAAAATAAAACAACTGATATAAGTGAATATATATTTTATTATATTATGATATACTACAGTATATATTGCCAACAGTGAGGTGTCTAAAATTGAACCAACATTGTTAGATTAGTGTCACTTTGGTATCCTACCCTGGGGACCTTACACATTAGTCCAACAATAGGGCTAGAGCAAAGCATGTTTTCAGGACTGGTCAGTATGGGGTCACTTAATTCAAGGTATCCTGCTGCTGACTGATTGGTCAGCCAAACCAAAAGTCCCACCCACACACCCTGCCACTGAAGTTACATAGATTTCCTGGATGCATATCAGTTTTCACACATCTGTTGATAGGTTAGTCTGGACAGATGCTTGTTGTATGTATCATAGAGACAGTTCTTTAGGCTGAGATAGTAGATGCTTGTACCTATGATATAGATATTTCATCAGGTTGAAACAGTTGATGACAGTCATATGATATATTTAGTTAAATTTCTTTTTGTGTTCTTTTTATTCAAACTAAGTAAGTAAGTGATCAAATATTGTGTGCTTTCATAATTCATTCATGTTTGTATATCACTTCTGATAATTAAGAATTGAATATACTTTGATTGTTTTAATTGATATATTTTTTTAATATGCCAGGTACAAATGTTTCTTTGAAACAATGTATTAATCAGGTTTCACAATCTGTAGAAACAATGTATTATGTTAATTCAACTATTTTTTCATGATATTTGTGTTTTGGGATTATAGTTACAAGTAACTCACTGCTACTCAAATTCCAGGTATGTATCTCATTACAGTATTACACACACACACACACACACACACACACACACACACACACACACACATGCAAAGATTCTCTTGAAATAATATCTTAATTTACTATTTTTATCCATAATATTAATGTTTTTAATTATTTTTCTCATTTTTACAGGTCCTGCTGCCTGCAATTGGTGTGATGTGTGAAAATTTCATATTACAGACAACATGCATTAATAAATTTATGCAAGCACAATGATGTGACAGTTTATACTCTAATATTTTATATTTACATTATGCCATATCCATTCATTATGCCGAGAATCAACTCCCTTTACTTCTATTCTCTCATGCTTCTCCATGTCTCAGATAATCTTGTACACACTCAAGACGTGACACTTGAATACAAGGTACGCGAGGAACAAGATGAAAGAACTTTTATAGGAAATGTAGCCCGTGATAGCCTGTTATATGGAAATGTGTCAAGCGAAATGTTTAAGCGGATGAAATTTAGCATTCTGACACAGGGAAATGAATATGCTTCTTTATTCACGATAGATGAAACTACAAGTACATTAAGAACTGCAAGAGTTTTGGATCGTGAAAATGAATGTGCAAATTTGAAGACTTGTGTCCTTGGATTTAACGTAGCTGTGTACATCAAGAATCCCGATTCTGAAAATTTTGATATTTACAAGATCATTCGCATATTTGTAACTGTAGAAGATATCAATGACAATAAGCCAACATTTCCAAATTCTGAGATAAGACTGGAAGTGTCAGAATCTGCACCAGTTGGTTACGAAATCTTCACTAGTGGCGCCGTTGACAGAGACACTGGTGGGAATAACTCGGTACAAGCGTACAAGATGAACCCTAGCAATGAAATTTTTGGATTAAAAGTTTTGATTGATGGAGATGGAACGTCTGACTTAGCAATTGTGCTACATTATCCGCTGGATCGTGAGACTCGAGACTTCTACCAATTAACTATTGAGGCAACAGATGGAGGATTTCCACAGAGAACTGGGACATTGACTGTGAACATTACTGTTACTGATACGAATGATAACCCTCCACTGTTCACGCAAAATACCTATAACATTACTCTCCCTGAAAACTCTAAACTATACACACAAATATTGATATTATCAGCTACAGATGCAGACATACGGGACAATGCCCGTATATCCTACATGTTCAGCAATAGGGTAGCTAACAGAATAAAAGACTTGTTTGCTATTGATGAGACCACAGGAAATGTGTCAGTCATTGGTGAAATTGACTATGAGGTGGATCGCAGATTTCAGTTCTCAGTACAAGCAGTGGACCATGGAAACCCTTTCAAACTCTCAACAGCTGCGGTATTCATTTCTGTAGTTGATATGAATGATAATGCCCCTGAAATAAATATTAATGTCCCTCCAGGAGGAACGAAGATTACAGAAGCGGCAGAAGTTGGAGCATTTGTGGCACATGTTGGTGTAACAGATCTCGATTCTGGAATGAATGGAAAATGCTTGTGTCGTATAGCAGGAGATGTCTTTAGACTGGAAGAATTTGGAATTGAGAATAATTATAAAGTTGTTTTAAACAAAAGGTTGGATTATGAGACGGCAATACAGCATAATGTGACTATAATATGTGAAGATGGTGGTGTTCCAAAGAGAGAAAACAGGACTAGTTTCATTGTAAGGGTTGAAGATGTAAATGACAACTTTCCACAGTTCACAACACCCACTTACTATGCTAGCATTCGTGAAAACCAAATGCCAGGGCCAAAAATTGTACAGGTTTTGGCTGTGGACATCGATGGAGGAGATAATGGACGTGTGCTATATGCTCTTCACCCAGAAGCCATATCACAATTTACAATAAATCCACAAACGGGTCTAATCAGTGCCAACTTCAAATTTGATCGAGAGAAGACACCAGAAATCAGATTTAGAGTTCTTGCTTTTGATCAAGGGGATCCTTCTCTGACTTCAACAGCAACTGTTGTATTGACAGTCTTGGACGAAAATGATAACGCACCCCAGTTTCAGTCTGATCCACTCTATCTTAGTGTGCTAGAGAACCGCAAGAAAGAACCAGTTGGATTTATAAATGTTACTGACCCTGATGCTCAAGAAAATGGTCAGTTTGATCTCACTTTCCCTTCAGATCCACAACTTCTAAAATTATTTTATTTTGATTCCAAAACTGGATACATTGAAACCAAAGAAAGTCTTGATCGTGAGCAGGTCTCATTTTATGAGTTTACTGTGAGTGCTGTTGATAGGGGAGCCATACCTCGTTCCAGTACAGCAAGAGTAATCATCCGTGTTATTGATGACAATGACCAGATTCCGGCTATAATATATCCAAATAACAGTAACAACACTGTATTTGTCCCAGTCAATTCTCCAATTGGACAAATCATAACGCATATTGAAGCCACCGATATTGATGAGGGACGAAATGCCAAATTATGGTACTTTGTACAGAAAGGAGACGTAAAGGGACTTTTCAGTATGGATGTCGATTCTGGAATTCTTACTGTCGGAAAACCAATGAATATCCATGATGTAGATACATACAAACTTACCATCGCTGTGCAAGATAATGGAAATAATCCCTTGACTGGAATAGCGACACTGATAATTGTGGTTGCCCATTCAAATGACACGGCTGCCTTGCCTATCAAAGAAGAAGAGGGGCAACCAAACATTCTGATAGTCATAATTCTTGTACTTGTCACCGTCATTTTATCTGTTGCAATCATTATTACTATTTGTGTCATCCGTAGAATTGACCGAGGAAATCGCAATGAGCCTATCAGAAAAATTGTGGAGGAACCTAGAATGTATGAACAGGCCAAGACAGTGGAAAGCTTATCTGGCTCATCCAATATATCCAAAGACTCCGATATGGAACTCTTGAAAAAGAAAGTTAAAAAAGAAGTTAGTTTTTCTTTAGAAGAAGAAAGTGACACATGGAACAATTCTAGCCTAACTAATGTGACCTCATTTTCTACATTTAAAAATCCAACATCTTTTAACTCGTCAACAGACTGTAAAGATACAGAGGTAAGAATTTCATACTTTTTTCTACACATGGTCACCAACTGCTCCCTGCTGCTTGTAGAAAATAGTTATTAAAATGGGGCAGCCCGTTATTCGGTCCATCCAACATTTTCCTCCACACGATAGATCCTTTATAATTAAGATGTAAACCAGAGTCCAAATGTACCTAGATGTTGATGAGGTTGTGCAAGAGTTCCTTTGTCAACATTCTGTTTCAGTTTAGCAGAGTTATTGCCCCTTTATAAATGCATTTGTGCCATACCCACCCAGGTTCGTGTTTGCCTTAATTAAGATGTCTGCAGTGTGACAGTTTTTAGTGATGTCTTGCACTGGGCATCATGCCACAGACATGCGTCGTCATGTCCCACCCAGTCACATTCTGACACTAGGCTGACAAATCCTAACATTAACCTCCTCCATCTGCCAAGTGAGGAAGCTGTTAGTACCATTTATGTAAGTCTTTGGTATGACTCTGAGGGGGTTCAATTCTATGACCTCTCACATCTGAGGCGAACGCTCTAACCACTAGGCCCATGACCTCTCGCATCTGAGGCAGATATTCGAACCACATAGACCACTGGAGCAATACCAAATTTGGTATGGAGCATGACATTGATGAGACCTTGACTGAGTTCATTTGTCAGGCTTGTACACCCACCTTTTCGCTGATTGTAGCCCGATTATCATGCCATCCAATCTGGTTTTTGCACAACTTATTAGATATAATCCAAATTTGGTATGAAGCTTTAAATTGATCAGACCTTGGCTGAATTCTTTTGGCAGCCTTTTACATCTACCGCAAAGTATCAGCCCGATTGCCACACTCGAGCACTTTTTTTTCCTATTTCTTGATTTTTTTAGCGAAATTTGGTATGTGGCCTAATACTAATTTGACATTGACATTGACATTTCACAGAGTATGGCCATTGATTGGCAGACTATAACTTACACACAACTCTTTTGTTTAATCTAAATTTGATTGCCATCTTGATATAGAAAGAACCTAGGCTAGAGTTGATCATCAACATGTGCCACTCGTGTCGTTGTCTGCTCCATTAGTTAGACGTTGGAAGAGGTTGGCGAGAAAATAACATCCCTTGAACAAGTACAAGTTGTGTGTGTGTGTGTGTGTGTGTGTGTGTGTGTGTGTGTGTGTGTGTGTATATATATATATATATATATATATATATATAATTGTGTGTGTGTGTCTGCCATCATCAGGCAGGTTTTGTTTTCAGATGTATTTTATTTATCTATCTATTTATTTATTTATTTTTGCTTTCTATGTTTCCATATTGTCCACTCTAATTTGTGTGTGAAAAGACTCATTACCTCTTCCCAAAATAAAAATTGTATCATGGTTAGATTAAAGACCATGATAAGGCCATTGAACATTACAAGGAGCCATTTGAACAAAGGTTCAAAGAAGATCTCCTTTGGATAGATTTTAGTTTGACCTTAGGCTGTCCAATTATTAGCCATTTGACAATTCACAGTTAGCCCCTGGTTACTTAACATCACCATTTTGACTTTTATGCATCCATTTCATGACATTAATTCTGAACATATTTATGTAGTTATTTGTAGTTAATTTTAGGTAGATATACATAGACATGTTAAATTTTCTTTACACTATATAGAACCTTTTCAACAATAAAGAATGCTTATCTTGCAATTTTCAATGGTTTTTATGAAAATACTAAAATACAAAGTGGGAAAGGAGAAAAGTCCAAAGATCTTAGATTTAAAGTGAATAAAATTAATATAATGGCCTGTAATTATGACAAAGCACAGCCTATACACAAAATTTTTAGAATGGTAAAACTTTTGTCCTCTTGATAGGAGGTATTATCCAGAAATGTGATGCCATTGTGTTGGTGAGAATCAAGCATTGTAGATGAACATGTAGAGTTTTTTACCCATTTATAAATAGTATATTCCCCAGACCTAATTCAGATGACAAAAACACATATTAGAGAACTTTTGACTCACTTTAGTTTACTTTAAGCTTCTTGCATTCACTTTGTATCAAAATTTATAAAATACGGAAAAGAAATATTAAGAATCCCAGAAATAAAATTTATGCATCTTTTTGCATTTTTGCAACACGGACTGACCAAAGGTAGGAAGCTAAGCAGAATTTGATAAATCTGAGTTGTGGCAGGTCAGATCGCAGGAGGCATGTAGCAAAAAATTCAAATAACTCTCAAATTAAGTAATGGTCGTCCACAAAAGTGCACACACAACCTTAAAGCAGTTGTACATGTCTAGTAATTGACAAGCAACTTCAATCAAATTGACCAACTTCTACAAACGATCTCCTAATTACTACTGTGCAAGTTCTTCGTATTTTTTATAAGTTTTATTGACTTTTGGGATGCAACACCATGTCAAAATTTTCATTGTCTTTTTAGTCACTAACTGGAATAGTTTAATTCTCTAGAAATCTAAATCTGTACTTATTCTTGTTAGATCTATGGCAGGTAGCTCAGCAAAAGATACAGATGGGGGTTAGGTGTAGTTTTGGCTTGACACTGAGCTTAAGTTGATAACAGTTTAGAAGTATTTACCGTATATATATATTTTGTTTTATATTCAGGGATAGAATTTAAATAATTGAAACGAATTTGGATTATGCTTCATATTAAAGTGATTGAGGGTGATACAGTGGGCAACTATTAAGCAAAGCTACGCTTATACCTTGAGAAATTGACATAAGGAATGTCAATGCACTCAAGCACACTCATCCTTGTATTTTCTGTAAATATCCAAAATGATCATTGTCAAGGTGATCAAAATTTATTCCAATGAAATCTGTTATATTGGAAATTGTTAATTACATGTTGAAAATTTCTGTATTTTTCAGGATCCACAATCAAGTACATCATGGCTTGAAAATAATACATTAGCTTCATCTGATTTTAATAAGACAGACAGTTACACAGACAAGGAAATAAGCAGTTTGACTCAACATCAGCTCCAAGTTTTACAGCATCAGCGATTACCACAAGTTCATGAAGGGGATGAGGTAACTTTAACTTGCAAACTCAGGAGACCTCTCTTTCTCCTATACATTAATTTTATAATGATAAGATTTATGAACATGACATGATGGCCTTATCAGTACACCCCACCCCACCCCACCCCCTCTCTCTTCCCCTCCCCCATCCAGCTCTTCAGTTATCTTAATGTTAAGAGCTCAAGGGAGTGGGGTGTTTATGGCACAGCAAAATTTTAGTTTTACCTTGCAATGGCATGTACTTGCAGATCTCCTTGCTCAAGGAGACACAGTAGACTAGACACCAGAAGTGTGAATTCAGCCAGTTTCCATCTGGTAAAAAATCCAGCATCTGAACCTATGAGCCACTACAGGTTCCAAACCCAGATTTGTCAGAAGCAAATAATGCCATATTTATTGATATATACCATTCATACAATCAGCTATGAACAGCGTAGACCCAGTCGGCCATTCCATAAAGGGTAGACCTAGTCGGCCATTCCATAAAGGGTAGACCCAGTCGGCCATTCCATAAAGGGTAGACCTAGTCAGCCATTCCATAAAGGGTAGACCTAGTCGGCCATTCCATAAAGGGTAGACCTAGTCGGCCATTCCATAAAAGGTAGACCTAGTCAGCCATTCCATAAAAGGTAGACCTAGTCGGCCATTCCATAAAGGGTAGACCTAGTCGGCCATTCCATAAAGGGTAGACCTAGTCAGCCATTCCATAAAGGGTAAATCCAGTCAGCCATTACATGAAAGGTAGACCTAGCCTACCATTCCATTCAGAGTAGACCCAGCCTAACATTCCATAAAGGGTAGACCCAACCGGCCATCGCATAATGGGTACACAAAGCAAAGAACCTAATCTTCTGGGAACCGTGACAGATCTAGGCTTAATCACAGTTGGTATGTATTGTACAAAAACAAAAATTGTTATAATGGCCACTTTCAAGAGCAACGAGTGAGTGGTTGATAAAATATTGCAATAATGCAGATGATGTAGAAAAAAGATGGTGTTTACTAAAATGTTTCCCTTCCCCTCTTCTGTCATCCGAAGTATGAAAAAAAAAACAACATATCCTGAGGCAAGGATGACCCAAAGAGTCAGTGATTAGGAAGAAAGTTTGGAGCATGGGGTGTATCCCTAAGTGTAGACATTGTTAAATGGAAAATGTAAAGAAGATTGTTCAAGAGATTTGAGTTGTTTCTCTCTGCCACCTTGTATAGAAAGATTGCATGCAGGTAAAGACAATAAAGAGGGTTAGACCAAATTTCAAATAATTTTTGGACAGTCTGTAAATGGCTTTTTAAAATCATAGTTTCTGAAAAGATGTTTATTTCTGCATGACTTTGGTAACATAAATATATAAGTGATTTTACACAGACATATATAGGTGGTAATACACAGACATATAAGTAGTTATAAACAGAGACATAAGTGGTTATACATGGACACAAGTGGTTATATACATACATGTATAAGTGGTTATGCAAAATCGTATAAGCCGTTATACACAGACAAGTGGTTATACACAGACATAAGTGGTTATACGCATGCATATATAAGTGGTTATACACAGATACATAAGTTATACACAGACATATACAAGTGGTTATAGACAGACACAAGTGGTTATACACAGACATATACAAGTGGTTATACACAGAGACATATACAAGTGGTTATACACAGAGACATATACAAGTGGTTATACACAGAGACATATATAAGTGATTATACACAGATACATAAGTTGATATAAAGAGAAATATTAGTGACTACATTGACAAAAATCATAAATTATGCATTCCAGTAATTTGGTTTAAACTTTTAATAAGCTAATATGTATACATGCAGTATAAAAAGGTGCCTTGAGAATAGACATATCATTGCAATATAACCTAAACATCTTCATCTCAGATTTTCCAAAACCCCAGCATTAATTTATGTAGCTTCAGCAGATAATTAGTAACTGCCCCATCCTCCCAAATATTTGTAGAGGCATTCTCTTTAGATGTGGACCCCCAGGGGTGTAGCCTGTATTTTGGTTCTTGCTCAGTATTTTTGGCAACTGGAAAATGTAATACTACCACTGCACACCATGAAAAACAACGACCATGTAACAGACTTATTCTGCACATAAATTATGAACTCTCTGTATCGCAGTTCTTCATCTACACATCATGAATTACAAAGACTCAATCAGACAACTTGCACATATCATAAATTATAAAGACTATCAGACAACATTTTCACATAAATTACAAAGACTATTTTTATACATGGCATTAATGACCGAATTCCTGTATACAGCAAATCAGCACTCCCATGGTGAATTTTTCTGTGAAGTAAATGACATGTTTTTATTCCAATAATGGAAATCTTTTGATTTTTTTTTTTTTATCGTTACTAATGAATTATGTATTACATTTTAGCACTACTTGATTTTTACATTTAAATATATAGCATACTTGTCCATAACTTGACAAAATTTAATGACCCTGTGAGTTCCTTGGCTGAACAGGTTTTAAATGTCTCGTACTTTAACTTATTTCAGTACCAAGTCATGGCGCTGGAGATGCTAAAGAAAACCGAGGATGCCAATAGTGAAACATCAGGGGAGTGTGGGACAAGTGACAGCGGCCGAGGGGGCAGTGATGAAGATATAAACAGCAACAAAGGTCATATGATTAGTGACACAGGTACAGCATTACCACTTTGGATAATGGCCAGCATTGTTATATACTATTTTTGTCTGAATGTTGATGATAAAGATAATCTAGATGATATCAATGATGAAGATAAAATTTACATGAAGGAATCATTACAAAAAATATTATCTGTAATATATGTTCAGAGGTAAGACCATAGAGTAGATGTGATTAGTTGCAATACGTACTTGCTTATAAGTCATATTTCAGGCAACAAACATCGATATCTTGTTTAGCATAATGCTCCTACAGGTCAGGGTTTTTGTTCTACTGATTGATTTTTGTTCTGCTGATTGGTCTTAACGAACTACACAAATCCATATCTGCCAGTGCATTATGCAGTGACAGATCTGAGTCTGTTCAGTTTACAGTTGTACTCATTATTGAGTATATTCTGTAGTCTCAGTATCTGATAGAAGATGTTTGAAATTGGAATCTCTTTCTTGAATCAGTATTAAAATTTGCACATAGGTTTATTTCAAATGATGTGAAAGAGGTTTTGTTTGTTAGAATGATGGGGAAAATATATATGTAAAATTAGATTATTTATTTAGAGTTTATTATTTAGAACTCCTTGACATTAATAATTTTTTTACACTGTAAAATTATTTTTCGAATCTTGGTTCTTTTTTAAAAAAATAAATCGTACAATTAATGAGACATTGTTCCTTGTTTCCCACAGCAATCTATTACCAGTATTATGTATAGCAGAGAAAATATATCTGTGGTAAGTTAATTGAAAGTCCCACAGCATGTGCATTGTGCCAGGCTTCTCAGTGTTCAGCCAGTGTTTTCTAATGACCACAAAATAGTGAAACACATTTTTACAGGGACTATCGTTGCCATGTTTATCAATTTGATAAACGTGTTTACTGATGGGACAACCACCCAAATTTTAAAAAGTTTGCCGGATTTAAGATACCTTTATTGGATAATGGGCTTCCTCCATAAATTTTGGAAACTTTATAATGCTGGCATCAGTGATGAATTGCACCAGCAAGATTGATTCCTGATCTTATGATGGGACTGTAGTGTAATTTGGGACAATCTTTAGAGGTAGTGGAGGGATCAACTAATACATTAAAGATTACCAGAGATGGAATGATAAAAAAAGAGAAGAAAAGACAATTTTGTATTTAGTATGCATGTAACCTTTGCAGATAAATAATAACAAAATCCCAACATGGGAAGAAAAATAAAAAAAATTTATGAAGAATTTTTAAGTGAATATAAAAGGAATATTTTTGTTCATTGAATCTTTTTAAATTAGAAGGTTAATTCTGCAGGGTGTATTGACATTAACATCATGTGGAAGACATGTTTTGCATATAATGCCTAATCAATACATGATTTGTTAGCTGATACAAATGTTTTACACGTTTTTCACCAATAAACAACTTTTATGGATTTGATGCAAGAAATATTTTGTGTAATATTGATGGTCTATATCACACACAGTGATACTATCATGAAACGTTTTAAGGAAGCATGAGAAAAATGTAAGAGGAAGATAGTTATTGGAAGATACATGTATGTATAAGGCTAATTATGTAATGAGCTTATTCAGTGACTGTGGCTTTTGATGTTGGTCAAGATGAACTGTATTGGTTGTACTGTGGGTTTTTGTTTAAATTATTGTGATAATTTTTAATGCATGACCCTGCAGTTTCCTTACTAAGTTTCTTTAACATGTTGATAAAGCTACAAGCTAACTGCTTATTTAGTTTGAAATCACTCATATGCATCCATTTTTTTACCATTGCTACAAGGGCAGCATGTAAAGCTATTTACACAAAGGTTTTGTTCAAAACGGTGTTTTGAAATTAAGATTGTTAAGAGCTGTTTAGTTTGTATTGCATTTTCTGCAGTTTGTATTATTTTATTCTTAAAAGAACTGCCATCATTATTTTTATTAAAACTTGTCATGAATGATTAGAATGTATTCCTGTAATATTTTTTAACTTGAAGTTTAGAGTCTGTGATATTTTCATCCCCCCACTTTCTGTCCATTAGCTGTCGATATGTTAGTTTGCACACAACCTAAAACAACACTGGGTGGGAATTCCAAAAGTCCTTGGGAGGGAGTCAAATGGTCATGTATAAAAATTTTAGTTAAAAGGACATTTTCAAAAACTTTTTTTAAACCCAACTTTACACGTACTAGCTGTGCAGAAAGATGCATCAGACATGTGATGGATGGATAGAGTACTATTTGGGGAAAGGAGACGGATGATGTGTAACAAGCAGTAAAGGGTTCAAGTCTAAGATTCGGCTAATGTAACTAATGGGTCAATGGTTTTTTTCTTTTTTTTCCCGGGTTCTTCCTCCACCAATAATACTGGCCGCCATATATAGCCTATTGTGTGCTGTCAAATGGCGTTAAACCCTACAATAACAATAACAAGCAGTAAAAATGACATTGGGATTTGCAAGCCATTGCAGTTGCTTAAGGTTTTTTGGAGACGCAGAGGGGGGGGGTATTTGTTACCAACCATTCATACATGGAACAACTTTCTTATCCAGTAAGTAAACCCTATGGTTATATTTGAATTTAAACCCATTTTGAAATGCTGTTTATCATTGTGGCAACCTTAGCAGAGTTCAGTTGTCATGTTGTGTCATTTGTTAGAGTTATATCCCCTGATTGCTAGACATCATATTTGTTTGTACAGGTTAACTCAATTAGTTATTATGTTTCAACTAAATTTGGTATACACTTTGATATTGGTGAGACCATCTACTGCCCCATCTTTAAATATATTGATGCAGAACCCTGGAAAAGAGCTTCACTGGGAAACCCTGGAAAAGAGCTTCACTGGGAAACCCTGGAAAAGAGCTTCACTGGGAAAAAAAAATAAAGATTTATTATTAGCTTTCCTTGAGTATTTAATCTAAATTTACTAAAGGATATTTGTGTACATTGAATATAGAGACGTGTTTAAAAAAATGGACATGCAGAATGCATGACAGATGAAAGAGTCTGTCTCTGCACACAAATATTAATACAAATGAAGTGGGTTTATTTTTGTTTTTTTGTTTTGCAGATGAATCCAAAGTTTTGTACCCCACATCGAGCAGAAGTTTTACTGCAAGCATTCACACTCCACAGCATTTTAACATTCATGCCAGTCCATCCAATAATAGTCAGAGGTCAAGGACACCAGCAGATAGTTTCAAAAGAAACATCAGTTTCAGTGATGACAGTGTTACAGCAAATACCACCATCAATAGCAACAAGTATTCCTTGGGACAGCCAAGTCCTGTTCATACATCAAATAACTACATTAATAGTCCCCACAGGAACAATATAACAAGGGAACTTTTTTTTATTAGTGGAAGGACACAAGGCAGTAATTTGTTTGATTCTCAGAACACAACAGGTGGACTTCCATATTCTATTGCTGACATTGGTGACATCAGCCAAATGACATGTACAGCAAGAGATGATGTCAGTCAAATGACTTATAGACCAAGAGATGATGTAAGTCAAATGACATACACAGCAAGAGATGATGTCAGTCAAATGACTTATAGACCAAGAGATGATGTCAGTGAAATGATATACACAACAAGAGATGATGTCAGCACTACAACCTCAGGGAGCTATACTATTAATCCAGATGAACTCTGTAAAGAGATTGATGAACTTTTCTTCAGAGATGTCGTAGTGTAGTGACCTAAGCGAGCGGGTGGCTGGTGGTTACCAAGGTTATATGTGCCAAAATTTTAAGTCATTCACAGATGCTGATATTCAGTTTTCTTGTTAACGGTTGTTCAGATTCCTGATGGTGCTATTGTTAGGTGTGTGCCAGTTTTGACAGGCCAAAGTCTACGATGATGATACAAGTCTAATTCACTTATCTTCTTGCAGCCATATCAAGGTTAAATATTCATTAAAATCGAATATTTTCACTCTTATCTTGCAAGTATTGGTACTAAAATGCAACAAAGAAAGAGAAATGATAATGCTTGTTTGAAATGTGCAGCATGTTTGTATTAAAACATGCAAATATGAGGCACAGTAACCTTTTAACACGTATGATAGACCTTGTTACTGTGTAAAAAAAACAGTTTTCAAAGAAAATTTCATTTTCGTTCTTATGACACAAAAATGAAATATGCTTATGAAGCTTGAAGTCTGAAAAATCTCTTTAAGATAAAGATGTAAAGATAAACCACAAAATATAATGGTCTCATCTTACTGCCTATTTAGTTTTCATTCATTCCTTACAACAGTGAGCATCCAAGATGTTTCCGGTGTTGTAAGGGAGCTTCCAGTGTTGTACATGATCTTCCAGAGTATGTCAGTATCTGTGCTTGAATGTTGTCCGTCACAAAATCTTTATTTATAACATAATAATTTGTAAAGATGTGAATATGTATGTTACACAATCATGAATTAAATTCTCAATGTACATAATGTAACTTGTCACAAAGTCAGGCAGCAGGACACAAGATTTAAGAAATGTAATTACCATAAGAAAAGAGGTAAATTTATAATCAGTGCTAATAATAAGTAAGTATGATACAGTATTTTTATTTTTAACGAATATTAAATTTTATCTTGAAAAGTTTTAGCACCTACTTTTATTAATAAACTGTCTATGTCAGTCCTAGGTATTTGTTTATTTATAGTGGTTTTGTGGGTTTTTTTTATAGCTTGATCAAAGAGATACAGCAGTTTTCCCTTTCACTGAAGTTTACAACAGAAGCTTGTCCACTACTATTGTCACTATATAGTTTTATGCATGCATACTGGGTGTCCTTTGCTGAGGAAGCAAGATCTACAAATAAATGGTTACCATCTGTCTCGCTCATAAGTAAAATCAAACTGCAAAAAAAAAAAACAGTGATCTTGATCTGCCATAGCATAATTCATTGACAGGTTAGGGTCTATTTTGTGATTAATACTAGCAAAGCCAGACCTGCCAGCACATTATGTACCAGCTGATCTGGGCCTGTGCAGTTTGCAGTTGGACTTGCCCTTTATGCGAGTACATATTGTACTCGTCTTGAAAGTGGAATGGACTAATGTTTTACAGTCTCTTTGCTCAAGCTATTGTTAGAGTTAACTTCTTTGTTGCCCATCAAATGACAGTTGGATTGAAAACATTTACAATTCTGTCTGCATTATTTTAAATCTACATAAGGTTATAAATTGATCTGTTCTCTAATTTTTACTTTATTTCCTAGGGTGGATAGATGTTAACCAAAGTAAGAAATTTTCAGACATCAGTGTTGTAAATGCCTGAAATTTCTTTTTAAAAAAGATTTACGTTGCTTTTTAAGTGTTCATTTTAGAAAACCCTAGAAAAATTGCAAAGTTAAAAAAAAATGATTCCAATTTTGTCAAGTGGATGTTCTTAGCATTTATTTAGATAAAGTTTCAATGGATAATTTAATTATGGCTAATTTTGGTAACCACAGGATCTGATACAAAATGAAATTTAATTTCAGTTGCAACTTAGGACATGTAAAAGTTGAATTTGTTCCAACTGATTTTGATGATGGGCAATCAAATATTAATTTTATGTATGATGATGTAGAGAAATAAAATGTAACTAAAGAGATATTTTCTTCATAAAATGTAAAATCATTATAGCAGTTGCTTTGGTCTTTGTTAAACTATTTTAAAATAGTCAGGGATGTACAAATTTATTTCCCAACCACTAGGGCAAGTCAAGTGTCATAGGAAAAGTGACTTGTCCTGACAAGTTTTATTTTTATTTGTCCGTTTTGCCCTCGTTATTTTATTAATTTTCAATAGTCTAACTAGAATAGGATATGGTCAGCATGTGTAATTATGTGATGTTACTATTTACTCTTAGTGGCCATTACTGGTACTTTGATGTAAAGTAATATACTCAATTACCATTTATAATTGCTTATAACTCAAGTCAGACTGTAAGCAAAAATCCTGATCGGCTCTAGCATAATGCAGATCAGGGTCTATGCTGTTTGTTCTACTGATGATTCCTAGCAAGCTGCATAGACCCAGAATTGCCAGCACATTATGTGATGGCAGATCTGAACCGTTGAATTTTGCAGTTGGTCCGTCTTATATAGACATTGCTGATAATCCATTAACTTTGTCTATACCTTTTTGGAACATTGATTTTATTCAAATTTCAGTAAATAAAGCCACAATAATTTGGTAAATTTGTCCTTTTTCTTGTTCGGAAATTTAAACATACCAATCAGCAGATGCTAATTGTAATTTTGTAGACTGTGTGCTGATCTCATGGTAGATATCTTAAACTTTGTTTCATCAGTCTTACTGAGTTAATTAGGACTTGTACACTTTTGAAAAATTGTACATGTATCAAATATTACTCTTTGCCACTAGGCACTTCTCTGACACACAATCAACTAGCCCTGGGTATTGGGCTATCCAATTTGTATAGCCCTGATCAATTTTTACTTTTACTTTTGCCATTGTGGTAAATGTTTTTGGGGGTAAATGTTTAGTAAATACTTTTTTGTCAGTTTTATCTTGTTAAATTATAATAGATCATTGGTAATTATCAGACAATTTTAAATTTAGAACAAAGTAAGAAATTACATCTGTGTCTTTGACATTTCTTATTTTATGTCTGGCTTTAATTTAACATGATTTATCAATCACCTGTTAAATGTTTTAGTCACCAGTTTTACTAATTCACTAATGTCACCCTTTTAAATGTTGCAGCTATTTGTTGCATTGCAGTTGTTACCAGATTTGTAATTTTGTTTATAATATGTTTTGTAAATGATGTACTGTTGACCTATCCGGTCACAGAAAAGCTAAGCATAAAAATACAACTATTAAAAACTTATGTGTGTTCTTTTTTTTTTATATATATATACAATGTTATGACAAAAAAGACAGAAATCTCACCTGGTGAATTTTGTCTACCTCTTCTGTTTTTGTTCTCTTGTCACTCTCTCTACTAGTATTTTACCATATATTAAAAATTGACTTTGAGGAGGGGGGGGTGAGTGGAGGAATTTGCGGGAAGCAGGTGCTTGGGGGATTATGGTCTTACCTGTTATTGTTAAGACATAGATCCAATAGTCCCTGATTATAACTGCCCTTATTAGAGTATACAGCCTAAGTGGTTAGACCATCTATCTTGGATGCAGGAGGTCACGGGTTCTAAAAAAGGCCATGTCATATCAACGACTTATAAAATTGGTATAGGCAGCCTACTTGCTTGGCATTATGGAGTTTATATTAGGACTGGTCGGCCTGGTGTCAGGATAATGTGACTGGGTGGAACAGGATGCCACAAATCTACAGCATAATGTCCCAGTGCTTGACATCACTATAAACTATCACACTGCAGACATCATAGCAAAACGACTGAAAAATTATTAAAGCTACGTTAAAAATCCAAATCACAAACATTGTCGAATAGTTTACGATTGCCTTTAAGTTAAGTACATTATACATATAATTGTACTATTAAATAATAAAAATGAATGGTACTAACAGCTGCCGCACTTGGCGCTCAGCATTAACAGGTTAGTGTTTGTTTGCTTTTGCAGAATGAACTCTTGCTATGCACCCCTGTATGATGTGATCACTGTATTATGACATCATAAATATGATGTAACTTTGAACATGTGTCATTGTATAACACTAAATGTAAATAAGTCTATGAAATGTACAAGCCTCTGAAAAGACTGTTTTATGCCTTTCCATAACACGATCACATGTTGCTGAAAACTGGTTTGATAATATAATTGTCATACAAAAGTAATTTACTAAACAACATACCCGTTTCTATGTGTATTTTACAAGAAGAGTCTATGGTCTTTGACCTATATTAATTCTATTAATTTATATATTCCTACCTTATGTTTTAGCCTAAGGTGATATCTGTCTCTCCGTTTGTTACCATAATAATTTTTGTGCAATAACTAGAGGTCTAAATTATGTACAGCTACCAAATTTTGTGGATGGCCGTCACTTGGGGTAAAACCGAACTGTCAACCTTGCATCTGAAAGGCAAATGTCGTGATCACAGTGAATAAAATAAAGAAAAGGTTTCAACACAATACATTTGTTTTACATCACAGACCTCAATTAAACTTACATTTCTGGTTTTTATAAAAAAAACTATTTTGGAATCCAAGGTCATGGTCACTGTGACTGAAATAAATATTTTACGCAAATTCTGTTATTTTAGATGCCATTGATTGAAAGTACATATAGATTTCCACACAGATCCACATTATAGACCAGAAGTAGTGTGTGGCTGGCTTGCACTTTAGTTGAACAAGAACCTTTTCAATTTTGGGATCAAAAGGTCAAAGTTCAAGAGCAGTGTGACTAAGGGAGAAATATTGTTTCTAAACAGTAACATTTGTTCTTCACCGTAGTCTTAGACCGAACGTTTTCAATGTTTGCAATTACATAGTCTTAGACCGAACGTTTTCGATGTTTGCAATTAGACCGAACGTTTTCGATGTTTGCAATTACATGTAAGAATAAAGGGCATGGTGTTACTCCAACAGTTTCATATTTTACATTAGGTTAGATTATTTTTAACACAAGTAATTTCCACGGTTTTCTGGTTCTTCCGGCTATTTAGGAAAGACCTTTGCATATCTTGTGTAATGTTTAAAGAACTTGAATGTACATCATTTTGCTGTATGATTGATAGGTGTAGCATGGATTATGGCATACACGACCAGATGATCACCTTTCAAAACGCTGCTAGCTCCGCTTGGCCATTTTCACTCCCTTGAAATCATAGGTAAATTGTGAACAAGAGCAGAAATCTTTTTTTTATTACAATTTATATCATTTCTGATTCATTCATTGCACTTTTAGAAGTTCTTATTGACTAGTCTGGCAAAAAATATTTTCCGTAGTTTATTAACTGTTCAAGATGGAGTTCTTTAGAATAATTCAACCTAATTTTTAGGGCACACTAAAGCTCTTCTTTTTGGTTAGCTGTTTGATTAGATCATGTACAATTTCCACGAGCTTCTTCGATAGCATAAGACATTTTAACCACAGTTCATGAAAGTATCATAGACGTATACCAACATTCTCTCCATTGTGCATGTTGCAAATGCAGACAATTTCATCTTACATCTGTCACTCTCTCAGAAGTTCATAATATCTGTTGAGTGACTTCTATATGTATTTTGGGTTCAAGGGTCAAGGTCACTGACTGAAAGGATCCAAATGGTTTCAGCATGAAGACTATTATTATGGGCCAGAGATGTAAGGTCATTGTGAATGAATGGCGAAAAATGGTTTCAGTACAATGAGATAAGATCTGCATCACATACAATGGCCAAACATTGTGGATGGCTTGCACTTGGGGCAAAGAATAAGCCATTTAATTTGGGGGTCAAGCTCTCTGAAACGTTGACCATGTACCTTTACCATAGTTCTTACATACTGACACCTAACAATATGCAAGTTAAAATATCAAGGTCACAATGGAAAGTTTTTTCCCTCAATTTGCGTATCTACTTTAGTTCCAAACCACATACCAAAGGTCCATGTAATTGAGACCATTTCTGTCAATAACCTCACAAGTCGTACAAACCACGTCTGTGACTACGTGGATAGTTCATAATGTTGTTGGCTTTAATGTGCTGCTCACAGTATCAAGTATTCGTTCAACTTTGTTTTGTTGTGGTGTTGAACGACATTTCCCAGCACACAATAGGCTATACATGGCGGACAGTATTAATGGTGGAGGAAGAACCCAGGAAAACCCCGGAAAGAACCACCGACCCACGAGAAGCTACTGGCAAGCTTTCTCACATACCCACATTGGCCGAATCTGAGACTTGAACCCACACAGACAGAGGTGAGATGGCAGTGATCCGTAACGGAGAGCGCTTTAGTCCACACGGCCACTCTTGACCCCATTCGTTCAACTATTATTTTAAGGACAATTTTAGTGACAGAATTGTATTTACCATACTTTTCTATCTAATAACCCACACTTTGGGAACGATTTTCCACCTAGATATGTGCAAGAAAATGGACATAAACCTATACGTTTTGGGGTGTTTTTGTGTTGCTGATATGACCCTTTGGCTACGTAAAAATAGCAGTTATTAAAATGTCGGAGATTTCAGCCGTGATGATCCTTGATTTGCACTTCATCACAAGGAATTTGTCAATATAATGCTTGTTTACAAAGATGTTCTATAAAACCGTAGTTGATGACGAAGGGACACTACACGTTGCATTTATACCAGTAGTGTATCAATAGCTATCTACGTTAAAGTACAACCTCATCAGCATATATATATATATATATATATATATATATATATATATATATATATATATATATATATATATATTGAATTTTGTGTAGTTCTGGTATGAACAGAGGTAATTCGGCGGGTTCGATTTGATCAAAATATATAAGGTAATTGGTTAATATATCCTTGAAAATCTAGAAGTGGATTGCAAAATCGATGAATACAAAAAAAGAACAAGCATCGATATTGTCCATTTGGCTCACTTGGGTATCAAATTACAAGTTTTTACATTTAGCACAGTTTTACACGTATTCGTAGACGCTTGCGTATACACGTATTCGTAAAGTACTATTCGTCGCAGGCAAAAATGAGGTCACAATGACATACTTATCACGCTTCAGATATTTTTGCTATGCACTTGGAAAGTGATCAATCGGCGAAACATTATTCTGCGGAAGTCTTGCTTCTAAGATGATTAAAGTTGTTCTGTTAAAATTGGGTTTCAAATGACCACTGTCACCCTCACCATGAAGAACCCATTCTCTTGCCATACTGAACTCTCCACAAAATCCGCCCTTAAAGTTGTCATTTATTAGCATACTACTGGGGAAGAGAATCAATTACTATCCTGATGGAATGCTTTTTTAATGTGCTAAAAATCAAGACAAAGATGAGGAAATTATATTTATATGTGAATATCCAATCCTTTAATTTGCATTTAGCAGAGAACTGGTCAGATATCGTTATATCATTATTTATATTTGGTCGCTCTTTTTGGGGGGGGGGGGGCTTTGAAATTTATAGTGTGATCAGAATCGACATTGTTAAGGTGCATAGAGAAGGTCCGTTGTCTTCAACATCGTTTGCCGTATTCTTTCTCAATTTACAAGCAGTGAAATGCAGGGTAGCGGACAGGATAGGACAACTAGAACAAATTATGGTGACCCACGACAGTCAGGTAGATCACCGTCGTAACTGTTTGTAAATTCAGAGGGGCCTACTGGAAAAAAAATTCCTAGGGCCCACAAATCCTGTCCGCGGCCCTGGTGAAATGGTTCACATGCATTTTGACAACTCAGAAGCATGGGATTAGTTAAGAAACATAGCTTCTTGTAACTCGTATGAAAAGTGTTTTTTTTAATTGTTGTCTCTTGTGTACATTATCTATCAATTCTTTAAAAAGTATTTATTTAAAGAACACACATTATTTATAATAATACAGCAGCTCACACCATACTTTCTTCTTAATTCAGTCTTCTATTCTTTTAAATGATAAAATAATGTTACTTGTATATCGTGAAAGTTGTATTTAAAATCATGAAGTTCATTTTGACAGATGGTGTTACTTTAAGGTACTGTCTTAGTTCTTCAATGCCAGTCAACACGGGGGTGGGGGTGGCTTGAGATACAAATTTGGGGATAAACTATTAATAAAGTATAGTTAAACAGATTATTTTAATCTTAAAAAGGAACAAAACAGTTACAGAAACGTTAACCTATAACAACAATATTTATGTTATATTCACAGCCCGGGGGAGGGGAGTGGGGGCTTCACAGTCTTCAGAACGCGAAGATTGCATGCTAAAGGAATGTGACGCTGTCCATTTCAATATTATTATTTATATAACATTATATGATTCAGTCCCCATTTGCAAATTATCAAACCATTTTACACGAAGGCTCTCGATATAAAAAGTCAGATTAGTGTTTTCATAATATTAATCGGTTTTCAAGCAGTGTAAATACTTTTGCAATTACAAAGAGTTGCCGTCTTCCGGAGGGGGGTAGGGACATGATGACATTAACGAGCGGCTATATGGCGACCCGCAACACCCTATTATCGTTATACAGTCGTAACTAAATACTGCTGCCAAAGTGCAACTCGTTTTGCACCTCTGCAGTCTCTAAAGTAATCCCTGGTCAAATGCAACGGTAAGAGGTAGCCCATCCAATGTCAATGGGTTTATCGGTAAGAGGTAGCCCATCCAATGTCAATGGGTTTATCGGTAAGAGGTAGCCCATCCAATGTCAATGGGTTTATCGGTAATAGGTAGCCCAGCCAATGTCAATGGGTTTATCGGTAAGAGGTAGCCCATCCAATGTCAATGGGTTTATCGGTAAGAGGTAGCCCATCCAATGTCAATGGGTTTATCGGTAATAGGTAGCCCAGCCAATGTCAATGGGTTTATCGGAATTCACTTGTTTCCTCCATTGCAAAGATCACATTAACGCCATCAACTCAACAGTCGATAGATGTCAGTTGAACGTGTTATGCAATGTGTGTGTGTGTGTGTGTGTGTGTGTGTGTGTGTGTGTGTGTGTTTGATTTCTAATGTATCTAAAAACATTAGTCATATTGCTATGATATCTGCAATGTGGCAGTTTATATGGATGTCTATCACTGGGGTATCAAGCCGCAGACACGTGGCAACACATTTCACCCAATAAAATTATCATGACAACAGGCCGGTGTTTGGTATGACTCGGCCCAAAATTCGAAACCGCAACCTGCCGCATCCGAGGCGGACGCTCTAACCACTTAGACGACCAAAACGATATGCAATACCTGTTATCGGAGACTCAAACTCCTTTAAACACATGGAAAAGAAATATGGATCATTTGGAAAAGCATCAGGGTGACAAATAAATCATGACAACACAGAACCTTTCAAAATAGGCAGCTGGATAGGAAATCACCCAGGATTACCTCCACATTTAATTAAGAACAGAGCAAAAGCCCTGGGTATATTCTTCGAGGCAACTGTAGAAAAATAAAATTGTAAACAAGTAAAACAAAGATAAAAGATTTTATTCAAATCTGGTCACTAACGCCACTTAGCTTAATAGAGCGTTCACAAGTTGCAAAAATATCTTCTCAAATCTGACATACTTAATAAACTCTGTGGACATAACAAATAAAACACTAGAAACATTAGATAATGAAATATTAGACTACATTTGGAATTTCAAAACACACTACATAATAAAATCTTTATATAGGTCTAAATTAAGGGGAGGGCTACCAACCCAATCATAATTAAATGCAAAAACATCTTAATTTTTATTTTTTTTTTTATTTTAAAGTAAGTTGCACACTACAAACACCATGAGAAACATTACACATTTTGTGGTTCGGATTTGGAATAAGAAACAGACAAGAAATTTACACAAACAACAGGTTAAGCAAGAAACTAGAAACACCTAGGAATTTTAGAAATATTAAGAATTATTATACCAATATAGGGACCAAAATGAATTATGGAAACTAGATATAAGTCAGACGTACGATTGGATTAGGGAAAATATAACAAATTAATTAGGAACAAAATAGAACTAGAATTGTATGGAGTAAATTGGGACACAGTTCGGCGGCACTGGTCAAACACATCACCAAAGATACAAATCATGATTTTTAACTATCTCCACAACGCCTGGCTAAGAGGGGAAGTGGCACTAAGAAGACATATGATAAAGACCCCAGTTAGCTGCCCCCTATTCAGAAAAGCCCCTTTTACTTTAAGTACCACACGATGACGCAATGTGACAAAACAAAGGAAGAAAGACTACAACTGATAATAGAAATCTTTAAGGTCGAGAAATATAACAGACGTCCGATACTCTTCATGGAGGGAAATTTTAAGAAAACCTTAATAAGACAATTAACGGAATACATTACGAAAACAATGTTAGCATGTGGACAAATAATTAAGATTAAGATATAGGACAAAACTTTTTCTTACTTCAAATTTAAAATTTAAAATTTAAATTTTGTTGTTAAATTTTTAAAATTTAATTTTTTCAAAGTTGTCGAATTCTTAATACTTTTAAATCTACAGACCATGATTGAAATAGAATAGGAACCGTAATGGAGAAAGTACATAATAAGGACGTCATGGAGCTATATCACAGGGCGCTACGCGGAGTGGACAGGCCTGTAGAAGAGTTTGAAAAGGCCCTATTAAGGAAATTGAGTCATTAGAATAAGACGAACTAACTGAACTTTGGATACCTATTATACTCTAACTTCCTCTCTGCAGCTCCCGTACTGCACAGGGAACCCAATTTTGTGGGTACCTTAAACTATTTTGTACAATTCTTCACTATAAATAAATAAATAATTAGAGATGACGCAAGTCGAGACGGGAGAAGTACAATTAAAATTTAAAAAATGTACGGAACCAGACTCGAACACAGTCGTACTCTAAGGAATTAAATATATACAAGGCAAAGAACGACACGGAAATATACAGTCGTTAAACCAATAAGTCGTAAATATTACTCTTCTTACAATTAAACAAATTAGTACACCGGACATTGCTGGAAATTCAAAATTCAAAATAAACTAAATCAAGGAATAATAAAAATGAGTGATGATCCGACTCGAGGACTATATCATAAAATAAGACTACTGGGAAAAATTTGATATAAAAAGGGTATGTATGTATGTATGTATGTATGTATATATATATATATATATATATATATATATATATATATATATATCACTAACACATATAGCAAACACAGGATACAGGTGATCTCTAGCCAAGGTTAACTTTATGAATTATGGAAGGGACTCCGAGGATAGGTAAATATAACCTGCTCGGATAAACTTCCCTATAGACATACTAGGGAAATATAACAACTCTAAATACCCCTTTCAATTTTTTTTTTTAAATAATCCCGATGGGACAAAATTAATTTGAATGGAAAAAAACAGGTAAAAAACATTACTACACATCAGGAGAAAACATCCACATATAAAAACTTTAAACTTTTCTTTTAATGGGGGGGGGGGGGAGGCATCTGGCTGGTGCCCCAAAAAGAAGCAATACCTGTTAAGTGTCCCTTTTTTAAAATCACCATGCTCATTTTGGGCTACAGCCTCAGCAGGGCCGTCCCGACCATACAAGCGAACATGGCAGTTTCAAACGGCGCAAGTCTGTAACACAGGGGTTCGTATCGTTCCTTAAAATGTAACTATCAGTCATACATATAGTATAAAATAATACTATATAGTAGTTTTTTAGTCCATATATATATATATATATATATATATATATATATATATATATATATATATATATATATATATATATATATATATATATATATATATGACTAATAGTTAAATTGTAACTATAAGCAACGATACTAGCCCATGTGGTATATAAGAGGCAACAAATTAGACACAATTTTTTGTGGGGGATGGAATTGGGGTAAGGGTATAAAATCAAAGCTTGGCTAAAGAGTCAAAACCCTTGGGCGGGCCCTGCTCGTCAGACCTCCCATTTAAACACGCCATTGCTGTTGGGCAAGAAAAAGAAAAGGAAGATAAGATTTTGCTATTTTTATTCTCTACAAACTCATCGACAATGATAGATCTAGTATAAATAAATCAATATATAAATATCTACGACATTCTGATAAAAGAGCATCAAAATATATAAAAATATAAAAATAGCACAGATCTCTCAAATTCATCACTGAACTAGAATTATCACAAAATTAATCAGCAAACGTCGTTTTCATCAGCTTCATTGATATCGAGGATTAATTTACCCTCCATTATCCACAACAAACAAAACTGTTTAAAGCTGTGTACTAAAATACAAAACGAACGCATTGTCGCACATAAAATCTGATAAAGAACCAAAGTGAACTGCTGCAGTTAGTTCGCCATTAGTCTACAAACAACTATTTTACTGAGAAACGAAAACGTATTAATTTCAAAATATTTTACTGCTATTGCGGTAATTATTAAGATGACGTTATAATTCCTAAAATTCACTTAACCCGAAGTAATCTTTGCACTGAAGACTCATTTTGAAACAATCTGCAATAAACGTTTGATGTGTTTGAAAAAAGCAGTCATTCCTTATGTCACTTCTCTTCATATACGAGTCGACTCTTCATACCCCGAGTCATCCTTTCATACACGAGTCATCCTTTCATACACGTCGACTCTTCATACCCAAGTCATCCTTTCATACACGAGTCGATTCTTCATACCCGAGTCATCCTTTTCATACACGAGTCGATTCTTCATACCCGAGTCATCCTTTCATACCCGAGTCGACTATTCGTACCCAAGCTATGTATTTGCCTTATTCAACACGAAACTTTAAAAGAGCATTATACATGATGAAAACGAACGTGTGTAAAAAGAGAGAAAATATATTTAAAAAAACACTTGTTCGTACATATTGTTTTATCCCAGATATATGTCGGTAACATCAACAGCTTGAATTCGGTTCAGATGAGCGCAGCGGCGTCGCTAGGGTTGGTGTCACCCAGCGCGGTAAACTCATGGTGTCACCCCTCCAGACTTCCACCATGGATTTCTTCTTCTTAAAATAAGACCAAAGTATAAAAAAATGACAAGAACAAAAACAAATTAATTGAAGGTCAGAAGGTAAAAGTATTTAAGAACTGTAACAACGTTAAGTTATAGTTATTTTAACATTAAACTTACTTTATTTAAAATTTTCCTTTTGGTGTCACCCCTCTGAGATGGTGTCACCCGGTGCGGTCCGCACCCCCCGCACCCCCCCTAGCGACGCCACTGGATGAGCGAATGGGTCAGATTACTCATGAGCCAATTGTAATGCATGTACAAGCCAAGACGATTATATACAATACAATCTTGTTGGCTCGAACAATTTGGATCTCTCGAACCGTTTTTACGATTAGACATAATGACTGCGATTATATTAAATCTCATTGACTCGAATTATGGATATCTCGAACAGATTTACCGGGTTCGTTGGGTGTTCCATCTAATGAGACTGTGGCTAGAAAACAGCATGAGAATTCACGTCCACAAGAGTAAACGCAGGAGGCTAAGAACAGTCACAGATTCGTAATATCAGCAGAAGGGGGATGCAGTAGTGTAAATTTCCAGCCGAATCTGATGCTACTGCACTCCATTGATAAATGACCAAACCAGGAACCGGCTACTTCGCGGACAAGAAGATTTTTTTAAAACAATTATGGCGACCATCAATCTTTAAAACCAACGATTCTCAAAGATATTAGGAAGGCTAAGACAAAAGGACGATGCCTGGTGTTTAAAGCAAATCAACACATTGTCTGTTATAACGTCCCGAAACAGAATTTGAGAACATTGTCTTACCATGTGTACATCATGGTTTACCTACTTATATAGATGTTTTACCCCTATAACTTATCTTGATCTCCTGAATTCCTTTGTGTTTAGGAAGTTCTACTAATTATTCTGAATATATATATATTCACATAAATAGTTTTAACTTTCCCATGACGTTCTAAACAATAAATTTTGGCCACATCGAACTTCTGATCCTTGTTCCCTCCCAATATGATGGTTCTATCCTGTCAATTGTAAAGGTTTGTTATGTTCATGGGACCAGTCTCAGACTATGCACCGCAGCGATAAGTCGATCTTAACAAGCTAGACTGGTACAATGCACAAGTTTAGCGACTGAAGCGTTATTCGTCTTGGATGATCTCTTCGTCGCAAAGCTACCGCAAATTTTTAAACCACTGATATATTTTTCCAGATTGTTAGCCCGGAATTAGTCACACAACTATATCCTTATGTTGGTATTCTTTTTCATGACCACCTTCTTCCAGAGAAAGCGTGTAACTCCCTGAAGTCGTCGAGCTACCATCGTCTCCTCGGCCCCCACTGTTTATTCTCAAGGTGTATATCTGTCCATTCTCATATGTCGGTCCCTCTAGCGGCACAAGATATGATAGTCCACGGGCACTAAACGATCCATCTGAATGGTGTCGAATCCGTTGAGACAGCGCCGGTAGTTCAAGAATAGCTGAATGAGATTCCGGGGAGACTGATCTATTTAGCGAATATGAGAGCGAATGTTTGCCATAATTTTTGAAAATGTCATTACTTGAAACTATCGTATCATTTTGAGCACTACCTCTACGATAAGGTGGTCTGTAAGTTTCCGAATCACTAACATTCTGCTGATCTGAATTTCCTGATTTTACAACGCCACCTACATTGTTTGGTTGGTATAAAGAAAATAGAGTTCGAGCATTTGCATTTGTTATTTGCGTCGGGAATGATTTACTTGAATTATTTGTATGAGGACGATATTGCAAACCTTTACTGCTGTTCCCTGACTGTGGAAAGCCGCTTTTGCAAACCGTTCTATCTAACGATAGATGTCTGGACGTGTCCTGCCGAAAATTATAGCTATTACATGACTGTGAAAGACTCGGTTGATCATGTGACTGTGTGTGTGTCTCGTGACCTGGCTCACTGAAAACACGGTCTCTTGATGATGATTTGTCCAGAAAACGAACGCTTTTCTTTTGACTGTAACTGACATCAGAATGGCTATCGTCGCTCTCCGTGTGAACGGGTTCGCTGATATTCCTCAGCCTTTGAAGTTCTTTGCGAGTTGCAGTCTTGGAAGGAGTTTGAACAAAATTGGCAATGCTTTTTGGAATTCTAGAAACTCGAGATTTCTTGACAATGTCTGACTCAAGGAAGACATGATCTTCTTCCTGGTTGGTTTGTGAAGGCTGTTTGGAAGGATTCGGTATATTATCCTTAATACCTATCCCAGAATCCACACTTTTCTGAGTCTGGAGTTTTCTATTGTCAGTGAAATCTGAAATGAGCAAGAAAATAGGTCGGACTAACGTACACTTCCATAAACATAGTAAACCGTCCATTCTGTTGATATCTGCATATTTAGTTTGCGCAGTCTGATAAAAATCACTTGATATATATCAGTAGATCTGACATATTTAAATACAAGTTCACGTTCTGTTGACTTATTTTAATTTATCAATAAATTAAAGCGAAACGTGAAAAATGTCACTCGGAGCAAATCGTTGCTAAAGATTAAAATACCCAACATGTACCTATACGTAATGTAACTCGTTATGTGAAAGGCTACTAAAACAATTTGCACAGACCCAGAAAATTTCAAAGATACCAAAACAAATTGTATTTATCGACGTCTGTGAGATCTACCTGCTAATAAGCATGTCTTGGTTTGAATCAGACAGAAACTGAAACTGGTTGCCATTGTTCGTCCATAGCAACCATTTGCACGAGTTCATAAATGGTAGATGTATTAACCCAGTGCTGCTTTGACCAGCATAAGATATTTTGGCCCATGAGGGAATTCAATGCATGCGCACTCCACTTTAATTTTAGCCGTATACTGCTCTCATACTCCACACGTAAAACTGTCGACCTAAAATGTATTGACTGCAAACTTAATGGGTTATTTCGGACATTCCATTAAAAAAAAAATAATTTACTTGTTTGTACCATGCGATAAACACGATGCATCAAGGCTCACTAACTTTAGCCTTTAATACAAAAACGTACCCCGTATCATAAAGTTAGCTAATCCAGACTGTATTCATGTACCGTCATAAGCAGTATTTATCTGAGATCGAAACAATGGCAACAATATTTGTCCCAAAAATATATATATATATATATATATATATATATATATATATATATATATATATTCAAATTACTGAACCAAATGAGTTGTCCACGTGAATTCGGCATCCGTAATCGAGTGGTCGACAATTTGGAATTGGCACCTTCCTAGAAAACATTCGTTGTTTTTTTTTTAAATTTTTAAAACCTTGAATTCTATAAGCTTAAACTTTTCCCAAACATTTCTTTTTACTGACTTGTGTAGAAATCCGGCCCTTGGTCAACCATTCCGACGAGACTGGAACTGTCGCCCTCACTTCCACCCCTCCCACTATCCAGTGTGTCCATGTCTTGGTTCTGTGTGTCGCTGTTCCTCCTCTTTAGAATGCTAGTCAGCGGTTTCATCTACAGAACATAAAAAGAAGAAAACTAATTTAAAAAATTCGAGGAAAATTCTTTTTACAGTTTTGGCAGCACCAAGTGTTAACTTTATTAAAACAATACTAATCATTATAATAAGAACTTTAACAGTAATGCAGTCACAGTATTGTCCATATCGATAGTTTTCCGAATGGAAGAGGAAAAACAAGAACGGAGAGAACTTCAACCTGAATACTATCTGGAACTAATTATCCGTTCTTAGTAAATGTGAACAGCTTTAGGCATGATCTGTACCTGTTCTAGGATACTAGAGAGTTTGTACTGTGTTAAATAGCGTGGTTCCCACTTACGACAAGCACTATCAGTGAAGGTTGATCGAGATAATTACTACTTTTCTACAGCACTGGATAATTCATTATTGAACGGCTTTTACATATGTATGTTAAACAGGCTTGCAGAAATCTCAAATGTGTTTATCTTGCCAGTGAAATATTTGTCTATATTTCCTATCAAGCAAGTGTAAAATTAAAAATATAAATAAATATTCGTGCAAGGTCCTACCTATCTTTTGGAGGGGGGGGGGGGGGGGGGCGGGGAGACACGTTGCATCCTAATAAAAAAAAAATGACCACTATAAGATTTATCGTGATCACTTTATACGGTCTTCTTTCTGGTGATCCGTTTATAAAAACTCTTATTTTCAGAAGTTTATATGCACATAGACTTAAAATACAACATTCAAACCATCATATACCGTATTATATTTTGTATATCTCACCCTCACGAACTGCGATCAGCCCAAGCCTAATCTGTAACCGCATTATTAAATTCACATGTGGGTCTACGTTGTCATTTTACTTGTGATTTGTATGCGAAGGTTGTGGATATTTATGCATAATGTGCTTGTTTATAGACTGAATATATATATATATATATATATATATATATATATATATATATATATATATATATATATATATATATATATGGTAACTGCTTCCCAATTGTAAAACTAAATTGCTCTATATTTGTGTTTATCTATTGAAATAATATTCGTAATGAATACTGAAAAAATATATTAAAAACTATATAATATTCTACTCACACACTCCTTCGATTAAGTATTATCGTAGTCATGGACACACACTATACAGGAGACGACAGTAATTACATGGCTGAAACCCGATTGAAATTCTAAATTGAAAGCGCGTGACAACGCTATATCAACCTCACAGCGGTGTCCAAAAGGCTTGTCGCCACGTGAATGGTTAGTTTATAAATATATGAATGCGCGACTGAAACAAACACCGAATAAATATAAAGAGAAACAATGATATTATTGAAATTGGTTGTAAGTTGAAGGCACACCTTTGATGGATTTTCCCGCCATTGGAATAGTTTTGGAAACGAAAATAGAAAAAGGTCACGGGGGCGTGCTATTTAAAGTTATAAGTGATGGTTTAACATCATTTTACAAAAAAAACCTTTTGCTGTTGTTGTGTAACATTTCGGAACAATGTAAAACTGGCGAAGAAGTGGGGATTTATAGTCTATTATCACTTATCCTGTACAAAAACTCGACACAATTTGCTTCACGGTTATACTATCAGAAAATTGAAACCATACACAAATTTTGTGTCGATCATTTGGGAAATATCTGGGCAGCCATAAATATATATTTGTAATCTAAGAAAAGGTTCGCTAACCACGTGTTTCCATGCACACAAAGAAGTTTATTTCTTAACTGTAAAATGTATCCGAAAATATTTTACACAATTTACCCGTTTTGCTACTAAGTAAAGGAATGAAAAGTGAGTCGGGAACATTACATTGCCATTTTTGACAAATTAAAGTTAACAGTGTGAATCAAATAGTGGTATCTAATTCATTATTATCCAATATTTACCAATATTTCAAGGTTTGAAAATTCCATCGTTGATGTATCTGTATAAAGAACGTGTCGCAATTTGGCTATCAAACAAAAAAGAGTTCAGCAATGCATCGAGATCGCAGAGAGAAAGAGAAAAATCTTACTTTTTCATTTGTGTCAGGAACTTCTTTTCCCCGCTGTTTTTCTCTCTGCATTGACGTAGAAGTACTATTTTTAATCATGACCAGGTTCCTGTCGTACATAAACTTTTTCGGCAATCTTTCATTGTCATTCCCATTGGCATCCCTTGAAGATGTTGATGAAATTTCTGAGAGTTTTTCATCTAACACATTTCGATCATCTGAAGTACTTTCCATTTCCTTTCTTTTATCACACAGGCATAACTTGCAAATAACTGCTACCATTACCACAGAAAGAAGTATCGTAATGCAGACGACAGCAATAACAATCCAAATACTTTGGTGAAGAGTTCCAATAGCAGCTGCTTGCACATTTTCATCTTTAGTTATTAATAATTTGCACGTTTTCGATGCATTTCGTAGAGGATCCCCTTGGTCTGTGACTACGACCTGAAAGGACAATGTACGGTCAACATCAGCATCGTTCAAAGACCGGTTCAGAATTAGCTTTCCTGTGTCTAGCTCTATATATACGTCCTCTGAATTATTACTCGTGTTCAAAGAGTAGTGCAACTGCGCGTTCTTATCCTCGTCTCGATCAGATGCCAATATTTGTGCGATAACCGATCCCACTTTTGTCGTAAAGGGAATCAGTACAGACTCGTCAGAGTCATTAGGGTATTCGATGACTGGATCATTGTCATTTAAATCTTGAATGAAGATAAATACTTGAGCAGAAGATGACCTCCCTCCCATATCGACCGCCAATACAGAAAACTCGTACTTGTTCTGAACTTCACGATCGAGAGGCACTCTCGTTTTTACGAGACCGCTATCGGGGTAAAAGACGAAGAGTTCCGAGATATTTCCCAGATACGGAAACTGCAGAGAAACCGATCCATTAATTCCATTATCGGGATCGGCTGCTTGAATCACGCCGACACTAGTTCCATTAGCTTGGTTTTCGTACACAAAGAGCTGTGATGAATTATTGATAATATGGGGATCGTTGTCATTCTGGTCAGTTATATGCACGGCAACAGTTCCTGTTGAGGTCAAAGACGGCGTTCCTTTATCTGATGCTATAACACGAAAAATGTATTTATCTTGAATCTCGCGGTCAAAACTTATTTTAGCCTTGATGATCCCCGTATCTTGTTCTATACTAAATTGACCCAGAGCTTCTGGATGAAGAGAGAATACCACTTGTCCGTTCTGATTCTCATCCTTGTCAGTTGCTGAGACGGTTCCAATTCTCGCATCAACAACATTGTTTTCCTCTATGCTCATGTTAACCACTTTCTCAGTAAAGATGGGAAAATTGTCGTTGACATCAGAGACTGTAACACGGAAACTAGCAACGCTTTGCCGACGTGGGTTTCCGAAATCTTCGCATCGCAGCATTACCTCGTGGTATGGGGTAACTTCTCGATCAAGACGTTGAAAAAGAACAACTTTGTAATTGTTCTTCAGAGTGAGAGGTTCCAACGAAAAGTTTGGATCTGATGAAGCACACGTCACTCGGCCATTTTCTCCACTATCTGGATCCAAAACTTCAATCAGAGCGATATATGTACCAATCGCCGTATCCTCAGATAGAGTAGTGCCCCCTGGTGGGAGGTTTATATTAATTTGAGGGGAGTTATCATTTACATCTCTCACATAAATGGACACTTTGGTTTGGGAAGTTTGCACAGGATTTCCGTGATCATACGCAATAACGTAAAAGTGGAAATCCTGAATTTTTTCATAGTCCACCACTCCAGTCACTGTTATCTGACCCAAGGACGCATCTATTTCGAAATACTCAGAAATTGTAAGAGCTGTTCTACTGCTGAAGCGGTAGGACACCACTCCGTTTTCTCCTGAATCAGCATCTATCGCGGTTACATTTAGAATTCCAGACTCCAATGCTAGGTTTTCAGGTATTGAGAAATTATATTCTTGCTGCATAAAGATTGGTGCATTATCATTAATATCTGTAATTAGAACGTTCATAGTCAACGTACCAGTCCTTTCTGGGCTTCCAACGTCCATAGCCGTTATTGTGACAGAATAGTAACTTTGTTTCTCTCTGTCAAACTTTCGAGCAACCCTAATATTGAGTTCTGGTTCATGTGCCTGTGTATCGTCTTGTGTTACCGGAACATCTAACAGAAATAGCCCATTACCTGACACGTCATACGAGTTCACTATCCCTGTGTCTTTGTCTCTGGCTCCATTTATAGTAAAAACGAAAAAGTCATCCTCCTCAGGAACTTGTACAGTAATGGACGATGTGGGAAACTCAGGAGGGTTGTCGTTAATGTCCTTCACTGTTACTTCAGCTAAAATCATTCTGTAGAAATCTGGAAGATCGGGTGAGTCGTAGCGGTACACGATGACGTTAAAACTAATAACACATCTCATGGATGAATACTGACATTCCTCGAATGACTCTCTATCTATCTTCCTCATCGTGGACAAGACACTTGTAGTTTCATTGACAGAGAACAGTGATGCATACTGGTTACTTTGAGGTAGAATTTGAAATCGAAAAAGCTGGAAGTCTTTTGGCGGGATGCCTTGGAAAAGATGAGTGTCGTTGGCGATGTTTCCAATGTATACCACCTCACCTTGTTCTTCAAAAATGGTGTACTTCACGACAGTATTCTGAGCGTCAGTTGTTATAAGGTACAGGACCAGAACAATGGTCACGTAAATTTCAATCCCACATTTATTTGCCATTATTATTTTCAGCATAAATGTCCTTTCACATAGCAGAATTCTTCACCATTCTACTGAGACTCAGGTGTGTCTGAAACAGAGAAAATGAGAAAATACTCGTTTTGGAAGGTAGCAGTTATTGTACAATGTGGATCATATATATATATATATATATATATATATATATATATATATATATATATATATATATATATATATATATATATATATATATATATATATATATATATATATGTATGTATGTATGTATGCCAAATTATTGGTCAAATTAGATTTCTTTTTTTAAAAAAAAGACAGACAAAACGATACCACGATACCACTGGATTGTGTCTTAAATCGAAGTCCAAATGGCAACCGTTTCATCATAGAACTTATTTCACGTTACCAGTAGCAAATTGCTGCTTTGTCAAAAAATATTGAAGGATATTTGATTGTGTGTGAAATAGTTCAAGAAGGAATTCGTATCAAATGGATATTAAAGAGATAATGTCTTCGTTTGGTGGGGCTGATATTGTATCTATTTTACATCAATCTTACATGATACATCGTATTGTCACCGGTCATTTACATAATTTTGGATTTCTTGTCAGGTTGTGCACATCAGAAAATGTTCTAAATAAAATAGGAAGAAACTGAATTTCACTTTTTAAAACTTAAGAATGTCATTGTAAAATTTGTGTAGTATTAAATTATTCTACAAACTGTAACGTGTAATACTAGCTAATTCGGCACAATTTCAAAAGACAGAAAATATTTTGAAGTTTCATGAAACCAGCTTCTTGTTCATAATTAAGGCATTTCGTTAAATCAGCACATCGTCCTCAGTAAGTGTGCTATCTCGATATTTGTTTTAATTAACTTCTCAAATTATTTTGAAAACATAGATGCAGTAGTTACTTTACTATTTGTTAATTCAAAAGTAAACAGTATTTACAGTTACAGCATTCTGTAAGAAAATAACGACTACTAAGCACATTTTAAACCATGTACCAGTGTAAATAGCATAAGCCTGTTAGCGTCTTTAACAACGTTTTGATGGTATACAACGTGTGTTTATTGCTGCGAAATAATTCAAAAATATCACACAAATAGAACGTTTATATCGCGATTAACCTTCGTTTGAATCAGCTCTCAGACACACACAAAAAACAATCACACCATCAACATATTAAACAATCGTATCCAACCTCATCCTTCACTTTAAAACGTTCGTTGTGTACTCCCTATTTCGTTCGGAATGTTTTTAATTTGGGTATATCTCATCGTGTTGTTGTTGTTGTTGTTGTGTTTAACGCCATTTTTCAGCACACAATAGGCTGTACATGGTGGCCAGTATTAAAGGTGGAGTAAAAGCGCGGGGAAAACCCTCGGAAAGAACCACCAACCCACGAGAAGCTACTGGCAAGCTTTCTCACACATTCGCCGAATCTGAGATTCTAACCTACGCAGACACAGGTGAGATGACGGTGATCCGCAACAGATAGTGCTTTAGACCACTCGACCACTTGGGGCCCCTTCATCGTATTGTATAATCTTATAACTTATTTGCACCATTGCTCTTTAATCACTATTCATTTTACGATAACAGTTTTAAAGTACTATGACCACATAGAATCGAACTCAGATTACTAAAATCAATACACTAAACAGTAGGTACTTCACACTCCGTCACAAAACTTTATTCAAACTTTTGAGTAGCATATGTTATGCAATGTTTGGAAATATTACTCGAAATTAACAAATTCAGGTATTGGTAAGTCAGAATATTTTTGAATAAAAATCGATTGCTGTCAAGTTTTACAATAGACGTACCTGCCTAATACGCTTCTTCATTCTTATGGGAAAAAAAAGCATGATGCATATAGTTCACAAAAGTAATGGATAGCACTCGATTCGTGATCCATTGATGTTTTACTTATCAACGCATTTACTTACGTATAACATCCCTCAAATAGTTCAATGCCGTGCTCGTATTTTGCTTGCTTCCATCAGTAGCTCTTAATCACTGCAGAAGCTCAATGCACATGATATTTTCATCTACTAAGGCCCACCTTCCCATAAAGTGTATATGACAGCTTACTGCAGGTGACGTTGTTCGACAACTTTTTTTATTGGCCATTACCACAGATGAGACATCGGGGAAAGTGAAAATTGGATTTCGCTAATTCACTTTAACGTGAGTTAGTCTAGGTAAATTTCTTGTTGTGGTTTAAAAGTCATTGTTCAATTTGAAAAGATGTACACTGTCCTTGCATCTAATTGACCATTTCGGACTATTTGTATTTGGAGACGGCGATAATTGGTCAATAATAGGCCCTCGACAGGGAAGCTTCTGTTTTCTTTGTCGTTAGTCATTATTAAATAACGGAGTCAGGGCCCCCAAGTGACAATAGGATTCATACGAGCAATGACGAAGTGAAAGGAAACTTAAGAATTTGTCAAATTTCCAACCTCCATATCTGAAAAGATTCGTTCTCACTTAAGTAGATAATTAGTGCCTTGACTATAGCGATAATTATTCCATTTTTAATAACATAATTGGTCCATAGAAACAGAGATAACAACAGAATTCTTTTTCTTTCAAGAACAAGCATTGTTTTGCATTAACTATGTATCCTTGTGAAAGTTGTCAGAAATAATTACTTCCCACCTACATTCAAGACCTGTGTAAAATAACTTACCTTAAGATTCAAATATTTGAGTCTAATCAAGAAAGATGTTAATAAATTCTGAAGCAGCTCTCCGCCCCAAAGTACCTCTTCTTTTCAGCTCTTCAGATTCTTTTTATTGAGACGAGTGCTAATTAATTCGTTTCAAGAACAAATTTTATGAAAAGAACGTTTTATTTGTGACGTACTGACTTGGTGGGTGTTCAAAAACATTCATTTTTGAAGAGCATCTTAACCATTCTGATTGAACAACCAGTCAATCGAGATTGACGAGTGGCACGATGGACAGTGGGTTCACATTTATACCTTCTGTGAGTGAAAATAAATAAAAGTAGTCGAAGCAGTAAGAAATTGTGTTGTTGCAGCCAAAGTTATAGTTATTATTGATGATGCAGTGCATGTACTAGCTGTGAGGCTAATAGTATTAGGACAGAATTGTTTGTAAAACAAATACAAATATTACGATTGAAATTTTCTCTAAATGTATTACTTTTACTAAACATTTTGTCCTAATACTAGTAGTAGTAGTAGTAGCAGTAGTTGTAGTAGTAGTAGTAGTAGTAGTAGTAGTAGTAGTAGTAAGAAAAGGATGTAAAGGACGAAATAGTTTAGTGGTGTCTTTATGATGATGATGATGATGAAGAAGAAGAAGAAGAAGAAGAAGAAGAAGAAGAAGAAGAAGAAGAAGGACTATGATGACGATAACGACAACAACGATGATGCTGATGAAGACGACGATTTGGACATTTTCTCTTAAAATACTAAATGATGTAAATTTTAATCCGGTTGTCATCTTACGTATATTTGCATATTTTTAATATTATTTTCTGGCTTCGCCGTGGAATATGCATCCATATGCTTTATCGGTACACATATTTCACGCAGTGGAACACGCCTGTTTAGAATCCAACGGGACAAGTATTTCAAACCGTAAAATATGTATGGGTAGGTTTAACGGCACGCATATTTCACGTCAAAATCCAGACATTATTACTATGTACGCCGCGGAGAGATGGTGGATTACAAATATGATGCGCCCATCTGCCGAAGAGAAAAAGACAGCTTCCACTGGATTAAAATTTGCTTCATGTGAAAGCTTGTCATATACATGTACATATTTAACCCGAGTTAGGGTTTATAGCGAAGGTGTGTGTGTGTGTGTGTGTGTGTGTGTGTGTGTGTGTGTGTGATGGATAATCCCAAAACAATTATTATGATATTTTCATGGTCGCTAAATTTGTCAGCGTTTAGAGTTGTATAACAACTTCATCTAATTGTAGGGTACACGGTAAAACATTGTTGAGTTAAATGAATATATTAAACCTATCTTGGCACTACCGACTGTGAATAAGAACTAAATATTTACATAAAAGCTGTCAAAATGGCAAAGAATTATAAAATGAATGGTTTACAAAATCATGTCAATTTTGCATGGATTAACAAGAACGCCTCAAGAAATTGAATGTTTCTCACTGTATTATGAAATAGGTGGTTAGTTATTTTCAAAACTTTTCACAATGACAATTTTATGTATAAAAAAATTAAAACATAATTGTATATGGTCTTAAATATAGCAGGTGTCACCGTTTTTCTATATGTAATTAAGAAAGAGGCGGTTATAGTACGGTCAACACGGACATCTATGAATATTTTAGCAATCATGGGTGTATGCAAGGTACAGGAACAAATCCTGACAGATTTTATTTTGCACAGAGCCCTATGAAATTGCAAGGTATATTTTGAGCTTAATTATTTATCTGAAAAGAATTCTATACATTTTCACTGAAGGATTAATAACTGCTCTTTGATTGAACTCTCACAACCTGGGAAGCCGCTTTTTGCATCCGAAAGCAAAACGGAAAGTCTCTGATGCAAAAGAATAACTAACGAGGCAGTAAACGCCCTTTGTCAAATTTTTATGCGTAATAAATCTGATGACAGTGATAGCTGAGGCACAATTAATATTTATTGTACTACAATGGCTCCAGCTGTGCGCTTTGATGAACCAGTACTCCTAAAAGAAAACTGCCTCCGAAAAGTGCGAGGTGTCTAAACAAATGGGGTTACAGGGGTCCTAAAAAGTAAAAAGACTGTCCCCGACTCAAATGTTTCAATTCACTGATACTTTAACACATGTTCGATGGAAACAAAATGTCAATAACATATCCATTCTTAAGCTTATGTGCATGAATCAATTTTAGAAGATTTGTAATCAAAGTAGAAACAGAAATGTAGCTGAAATCAGTCCACGGTAAAAATGAATAAACTGACATTAATGTAGCGTCCGTACGTAGAAGTAAACATGTGTATGTGTTTATATCCCGAATTTTGCTCTTGCAACTTCTTTACCACAGTCGTTCTATTGCTAGATTTAATTGCAACATACAAAAACTACTTTAAAAACAATATATATTTTCGCAGATAATACCAGGAATCCTCTTGAGAGATGAGTTATTCCAGACCTAACATCCGTGGCCAAAGTACATTTAATTCAGAGAATTATGTACAATAAAGGGCAATGTGCACCCATGACAAAAAAAAAAAAAAAAAAAAAAAAACGGTTCACGCAACCTTCAGACACATTCACTGCTGGTAGGCTGGTTATTCAGTGATGAGAGAGAGAGAGAGAGAGAGAGAGAGAGAGAGAGAGAGAGAGAGAGAGAGAGAGAGAGAGAGAGAGAGAGAGATTTGCGCAAGTGTTGATGTATAAAGATAATTAGGTCTAAAAGGGAAAGCAAAGAAAAGAAACCAAATAAACAAAAAACACTTGTTAATGGTATCAACAAGTTTAAAACACCGAACCTTTCTGCAGAACACGAATTAAAAGAACAAAAATTTAACATTGTTAGCTTTTGTCGTTTAACATGGTGAAAGTGCAGGATGTAAGTATTAAATTTAGAAAGAAAGCTACTGCTTTTACCTGTATGCTAAACAAGTTTCCCCTTTCTAAGATTATTCATCAGCGCTTCATTAGCTAAGATAAGTAGCAAACAAAAGCGCAAAAGAGTATCGGATAGACATATCATATTGGCCCCAAATTTAAAACCAAGCGAACAGCTTATAATTAATCTACAAAACAGTCTTCAATTTGTTTCAGCTCAAGTTTCACGAAACACTAGGTCTCGTCTATTACAGCGTTATTTGCGTTACGGGACATTTGCAGGAAAGACAAATGCGTCTAATTATTTTTCAAATGAACACGCAAAACATCTAAGGCAAAGTTTTTTTTATCTTCACCCCTAAAACCAAGAATAAAGGACTGATGCCGATCTTTTCGAGATTTGCTTATATGCAGCGATTGTTTTCGCTACTGAAAATCTAGATGATTCACACTTTCTCACCGTAACAAAAGATATTATCAAAGTCCATGTCAGTAACGAGTGTTCGTGACTCCTTATAATACCGCTGATTTCACTTGATAATTTGACAGTAATGTTTGAAAATGTGCAAAATGTGAACGGACAGAACCTTCAAATCAAAACGGTCGTGTACGATAATATATAAACAAGTTCTTGTAAATTGGGGACAGTGGTACACTTTAATAGAAGTTTAGTGCGTTAGAGAATAAAACAAGGATCTCTGTTGAAAGTGAGTTATTTCCGTTAAATAATTCAGATCAGATGACGGCAGAGATTATTTTCTTTGCTTTGTTCTGTTCCATTTGCTTAAAAGGTTGCTAAGCGATGTAAAAAATAATGTTGACAGCGATCACACTCTGTTTTCGGGTTACAACCTACGGCTAAGTATGTGCGGTCAAGCTGCAAGTAAACAAAGTCATTCTAATATTCGATCATTATGCTATCTGATGGGAGACATACTGTCGAGTAGGACTTGGTAGTAAATTACATCTATGATTTTTATTCTTATCAAACTTAAGTGGATAATGATGGAAAATCTATAAACGACAAATAAGCTAGGTAGATAGAAATTAATGTTTTCCCTGTCCTGATGGAGTGAGAAATGAGAATGTGATGAAATTATAACGTTGGAATTCTCATGTAAGCATGTACATACATACATACATACATACATACATACATACATACATACATACATACATACATACAGACAGACAGACAGACAGACAGACGTACGTGCGTGCATGCGTACGCATGCATGCATGACATCCATCGTCTGTCTGTCTGTCTGTCTGTCTGTCTCTCTCTCTCTCTCTCTCTCTCTCTCTCTCTCTCTCTCTCTCTCTATATATATATATATATATATATATATATATATATATATATATATATATATATATTGCCCTTCACCTCAAAGGCTCAAACTGAATGGATCATTTTCGTTTGAAATATATAATGGACCTAATCTGTTACACGCTGCTTTTGTTTATTTTTTTTTTTAAATTTTGTATACGTTGCAGAAAGCCGCGATAGTCCAACTGATAAAGTGATAAACTCGTAATATAATGGCCGCAGGTTAAATACACGCTCTGGCATCCTTGGTTGACTCCCCGACTGTGTCCTTTGGAAAGGGTTTTTAGCTCGGCATGACATAAAGAATAATATGTTAATAATAGCGCTGAATCCACCCAATATAAACATCAGGGGTACGGATTTATTAGCAATTATAATATAAATGTAATGGAAACATATCAGCAAGCAAGGCATAATGAAAAGCAATGATTTAGAGTCTACTCAAATATAGCTATGGTAGTATCACAGTATACTCCAGGAATGGCGCCAGGTCTGTCCTAGACTTTGAATACGTAGCATCAGCTACACCCAAATGATTTAGAAAATAAAGATAAACGCTGTTTGCTAAAGAATATTAAACAAAAAATACGCCTCTACATATCTCTTCTACAATCCAATAAAATAAATAGTTTCCAAATATATTAACTGGTGCTGCTGTTTAATTTGCAAAAAAGAAAAAACATATTTAGAACAAAATGTAAATATAACATACCATGCCATACCATAAAATATATGCTGTGTGATTTGGATTTCTAAAGTGCCGTTAACAATATTTAAGCCAGATCGTTACGATGTTTGCAGTGTGGCAGTTTATAGTGATGTTTAGCACTGGGGTATCATGTAGCGTCATGTCCCATGTCACAATATCCTGACACCAGACCCAGGCGAGGCAGCTGTTAGTACCATTTTATAAGTCTTGGGAATGACTTAGCCGGAGTTCGAACCAGCGACCTTCCGCATCAGAGGCGGCAGCTCTAGCCACTATGCCACCAGACTACATACATACATACATACATACATACATACCTACATACCTACATACCTACCTACCTACCTACCTACCTACCTACCTACCTACATTCATACATACATACATACATACATACATACATACATACATACATACACACACAACCATTTCTTAAAATTGCATATATATATATAAATATATATATATATATATATATATATATATATATATATATATATATATATATATATATATATATATATATATATATATATATATATATATATATATATATATATATATATATATATATATATATATATAAAATTAAACTCACCTATCTGTTTAGAAGCAGCCGTCGGTACAAAAATATTCTGTCTTAAGCTTGTAACTATTTTCATTCAGATTTATTACAATGAAGGGGGTAACTATTATTAAATCTTTTTGTTTAGTTACTTAGGACCAACCAAGCTTCGAAGCTGTTGACATTGGTGGAATTCTTAATCCTAGGGCTGGGCTTTCTTCAAGATATGAGTAAACGTCTCTAGATAAACCTTAAGTTCCGTTGGTCGTTGGAGGGTCACTACATCATATTTTCATGATTGTCAGGTTTGCACGAAATGTGAACAATTTGTACATCGAACACAAACCCTTCCCATGGCATTAATAGCCACACAGGCTGGTTAGCTGTATTTATCGTTCCTAAAAACATTGTTGATTTATTTTAGAAATGAAAAGGTTCCCGGCAAGGGAGAAATAATGCCTTCAATACATTGTCTCTTCAGCAACGTTACGGTATAATTAAAGGGCTGTATTGGGTCACGAAAAAATGAAGTAGGCGTTTCCTGCTGCCATATTCGCTTTTCAACAAACCTTGTCATATGAAAAGATAACAATTGCTCCATCAACAAGTCTGCACAATTGGTAATCGTTGCAACATTGCCATTCATATGCCAAAAAGACACTAATATTTGCTCACTTTTCTATGTTTGATTTTTTAAGCGAATCTCCTTATGCTGTAGCATTCCCATTTTATAACGAACCTATATATTATTAGTGTTTTGGCCTTTTTGTATTGAACAAAGAGAAGTCACAAATTACAGCTGTTCGTTAATGGTACGGTGCCAATATTTTTCTATACGTACCGTAGATGAGCAAAGGCACCTTTTAAAAGACCGTGTACAAACACAGGGACTAACAATGTGGTTTGTCAGAATCTATGCAATTTCATATAACAATGATCATAAAAGATTTCAAATGCGAAACATACATGGGATAAATAGGATATAGCACTGAGCGACTATGGATTGAAAAAATCTCAGACATATATAAAGACAGACATAGAGTTAGACAATCAGTTAATCAGACATACAGACAGACAGATAGATAGATAGATAGATAGATAGATAGATAGATAGATAGATAGATAGATAGATAGATAGACATTGTCTTTTTGCGATAGACTGTATTATTAATTTTGCATAAAATAACGATGGATACTAAAGATAAATGTTCACATAATTTAATTAAGCGACATAATATTCGTTTCTCTTTTCCTCCTGACGTGCGCATCGGAAAAAAATCGCACAGTAGCCACTGGAAGCAAACTTCATAAATTTACAGTCTGAATTTACACATGTAAATGTGCTTTTCAGTCTAGCACATTTCTTGAACCATTCCGTCCTAACCTCCGAGGGATCCTACCCAAACGCAACACAATTTCATATCGTTTTAGTATATGATATGAACCAAAAACAGACGAAGCTTGGTACCTACCTCAAAGTATTAAAATGAGATATATAGTGTAGGGTAGAGAGGCCTTTTCAAATACTTGTTAAGTTGTGAAAAAATATCATATAAAACCCTTCTTACCATAACAATTGAACGATAATCCAATACCTCTTAGACCTCCATGTGTCACGCGAATCAATGCTACCAGTTTGCTCTTTCCAGGTAAGATGCTTAGTTCTCACTACACGGAAGAAACAGGTTTCAATATGACTAATTCGTACAAATTATCGCAAAATACACGGATTTCGGTCTACTGAAGCAGATAATAGAATGAAAAGCAATCCTCTCATTTCGCTCTATATTTACCGTATATGCTTATATATAACACGGTCCTGCCTGCGAACATGATAGACCCAGATCTTTGCTATGCGAGGTGATCTGGTCATACACTGTTTGTGTTCTTTCTTACACAACAGGCGCGTATTATACACGACAGATCTGAGTTTGCACAGTAACGACGTACATATTATACACGGAAGATACAGTATTGAATGAAGCTACGTTAAAAATCCGAATCAAACAAACAAACAAACAAACAAACAGTATGGAATGTTAGCTGCCATGTATATGTACATGGATAGGTACGATGAATTGTCGCAAATTGATGCCAATTTACGGGAGATGAAGATAAGCTCCCATCCATTATAGAGACAAAATCAGGTACAATATTTAACATACATTAATTCTAGATTCAAATTAACATCCTTAGATCTTAGAAAAAGCTTTTGCTTCATTGCCTACTTTTTATTGAATATATCTATTAGGGAAATTATAAGATTTTATATCGAAATATGAAAATTTCACACGGTACAGAAACCAATCTGAACTCTGTATTTCTTCATATGCTTATAGTTTTTCTCTCTTTTCCTTAATATTTCATATATAATAAACTTGCCCTTACTTCACGCATGAGTTTGTGGAACAGCGCATAAAAGAAATAACACAAACACACATACACACATAGATACGTACGTACGTACGTACGTACGTACCTACCTACATACATACATACATACAAGGGTCATTTATAATGTTCATCTAATATATAAAAGGTAATTGAAAAATATCACTCCGTACATGAATTTCTTATACAACATGTAAAAGACTACTGGCGCTTGCCGAAGTAGTACCAACTGAAATTGCTTATGTTGGACACCTAAATAGAAAATGGAAACACTAACCAGTGTAGAAACAAATTCCTTTCGCGGGTGTGGGGAAAGCACCCCACATCCCCCACCACTACCCAAAAAACACAAATACAAAAAAACACTCGTTTACAAGACAATCAGTATCTCCAGAAGACAGCAATACACTTATGTTCCAACGGGATAAAATGCTTTTCTCAAAGCTATGCAGGCTTATGTTACATTTCCATTTAAGAGGAATTAGTTTCTTAAAATATTGCCTGGAATAACATGTCCTGCTTCTCGTAATCCGAATAATGAATTTTATATAAAAACAATATATTTTTTCAAATCCTTTTAGAATATTGAAAGGTTCTAAATAGCGCTGAAACGGGTTTTGTCTACATGTAATTTACGAGATCGGTAACACGGTATCGGAATGTGCATGCAAGATACACGTGTAGAAATTGTACACATCTTAAAAGTCAACAATCCCTTCTTCACAAGAAGTTTGAATGTTTGTTTCACAGAAATACTTTCTTACGGGGAAAACTACACAACTTCTTTCATATCTACACACTAAATGCCTTAAATATTATTAGATTTCAACATTATTCTAACGGAAGCTTGATAATGAAAAGGCCATAGCGAGTTCAATTTGCAGCATGTTGCATCATTTAACAGAGTTATGGCTATTTTAACTTACAGACAACTCCTTTGTTCTTGACATCATGATATTGAAAGAACCTAGGCTGATGTTGATTATCAGCATTATGTGTCATTGTTTAGTGTAGTTCTAGCTCCAGATTGTTAAATCCATTGAGTGTCATTTCTGAAACTCAGTTTTAAACCATTATTGTACTGACGTGTGGTTAAAGCACGTACATAAATTACACACAAACACACACACACACACACACACACACACACACACACACACACACACACGAACAGTCGTGGGTTTCAGAAGTTTTATATCTGAACACTCCACACCATCTCTCTTAACTCTATTTAAAAAAATTCGACCTCCTGTTTCTAAACGCATAATTGTCTCGTGGCAGACTTTGGTATGTTTTCTTAGTACGATATTTTGTATTTCAAATAGTTAAATAGAAAATGAAAACACTATATATATAATATATATGATGCATAAAGAAAGAAAAAATATCTTCTTGAAATATAAAGTGAAATTTCGCACAATCTCTAAGTATCAAAAATAATACCAAAGAGTACGAAATTATATAAAATGTGAAATCAGTCCACAGGAAAGTTAATGTTTATTTCAAGCGCATTTATAATTGTATAGAAATATGAATGTACGTGCAACGGATGAGCCAGCAAATGCTGAATGATGTTTTCGCCTCCTTCGCATGTATAATCCACAATCTTGGCATTGCCTTTATAGGCAAACTGCAGGCCATTACAATCCAAAATCACCTTCAACACCATAATACATTTTACTGCACCCAAAATGCTGCTTAACCATACAAGCAAACGTGTCACGGAATCTGAACTACAGATACCACGAGTTCATGGCGTACTTTGCCAAAGCAAGTATGATCACAACAAACTACTTGCTTTATATATGGCTTTAACAAGAGTAAATCAAATAGCTTTGCACCCTGGAAAAGAATTTAAATGACTTTTTTAAGGATTTTAATCCCATCAACATCATATATAAATAGCCCATTTGCTGCTACATAAATTAACGTAAAAGCATCTTTAGGTCTAACTGTTATTTGCATCTCAGACATTTCGACTGTGAACATATTTAATGACGATCTGCTTTAGACGTGGGAAAGCACTCATGTGTCAATGCTTGAAAGGCCATTTTGGTCATATTTACACCGATCATAGTCTTAATTTAGCGAGTTTTAAACAGTTTGTATAAAATCGAAGAAACAAATACAAATTAATATTTATGAGATGTTTTAGAAATTTCTTCCTTCAAAGGCCGCTTCTAATTTTATGAAGGGTTTACCATAGTCTTAATTGCTAACACTGATATTGACTTCTAAAGAAAATTTGCACGAATCTGTTTTTTAAGCTGACCCAGTCAGGTGTCAGATGTATATGCGAACTCCATGCCTGACTAAAGAATGACGTTAATGGAACCAGTAAGATCAACCGATCTGAGGCAAAACGTATTGTATGCTTCCATTAGTACGTCGTTAGCTTAAAATATGTTGTGTTCTACGTTTCGTACGCCCCCACTCCGTCCACATGGTATAGAAGCGGAAGGGAACATTGTATCATTTTTTAAAATTAGATTATTGTGGTGTACACGTTACACTGCGTGTTTGACTAAGTGGTAGACAAGTAACGATGATCCATTTATTGTACGATTAGGTTTTGAATTATAGGACAAAACGCAGTCCAGTTTTGCCCCCCTCCCCCTTTCTTACTACACTGTATGTGCCTGGTATACCAGTTTGCTATTATGGTAAATATTTCTTATTAAATCAAGAAAGAAATTTCGACCATGAAAGTATTCTTTATTTTAGACGAATAAATTTAGCCTCAAAATACCCCAGTCTCAAAAAATAAGAAAACGAAGACAATATGATAAATTAAACACCGTGGCATCCCCCTAATTATCAGATTAATTACGGATAGCATTCAAAGAGCATGAAACTCTCTTCCAAGAGAAGTGAAAATTATAGTAGTATAGGTCATCATTATCTCATGAACCTCATCGTTAGGTCTATCATGATTCCTAAAACCTCCTCTTTATGTCCATCATGATCCCTCGTACCTCATATTTAGGTCTCTTACAATCTTTAAGACCGCCTCTTTTGATTTCTCATGATCCATATTGCCTCCTCTTTAGGTTTGTCATGATTCTTAAGACCTCTTTAGGTCCATCATGATCCCTCATACCTCAGATTTAGTTCTTTTACCATCTTTAAGACCGCCTCTTTGGATTTATCATTATCCATATTGCCTCCTCGTTAGGTCTGTCATGATTCTAAAGACCTCGTTAGGTCCATCATGATCCCTCACACCTCATATTTAGGTCATTTACGATCTTTAGGACCGCCTCTTTTGATCTATCATGATCCATAATGCCTCATCTTTAGGTCTAACATGATTCTTAAGACCTCTTTATGTCCATCATGATCCCTCATTTAGGTCATATACGATCTTTAAGACCGCCTCTTTAGATCTATCATGACCCATATTGCCTCCTCTTTAGGTCTACCATGATAAGCTTTAGGCAAATGATTCATTGTGTACTGAATTTTTTCTAATTTATGGAAGGGTGATTTTAGACACAGGGCATTTGAAAACAATGAAATAAAACAACGTACGTGTCCTGTGCTGTTCTCATTCTTGACGAGTCATAACATTTTATTGTATAAACTGTTGAAAGGGCAAGTATAGTTCACTTTTTCAAAACATCAAAGATTTGAAGTTTGTTTTTTCAACAGGTAATCTGTACAACTGCAAGAGGCAATTGTCCAATTATAAAACAATGCTACAATGTAATTATTTTGTCTGCTATAGAAAAATAAATGAAGGGTTAATCTTTCAAGGTAAGCATTTTGAATGGTGAAGGCGTCTTGATATATCTCCTATCATCTGACAGACAAACTTGTATTTATTTATTTATTTAATTTATTTATTTATTAATTTATTTATTTATTTGTGACAACGTCAGTCACGAAATAACTGGATCTACCCTCACTACCACATTCTTTCCTTCCTCCCTTCCCTTCTTCCTTCCTTCCGTGTACACGCTAGGAAAAGGCATTATAAAGACATGTGTACACACTAATACAAATACACATCCAGCATACAGATGTAGAATAATGCCAGGATTGTGAGAATTAGCTAGCATGAAATGTATTTGAACATAAAGAACGCGAGGATTATAGATAAGCTAATGGCAAATAATACAATAGCACCATTGTAATAAAAAGAGGAACAAACGATAACATACACATCGTTTTCGTATTAAAATGCGTTTATTAGCATTGAAGATGCCTAAATAAAACCATTCTATGTGCAGACACTTTAAGTACACAGTTTTAAACATTACAACATTTTAAATAAAATTTACTTGCATTTTGGAACAATTATCTATTTATCAATATACAAGGACGAAGAAGTTAGCAGTTGACACAGAAGAGTCTACTGTTAAATTTTCGAGTTATGAAACAAATAAACAAAAACATCAACAAGGTGGAGGCAGAAAGTCCGTTATACGTGCATAATATAATATACTTTGTCTTTTATTTAGAAGCATATATAAATTACAGATGCAAAATAATGCTAATGTTATTTGAAGTTACAACAACTATCTTAATTGCAAAGTCCAGATCATGAAATAAATAAATAATCAATATAATAATCATCAGATAAAAAATATAAAACAACAAGTTAGATCTCACATGTAATATTTAACAATTATATGCGTCCACAATAGATCTTGCAAACTGTGTGTGAAACTACATGAAACAAGAATATGTAACTCGCACTATTACACACAAATATATATGGCTATATATTTAATCAAACGAGATTGCTTAATAATTAGTTTGAAGCGGTATGTATGTATGTATGTATGTATGTATGTATGTATGTATGTATGTATGTATGTATGTATGTATGTATGTATGTATGTATGTATAAATTTGAATTAATAATGTTAAGTTTCATTAAAAAAAGTGTTTTCATTTTACCAGTTTAGAAAATAAAGATCTTCTACGAAACATAAAGGGGCCTTAGGTAGCCGAGCGATCTAAAGCGCTATTTTATACCACCTGCTGCTATCTCATCGATGTCCGGATAGATTCACGTTTGTGGGCGAGGAAGGCGATTAAATTGGGTCCCACTCTCCAATTAACCCCAAAATTAGGCGTACTATAATAAGTACACCAGCCGGGCCCCACTGTTAGCAAGGTGCTACGGGCCTCGCAAACTATAAGGTAAGGCCTGCGTGTGAGAAAACTTGCCAGTAGCATACCGTTGGTAGACTGTTCTTCATGGAAGCTGTTCCAAGTTTTACTTCCAACAGTTATACTGGCCGCCATGTATAGCCTATCATGTGCTGAAAATGGCGTTAAACCCAGAACAGCAAGCCAACTAAATAAACATGGCATGACATGTAAACCAACATCACACCATCTTTCAATTATGAACAATTTTATTGTCGAAGATTTGTCAAAGATGCAGACCAGCATTTCTGGCCTGGTAACACCAAGCCCGTTTAAGATGTATTTAACAGTAGCTTTAGTTAGTCCATTTTTAATGGTGCAAAATGATTTTAAAATCAGTCCTTAGACAAATATAAGCGTTGGCGTATATGTTATTTTATGCATTTTTTAAATGCTATTATTATTATTATTATTATTATTATTATTATTATTATCGTCGTCGTCATCAGCATCATCATTTTTTTTAAACAAATGACAATTAATTGATACAATGATATTAATACGGTCTTGTATTGAACAAGCATTTTCCTTGGCATTGATTCAATCGCAAGTGGTGATCATCAATGAGGTATATATAATAGCTATATATGGTATACTTTATTTTAATTTAAAAAAAAACACGGACACATTAACAACAATATCAAGAACAAATTTAATAACATCATTTTACCTAACTTATTATATTTTCCTTTCTTACATCCATTTGCAACGAACACGATAAATTATCGACTTTTGCGATCTCAATGTTTATTTAAACAATATATTATTGATAAGTAGCGTGTAAACATTAACGAACTAATTCCGGAAAATGATACTAGCCTGCAAAGCAAACGTATAGAACAGAAACTATATCCATTATAAACAAAGCTAGCGATTTATATTTGAAATCGAGATTAAAAGAATTCACCTCACCTGTATGCAGGTACAATCCCGATAGCTGTGGAGAGGAATCCCCACAGGTGTGTTATCCGTGCCGAGGATTAGGTATAGCTGGTAGGTCCTCACCTTATTCACCTGAAAAATATGTTTAACACCGGGATGATATGGCACAAGTCAGCCCTTCAATCTCTTGCAAGATTCACACGTGTATTTTGTTTGTGTGCGACTTAAAGAAGGTATACATTTTGTGAAAATAATACTTGCAAGAATGTTTGAAAGATTTTCATGGATTAGAAAGATCAGTAATATATATGGATCATCTATCATTTTAAATTTCATATTGCTGGCCCCAAGCAATACACTTATAAATCATAAGCAATCAATATTTACTATTTGTTTGATTTCAATACATTTTATATTTTAATTTTCTTTAAAATTGGCGCAAGCACAAACTATATAAAGAAAGATGGCAATCGGAGAGTTTCTTAATTATCCCATAATGAAGTATATCGACAGTATTTTCGAGGTATTTCGAAGTATATTGACAATTTTTTCGAGGTGTTCCGAACATCGGCATTGAGAATGAAAAAAACTGGATGATTTTGATGTCTACGACTCACAATCAATGTTTAACGCCAACCTGATTGGAATGAATAAGTTCTTTAACTCTTATGTTCTAACGTTTACGCTAAACCAATGTAATGTGCACGTTAGTTTTACATTGGGAGGTGGAGACAATAGTTTACCTCTGATATGTTATCAGTATAGAAGCTACATTACGTTTTAGATACCGGAAACACGACCAAGCACTCAAAAAAATATAATAAAAGCAGATTTCACTCGCTGCTTCTGCAATTACTTTCACAATACCGATGCAATGCGTTGTTTTAATTTTGTTTTACTTTCTCGTATCGCTTTTTGAAAAAAAAGGTACACATTTCACTTAACAATTAAGAACAATATATAAATGGCATACGTATAATTACTTGTTTACAGGAGAAGAGGGGCCAGAGATTATATACTAAAAAAGTTTACCGCAAATCACCACATCCATGCATGCATTTACCCGTCATTTCCCTTTTGCAGTATGTTTTGTACAGTAGTACAAAAATGTCCTTCGTGGCAAAAGGAGTACGATCACTGAAAATAGCCACGAGAAAGAAATAAATTATAATAAGGCACATATTACAGAAGAGATGTTAAGACTTTCAACGATGGACAACAAATATACGAATCTCGGTTCAAAAGTAATAACTTCAAGAAGCCACATATTATTAAATTATAAATACAAATTGATTAGTCCAAGGAAAACTTGCTGAAGCGATAAATATTCATGTAAAAAGAATCACATCCTCTTATTAATGTTGCTATCAAATGCGATCAAGAAATGGTTACAACATCCAAGTAATACGAATGAGAGGTGCCAATAACGTTATCACAGTGCCTGATTACCCATAAAGCACAATAAGCACGATGATAAAATTGAATGAATTGGATATGACCATTTTGATCTCATGTACGACTATTTTGATTTGGAATAATGTCAACACCGGTACTTTTACTCCTTTTTATTTTTAATATTGTTTTGTTTTTAATTTCACATGGGGGTGGGGCACTAATAATAACCTTAATCCAGCACTGCGTTAATGAAAAATCCATGTAACGTTTTACAGTCTGTATTAAATTGCTCGATCATCGTACAGTAATTATAATCAGATAATAAAATTCCAAATATAGGCATATGTTCTTCGCACAGTTTAATTTCAATATGTTTGCATTGAATATTTCCATGCGTATATGCTGTGTTTGGAAAGAATAATGCATCAAACGCTTTACTCTCACCTCTTACGTCTTGGGGCCACGTTGTAGCGGTAACATGCACATTATGCACCTCGTTAGTCTCTGCTTCAAGGGTACATGGTCTCTAATCAAACGTCAATGGTTAACTTAATTTCTACGGTTTTCTGCCTAAAAACCATCTCGTGTCATCACCCGATCCGTAGATGGAGCGAAGAAGTCGTTAGCACAATGAAGTTTAAGTTGTCAAAGCACACATTTGATAAAAGCGCATAGTAGATACCAGACAAACGCATAGTTGATACCGGACAAATACAAAGTTGAAATCGGACAAGCACAGTTGATACCAGACATGCTGTTTTCCAAACATACAAAGTATATCTTTATCATAATAAATGCAATCTACATTATTGAGTCTATTTATTACAGGCTAATATAATTATGTTAAAATCTCTGGTTTTTAAAAAAAATAATTATGACTTTTAGTAGTTTTCTTTTCAATTACTAGAGAAATTTATGTCAGAGAGTAATTACAATTTTACGGAAAACTCAAACTTTAAACAGGTATCGTCACCATTTTCAGTTTGATGCCAGAATATAGTTCATGTTGTTCGAATTAATCTTCGCAGAGGAATCTTGAACTAAAAAATAATTAACGACGTGAATTAATGTACTTTTTCCTTAACAGTACTCTGGCTATTTTCTTCGAAGCATCCGCAACGCATCCGGAAACATAGTCTACCTATAAGGTTGACGGGGATATTAGTGGGAGCGGTACATTGAGAGTATTATCAGTCGAAATTCCCTCTTGGGTAATACAACTATAACAATTTGACAAACCAAGCAAAGATCAACCGTCATCCAAATTACATAAATAAATACAAAAACATACACTCATAACTGCACTCATGGGTGGACAGGGAACCACTACACCCTTACATACATATTCGCAATAGACAGTGTCCCTAAAAAGACTCAAACCAGCCATGTGTTGGGGAGAGTCTTGAGGGTCAACAGCTACAACAGAGCTTTGAACGATTTAGTTGTAATCAGTGAGTGATGCAGATCTTGCCACTGATACTGTCATCGCATCCTTGGCGGAACGAGAGAGAGAGAGAGAGAGAGAGAGAGAGAGAGAGACTACATATATACACAGAAAATATGAAAAAGGATACTAATACTGCAGCTTTATATTGAACATAGGAATCAGATTTTAAAATGTTAAGGCACTAAGAGGGCTTGAAATGCTTAATTATTTGCTGATCTGGCTACGAGACATAAAGGCCAAAATAAAATAATTTAATTGGAATAATATTGACAACCCTAACAGATATCCTTCACTTTAAAGTCACAGTGTCGTTAAGTTTATATCTCTATTTGTCCTTTATGTTCTTTTATAATTTTTTCCTGATGTTTCATTGTATTAATAGCAGACATAAGTAAGCACAAATTGACTTTTAATCTGTGTTCTCTATATCATAGATAATCTCTACTGGAATATTTAACTTAGGAAAAACTGATATGTTGTTAATATATATGGATCAATGAGATTCAAAATCGCTCAACAATGTAATGGTTGGAGCGCATTTTTTTAAAACAAAAGTTGAATATAAATCTCCACGTAAGGGTGATTGAGGGGCACCCTAAGATTTATTTTGAGTAGGGGGCAAACATCTATTAGTCAGCTATAAAGTTTTACTGGTTTAGTCCTAAAGGCCAAATAATATTAAGATGTTTAGAGGTGAAATCTAGGGAAAGGTATGTGGCAAGCCCCCCCTCCCCCCCGCCTCGGTGCGACCACCCATGGGGATTTTGTATTTAAAAATCATAGAAATTTCCTAGGTTGAAGATCATAGACTGTCTCTTAAAATACGCAAATAAACGCATTTATCGGCTGTGGTAGTTGCTGTTGTTTTTTGTTGGTTACACTGGACAACAAATTTTTACAAAAGTCATGTTACTGAAATAAAATTAGTCAATTCTTATCAATTTTTATGTGCTGAACACGAATATGACAGTCAAATTGCAAAATTGGCTCTAGTTGTTTTGTAATCTGCAAGAAATTAATGTTTACATAACGAAATGCATTCCAATAGTAAAAGGTCAACTGTAATAGCCTACCTATAAAAAATCAAGTCATTGACTACATCTTAGGTTTCTTCGCCTGTCTCTTGTACAGCTGTTCGGGAGCATCTCTGAGGAGTGTCCAGCAGTAGTCAGCCAGCATTGTAGTGGACCATTTTCCCTGGTATCTTTGTTCCATTGTTGCGATATCTTGATGAAAACGTTCGCCGTGTTCATCACTAACAATACCACAGTTGCTAGGAAAGAAATCCAAATGGGAATGAAGGAAGTGAATCTTTAGAGACATATTGCAGCCAAGTTTCTTATACTTCATCAACATGTCTTCTACTAGTTCCTTATAGTTTTCTGCCCTAACATTTCCGAGGAAGTTTGTAGAAACTAGGCGAAAAGCATTCCATGCTTGTTTCGCGTCACCTTCCAGCAAGTTGTTGAACCGATAATTTTTGAAAAGCTCTCGAATCTGAGGACCCACAAAAACTCCCTCTTTAATCTTTGCTTCGCTGAGTCGAGGGAATTTTTCATGCAGGTATCGGAATGCTGGCAAAGTGCGGTCAATGGCTTTCACGAAGTTCTTCATCAAACCTAGTTTGATGTGAAGGGGTGGTAGCAAGATTTTATGAGCCTCAACCAGAGCTGGGTGTTGGATATTCTTCTCTCCAATGGCTACATTCTGCCTGTGAGTCCATTCCTTCCTCATGTAGTGCATTTCCCTTGCTCGGCTATCCCACTCGCATAAGAAACACATGTATTTTGTATATCCTTGCTGCAGTCCCATTAAAAGGGCAAATACCTTCCAATCACCACAGATGAGCCAGCTGTACTTGTTATACTCAATGGAATTCAGTAGCTGCTTTAAGTTATCGTATGTCTCTTTCATGTGGACAGCATACGCTACTGGAATAGATGGAAGAATGTTTCCATTGTGCAAAAGCACAGCCTTGAGACTCAGTTTCGAAGAGTCCACAAATAGTCTCCATTCTTGTGGGTCATGAGTGATTTTTAAAGCATTCATGAGGCCCTCAATATCGGAACAGAATATCAGATTACTTTCCTTTCTGAAGAAAGGCTCCAATTGCTGGTGGCGCTTTCGATATGCAGTAGTTGTGACATCTTCTTCTAGAAGATTCCATTGTTGGAGTCTTGATCCTAGCAATTCTGCCTTGTTCCAAATCACGAATCAGGTCATTTAGTTCTTCCTGTGTTATTCTGTGTGGGGTTGATGATGCACCACAGTGAAAATCTGGATCACTGCATGCTGATGGACCAGGAGAAGAACAGGTCGACTCACCTTTGTCTTCGTCAGATGAATCAAGAGAATATTCTGCTGGAGGTTCTGGAATAGGAAGTCCCTCACCATGTGGAACTGGTCTCAATGCAGATGGAATGTTTGGGTAGACTATTCTCGACTTCTTTCGCTTCGTTATTCCGCCGGAAAGAGGAGGAACCAAGCAGAAGTAACAGTCATTTAGGTGGTTGCTTGGCTCTCTCCACACCATTGGGACTGCAAACGGCATTGATGACCTTTTGCAATTCAACCACTGTGAAAGCTGTGTTGTACATGTAGCACAGCATATATGCGGAGCCCAAGGCTTGTCTTGGTCACCAACCTTGCATCCGAAGTAAAGATGATATGCCTTCTTCACTTGAGAATTGATACTTTTCTTCTGGTTGGCAAATGTCACTTCCCCACAAATATAGCAAAAATTGTTCGCGGTATTAACACACTTTCGAGGCATTACTGTTCTTTATTGTACGTAAATGGATAAAATAATAAGTTTTATGTAACAGTATCTTGAACTGTCTCGCACAACGTCTAAAATATTTTAAATGCTGAACCTATCTGATTGGGCTTTATATAGTACACTGCTTACGTCAGCTTCAGCAGCCGCCTGGCATTGGTATAATAGGCCTACACATGTATAGTACACTGCTGACGTCAACTTACTTCAGCAGCCGCATGGCATTAGTATTGCATTGCATCAGAAAATGATGCAATCAACTGTGGATGATGTGAGCATGATGGTATTATGCAATGTTACATCATTATTCCGGATGTTGCTGCAGTCCTACTGGAGAAATTTACACAGTGAAACATAGAAAATGAGGTATATGAATATCTTCAAAACGAGAGCCAATAAAAAAAATTCACGGTTATATTCGTGTTCGGCACACCAAAATACTACAGATTAGGGCCTTTTCAAGTCAGTAATGATTTCACTGTTGACCAGTGTTATCATTTACTTTTGCCAGACTGTTATTGCGACACTATTTACACTGTATGGACATTAACAAAAATCATTACAGAATCGTAGACAGTAGTTGCGACCATATAATTTTATAATAATAAAACACTGAACGATGGCTACATAAAATACATACAAACTAGAGTCATACATTTTCTCATTGCCATCGCAAATTTTCTCCCATATCTAAGAATCTTTAGTTTAAGCTTTCAAAGTATTAATTAAGCCCTCGTTTCTCATCTTGCACACAGTAATACAGTAATCGTTTTTATATAATGCGGAGAATACCGTATTTTGATCTGATAAAGTTATTTGATGTTCATCATGTCATGTTGGCGGCAAATTGACTACAAAGCGTGCTGAATTATAAATAAATTATAAACGGAAGAACTGAAGCCTTGTCAGCGTGAGAACCGTGTTCAGATAATGCCTAAGGTTTGTTTATTTCTTTCTTTATCGTTCTGAATCAGAAAGAAGTGGGTTGAAATTATTTTTTTAATTTAATAAAGCGCTTACATTCGTTTTCAAGCTACATCGTTATTACAACCTGTGCATAACGCGTCCCCCAAGGAATCAATATATTTTTGCCCAAATAATTTACCGAGAGCAAAGATGTTTAATTTGCAGATGAAAAACGCAGTTAATAACTGTTTCTCATAAGGTTGTCATTTATCTTTTATAACTAAAATGATAAAGAAAGAGTAAATACTTATGTTTTTTTTTTTCTAAATTAAAAAACTTATCGGTCAATTTTCGTTCAGATGAAAATTTATGTCCTATCCCTTTTACTGTAATCTACATAACACAAACTGACCAATCGCTAAAGTAAAGATAACTATGCAGCATATACAGTTAAGAGTCTTGTGTTGATATTTAGACCACCACACGAATTCACATAGACGATAGCAGATTTTTAGGGGTGGGTGTTTGGGAGAGGTAACATGTAGTGGTCAGCTATTAAGCTTTACGAATGTATGCCAAACATGTTCTGAGGTGAAATCAAAGTGGGTGAGCAAATAATAATAATAATAATAATAATAATAATAATAATAATAATAAGAAGAAGAAGAAGAAGAAGAAGAAGAATGATGACTTCGTATGTAAAATCTTTAGAAGCTCTAAGCGCTTTACAACATCTATAATGAGATGAATATAAAAAGCAAAAACAAACACCGATAAATATTGTTGTTGCAAGGGATTCCCCGATTGATGTTGATGTTGCATGGGAATCCCCATTTCCCCCGATAAATCATGCTGTTGCATGGGAATCCCCATTTCCCCCGATAAATCATGCTGTTGCATGATTACAATTAGTTTTTAAAAAATAAAAATATTGCATGTACCACAGAAATGTTTTTGCAGTATCTAAACTTTTTAGCAAAATGAATATTCAAGACATAAAAATAAAATGTTTAACTAATTGAAAATATCCCTAGAAGACAAATGCAAATTTGGGGGAAAAATGATCACCAATACTGAAAATCCAAACAACCTGCTTTTCCTTTGAAAGAATAACAATAAATAAATAAAACAAGATCAAACATTGAACTGACAATAAACATCCTACAACGATTTTGCACGATCAAGTGTTAGAAACCTTTTGAATTAATAATACAAATAAAAATGTTGTCAAACAGAAAGGGAATAAAAAAGGACCCTATTTACCTCACAAGAAATTTCTGGCAGAGATCGGGTACCTTGAAGAAAGGTTAAACCAGTGTTTTCCGCTCTACTCAGATTTCAAAACATGTATACATATAAAATGTAACTATTCATGATGGTACGTAGTAAAATCCCACTTACTAATGGAATTGTCAACGACATCCACCATATGTACTCCACGCTCGACTGTTTATGCTTACAAATAATCAATGATGCACTGCATATTTACAGCGCGCATTTGTATCGAAGAGAAAAGAAAAGAGTGCGCGTGTGTCTTGCGGGTGGTGGGAGTTGGGAGTGGAGGTGAGGAGAGAGGATAGAATCTGGGCGACGCATTAGTTATTTTTAGGCGAGAACATTAATACAAAGTTCTGACATTAAGTGCTTTGTGTTTAAATTTTTAGTCTGCAGTGTGCATAGACTTATCCCGCTAACAGCTTACATATTTCCTAGCATTAGACAAATAAACAATGATCAACACCGATGAGTATTCGATTATTAGGCCATCATGATCAACACCGATGAGTATTCGATTATTAGGCCATCATTATTTTCTTTTTACCCAAGATTCTTGTAACACCAACCGATACTCAAAATTTCAAACCGAAATTCTACTGCAATAGTCCCATTTAAGAATCCACTGACGGACATTTGTGCAAACACCACAAATCCCAAAAAAAATACCGAAGTGAATGATGAGATGAAATGATAAAGGAAGAACACGTATACTAATGTAAATGTTCATAAATATCTGGAAATGTCTATATGTGACGTAGAATTATTACAGCTGATTCTCGCTATCTCTAGTTTTAGAATCGATCGGATAATGACATAATATTTGGCATTATTGTAAAATAAAGAAATCCAACTGTAGTAATTATACACCAAATTTAGGTACTCTCCCAATATTTTATTCACATTTACATCTTTTATTATCCATTCCATTCATAATAGAATTGATTTCAACAACTTTCTCCAGAAACTAACTTGTTTCTGTCTCCAACAATCTCTAACCGAAAATCGGGATATTTTTCGCAAGCAACTATTAGTCGATCTAATTTGTATCTTGCCTATCTCTTACACTGACACGGTAAAACTTGCTTTATAAATTTGCATTTATTTTACTAATTAAAGTCAAGGTAAATTCTACCTTGTTAAACAATTTCGCTTTCATTTCTATTCCTGCATGTCCACGGGCGTGGTGTTGTGGATTTCAGTAACGATTTAATAGAATGTTTAAATTAATTCAAAGAAGTTGAATGTATGCCAGAGTAATGAATTATACTCTACGGATTGACCACCAAAAATGTTAAATCCAAAAATTAAAAAAAACACACAACAACCCAACAAACAAACGAAAAATCAAAATAAACGCAAGTCATCCAGTGAATAAGAGTGAAGAACGTCCATTTATGTAATCGTCGTTAGCGATAAGAGGGTTAGATATACGTTAAAAAAGCTTTACAATATTTACTTTTGTTATAAATAGATAGATTGTTGTTGTTTTTGGGTTAAACAATTTTCAGCCTACAATAGACTATACGTGACGGCCAGAATAACTGGTGGACGAAGATCCCGGGTAAAATACTGGTAAGAACCACCGACCCACGTGAAGCTACTGAGAAGCTTTCTCACATAACTACATTGGCCGAGCGAGAGACTAACCCATGGGTGCAGAGGTGAGATGGCAGTGATCAGTAAAGGCGAGCGTTTTATACCACTCGGCCAGCCGAGCTTTAGGTATCTGGTTATATCATGACCAGATAGATAATTCATTTTCCTGAATATTTCAAGCAAAGACATCAATAACTATGAAAGAAAAATAGACAAACATAAAGATGAAAAACTATATCTAGATATACTTACCCCAAAAATAAATACATTTATATTTATATTCAACATTAAATTAAATGACATAATATTTGTCAAGATATATAGTATACTGGTAACGTATTTTAAAGAACTTTTGTGATTTTTTTTCTCCATATAAGACACAATAACAACAACAACACTGCTATAACACTTCATGGTAGACGTTTCATTGTTCAGATATTCGCAATTGTTAAGATCGGAGACTGTACCCGTATCTCTTTTTAAATATACATGTGTAAAGAAAGAAACCTATTAAAATATACCATTTTACAAAAGTAGGTAACACCAGCATCAGGGTTATGTTTTTTTCTGAATTTTTGTGCGAATATATATATATATATATATATCTGGTGGTGCATTGAAATTTTAAATGAACTCACCTATTGGGAAAAACGAAAAGTAAGTTTTCATCCAGACTCGTTCTAAGGCCTGTGTCAGGACAACTAAGATCATGTTAATTCTCATCAATTGCACGCGGAAAACCGAACCGTTCATTGTTTTTCATTGTAATTTCCTGTCACGTCTAAATACATAATCCAAATTTAATTCCCCTCCTAATTCCGATTGTGCGGCTACATTGGCACACGACAGTTAGTCAGTTTCGTTAATGCCACATCAAAGTGTCAGGGACAATGCGTACAATGTTTTCCTTCTGGCTGTACAGTTTGCTCGATTCACCCAATCCGCAAACGAAACGTTCATCTGTGAGCTTAATATTGACACCTGTATAGCAAGTGTGAGATATGGCTCGGCCCATCAGCTTTGTTACAAATATAGTAATAAAACATAATTGATTAGTCATTCATTTGTGATACGTCAGAGTTCTGTAACAAGATTATGTGTATCCAGAGATACCTAGTAAGCACCATAGAATCGGGGAAACTAATGTTCAGCAATGTCGTCTGCTTCGTGAGGAAATATGCGCAGGAGGGCAAATTGATAAGGACAAGTTTAGACGTTTGAATGAAAAGATTCATTTGTTACCTGTCTCCTGCCCAGAAACGAACACTTTCATCACTGGCTGTGAGATAGCTAATCGCAAGGTGAAAATTACGTTGCAAATAGCTGCGTCTTCCTCTTCGAATCACATAGGGACTCACCATCTCTCTCTCTCTCTCTCTCTCTCTCTCTCTCTCTCTCTCTCTCTCTCTCTCTCTCTCTCGCTGAGCTGAGCTGAGCTGACATCCCGTTTTACTGCTAACATAGTTTATCTTGTTTTCTCACCCTAAATATGAAAATCTTTAATTTTTTTTATACCATCGACACTCTCACTTAAACTTCCGAAAAGCGACATCTTCCACGACAATATAGCGCCGATACCTTAGCTGCAAAATAACTAAGTTGTTAAAATAACGTTTGCATTTGCGTGTCTGTAACATTTTCTATTATTTACTGTTTCAAACAGTTTTAAGCAAAGCCAGGTTAAAGGCTGAGCAGCTGCCCCCCTACTCCCTCCCCCCCCCCGTCCCGAATTTTCGTAATTGCCCGCGGTGTTAAATATGGTAATTTTAGTCTTTCTACTAGTAATAATCTCAAAACGGACTTACTTTGAAAGACGGATATGCTCACAACAAACACCATTATTTTCATTTACTTACTTTTTAAAATTTAGTTTAAAGTTTAAATATAAGTAGATTTAATTTGATTTGAAACGAATTGGCATGAAAATTTACATGAAACAATATATTTAGACGGTTGTGGTTAATGATGTATTTTCTACATTAGCCTGTACGTTTTCTGTTCTCATTCAAGTTGATAGCTGGGTACTTTTTAGAAAACAAATATGTCCTAAATTTACTCCCCCCCCCCATACCTGGTATCACAAGTGTTGGCTATCACGTTGTGCAAGCACAAGCACACGTTCTGTTTACCAAACAATGTATTTTTTAGAGGGGGATGGGAGCAAACATGTCTTGTGGACTTCCATTCAGTCAATGGCATAAATTGAAATACAAGGATACATTTGTATCCCACATTTTGCAAGATGTTAAAATATGTATGTACATATAACAAACTGCATCGAAAAGCCTGTTTTACAATCAAATATTATGCAGTATCACGAATAAATGTGTTTAAGTTTCTTCTTACTTTGCCAAATTTGTCACAAAAAAAACCATATCTGTTTCGTAATATATGGTGAAGAATTCAACTCTCGATGTGTAATTCATGAAGAAAAATAAAAAATTAACCAAACTAAATAAAAACTAAAAGAAAAAAGAAAACAAACCAAAACCAACAGTAATAACATTTCCACCAATTTTAAAGGGGAGATAAACCATGCGACCATAGAACATCCTATAGATGTATATGATGCTGCTATTCGCTTACGATCTGATAAGACGAAATTTTAACTTCCAGAACAAAACCAAATCTATTTAGTTCCTACATTGTGATATAGCATTGAGTAAGCTGTGCATAATTAATTGTTAGCAAGTTAATTTTATATACGCTACAGGGCTGGTACCATTTAAACTGGTCTTTTTAGTTTTACTGTTTCAGGTTCGACAAAAAATTTTTTTTTCGACAGCCAACCACATTAAACAAATTTGTGTTTAAGAAACAAATATGCTATTGCACGATGAAGAACGACAGGAGACAATTCAATGTGAGTGTTTGGACCAAAAATATCCAGAGGTACCCGAAACACTGCATTTTTTGCGACAAGTTTGCATATGTGTAAAGATGAATATTATTAAATGGTGTACAAAAACATGACAAGCCCCAAGTATTTCAAATGGCGTGTTGTCAGTGAATACCCACAACATCATACATATCAAAGTTCTTGCCAAAAATGGCAAGGGAGGAAAAGGAAGAGAAAACATTTAAGTAACAAATCTCAATCGAGATTAAAGTCAGAGGACAGGAACTGGAAGCAGTGGGCCAGTTCAAATATCTTGGATCCATAATCATTGAAGCGTTATCAAGAGCAGAAATATTGTCACGAGAAGCACAAACAACATTAGCTATGTCAAAGCTAAGACTCATATGGAGAAACACGAATATATGTCTGAAAACTAAAATCAGACTATTGAGAGCAATAGTCATCTCAATCTTTTTTGTATTCATGTGAGACCTGGACCCTGACAGCAGAATTACAATAAAACATCCAGGCACTTGAAATGAGATGCTACAGAACCATCCTTGGCATCTCTTACATGGACCACATCACAAATGAAGAAGTGCTTAACACCAGCAGGCACAAACAAAGTAGGCCATTACGAAGACCTCCTCACCACTGTCAAAAAGAGAAAGCTGACATGGTATGTCAATGTCACTAGAGCCAACAGTCTATTCATAAAAGTACAGCAGGGCATCGTCCAGAGTGGCCGAAGGAGAGGTAGACATAGAAAACATGACCGACAACATCATATAATCGACTAGAAAAAGTTTTGCGGAGGCACAGGCATTGGCACATGATCGAGACAAGTGGAGGGAACTGGTCAGATCTTCAGCAGACAGTGGCTCAACGACCACTCTAGGTTATGAGACTGATGATGATAATGATGATGATGATGATGATGATGATGATGATGATGAGGAGGAGGAGGAGGAGGAGGAGGAGGAGGAAAATTAATGTGACCACATTCAGAGCTAATGTTTTAGAAAGACAAAAACAATAGATACAAACTGATCCTTTAAATTATGATGGATAAAAGGAAATAACTCATTATGGGTCATATATATTCACCCAATCTTTATGTATAGCAACCAAACAATTTTTTTTTTAAATTCTGGCTCGAAGGAGAATCGAGGAAATTGTTGTCCCATTATAGTGCATAGGACTCGCAATCAAAAGTCCGCGGGGCCAGTACCTGTCCATGTCATCGCGGACCGTACGCCAAAAGGCACTTTGCCCCATTTCTTCGCCATGGTATAGCCAATTATGTGCTAAAGTGCCGTTAAAAAACAACCAATGAACTCTTTTCTTTTGTGTTTTCTAGTTTGTTGTTTTCCGGCAAATCGTTCTTTCTGCTTACAATATGGATTCATGCCAAGTTCATATATTTGCAGAAAAGCCAGATGCTCAAATTCGAAAGGGTTTAAATCTCTGTGTTCAAAGGAATAAAGGAAAACTATTTGTCAACTCTTGAATTTTGACCTATTACTCGTCAGACAATTGAACTATCCAAACCTCTACCAGGAACGCAAAGTCAATCAGGTTTTAAAGAGATTTAAAAAACAGATTTTGTTTGCGCGCTCGCTCACAGGCAAAAACAGTCTTCGATCTGTTTGTATAACCCCACAACAGGTATAGAGGGGACGGGTTAATAAGTATGCACACAAACGGCGATTCTATCCCAAATTAAAATTTACTCTCTCTTTAAAACTGTTGACACAATGCGTCAGTAAAGAGGGATTTTGCTTGTTAAACCTTTGCATAAACACTGGTCTCTCTGTCACACTTGAGCTCGGAGCGGAAATATTGTGATTAGGTAATGATTTACAGTTTGATTAAATGGCACTGCAAATTCAGATCTTAGACCATCGACGCCAGCTGACTTTCAGAGTATGTATATTGGAATATGGATATAAGTTCATGTGATTTCCACTTGTTTTTATTATTTTTGAGAACGAAGATATATATTCAGATAGAAACTGTCCATCCTTCCTTACATAGACGGACGTAATTTCATTTTTTTTTCAGGGATGTGGGGTGGGGTGGGTGGGGGGCAAAGTATAGAGGCTACATCAATTTGACAGCAAACGCCCCACCCCAAATTACGTCCCAGCATACATAACGGATGTGCACGTGTAATGTACTTGCACTGTCCGTATATCGTTAAAGCTTGACACATAACAACTGCGTCAAAAGTCTTATGGATATAAATTGAGTTAACAGGTTATTTAATTTTCATCAGGACCAATGAAGTGGGACTAGTGGACAAGGGGTGATTTAAACAAAATCACTGAAATATATGTCTTACGTGTCAGAAAATATGCACGTGTGATTAATTACAAATATCCAAATTGTAAACAAATTTCATACACACAACTGGCCTTGACCCTGATGTTCATCCCTATCATAACTAACTTTTATAATAGGTCATGACTTGGAAACTATTGTGACGTTTACCTTATAGCGATATACTAGACACACTACTTAATGGGCGTGAAAAGACCACTTTGCACATCAGCGGAAGTTAACATTTGAGTCCATATCTACCCACGGATACGTAATCCCTTGGTAATAACTTGGAAGCAATTAGGAACCCAAATTATTATCTTATATACACTTACAGGACATGAAAAGATAAATTTATATATGCAACTGAAATTGGCACGTGAGTCAATTATTATCTCATCAATTTCAAGGGACTTGGCCCCTGGGTCACATGTTTAAAACCACAGAGCTCTATGCAATATAACGATATACCTATCCACTGGGCATGGAAAGACCCAACTGATATTTTGCCTCTGGGCAGTCCATACCCTACTTAGTGAGTTGCCTAATTCACTCAACCTTTCGGGTGGACGTCAAATTTGGGGGGTGAGTGTGTGTGTGTGTGTGTGTGTGTGTGTGTAAGTGTGTGCGTGCATGTGTGTGTGTGTGTGTGTGTGATTTGGAGTTTTAACGTAGCTTTATAACAAATTAAGTCATATCGCTGCGATGTCTGCAATGTGACAGTTTATAGTGATGTCTAGTACTGGGGCATCATGCCACAGACATGTGGCATATGTCCCATCCAGTCACATTATCCTGACACCATCCGACCAGTCATAACACTAACCTCTTAATGCTGAGCGCCTAGCGAGGCAGCTGTTAGTACCACTTGTGTAAGTCTTTGGGATGACTCGGCCGCTTATTGACCCACGATCTCTCGCATCCGAGGGAAACACTCTAACCATTAGGCCACGGGAGCGGTAAGCGCGAAGATATGTTTTAAACACAGAATTATAGTTATCTTTTACACAGTCGATGAATGTGGAGAGTTCTCAGATTACATCAATTATTTTTTAACATTAATATCACTTCTGATACTAACCAATTAGAAAAGTGTCTGTCGGTAATATGTTATTGTAAATGTGATTTGCTCTTTTTATCACGTCAGTTGCAACAAGGACAGTAACATACACGATTGTGAAACAATGTTGCCTTCTCTTCATGATGAAATTTGCGCCATGTAAAGTAATATAATATCTAATTGCCCCATTCATATCTGACGTTACTGATTTTGGTTGCTTAACACAAGACCGATGATAAGGTTTTTGGAAACGCTTTAAAGTACCAGAAGCGCCATATGTTGTCCGTGATGTTCCATGCTTATTTTCTTCATTTATGTCTTCAGTTTTAGTGACAGTTTATCTCCATAATATGTTAAAAATCGAACAGTTAACTTATCAGTGTTTAATGATTAAAATAGCCATGAAGGCAAACTAGTGCAGATAAAGGTGCCTAACATTATCCTTGTCCAGAACATTCGTTGAAATCGTCATGGAAACAAAGACAACTCTTATCTCTTTTGCATGCAATGTTTGACGGTGACTACAATGCTTAAAACATTCTAGTGGTAACGTGCTTTAATAGAAAGTCATGCTATTTTTTTAAAAAATGTAGGAAGATTCCAGAACAATGATTCCGTGGTTTTCCGTTCTTTGCCTCGTTTTGAGAATACCAGTTGAGTCAACATTTATTTTATAATTGCTAGTGGTAAATTGGGAAGGTGTATAATCTTAAATTTGTAATTGATAATGATGGAAAATATTGTCTCTGCAATTGTGAAGACGACTGCTTTAAATGATAACGATGGATAACATTATTTGTTCAGGTCTGCTTTGATTGATAACTGTGGATAATTGTAATTTGACAGATTTGAACATGATTGCTTTAATCGATAACGATGGATAATATTATTTTTGGCACCATTTTGAACCTGACTAGCTTTAATTGATAACGATGAAAATATTATCTTTGCTGTTTTGAACACAAGTAATTTAACTGATTACGTTGGATAAGATTATCTCTGCAGTTTTGAACATTATTTTATATGATAAAGATAGACAATATTATCTCAAATCAGATTAAAGTCAGATCTCCACACATTGATGATCAGTATAAAAAACTCGTGTAAATAAGACTTCATCTCATTGGCTGATACAATTAGCGATTATGGTAACAACGTTGGTCGCCAGAACATGACCGCTTAGAGGTCGTTGTCAGATCTTCGCTTCCTAGAGTTTAGATCTTACTTTGATCAGATTGTACTATCTCTGCAGTTCTGAACACGACTACTTTAACTGATAACAATAGAAAACATGGTATTGTGGGTCTGCTTTGATTGATACCTATGGATAATATTTTGAACACGATTGCTTATGTTGATAACAATGGATAATATTATCTATCTGCAGTTTTTAACAATATTATTTTTAATTGATAACGATGGATACTATTGTCTATATGAAGTTTTAAACATTGTTTTCTTTGATTGATAACGATGAAATTATTATCTGTGCAGTTTTGACCAAGATTGCTTTTAATTGAACAGGTTGGATAAGACTATCTCTGCAGTTCTGAGCAAACTTTATTTTAATTGATAAATCTAGACAATGTTATCTCCAATCTGATTAAAAATAGATTTCCACATATTGATGACCAGCCTTACAAACACGTGTACATAAGACTTCTTCTCATAGGCTGATAAAATTAGCGCTTGCATAATAACATATGTAACCAGAACACACCCCATAAGCCATCGCTGACAGATCTTCGCTTTGGAGAGTGGAGATCAGAATTTAATCAAATGGTATGATTTCACAGTTTTGAACACTATCGCTTTAACTGATAACGATGGAAAATATTATCCAGGGCCGCCCTTAGGCCAGTTGAACCAAGTTTGCCCAATTGGGCCTCGCACTCACAGGGCGTTAGTAATTTTTAAAACAGATATCTATAGTAAGAAAGTAATGTTAAAGCAATGGAAAAATTTTTTAAGTTTAATATCACACACAATTTGTTTAAAAGGTTATTTCCAAATGCCGTGCTCCCGCGTTTGCTAAGACTGTTACCGATATTATATCTGTGCAGTTTTGAACACGACTTTTAATTGATAACGATGGATAAAATTATCTTCAATCTCATTGAAATTAGATTTCCACTTCCCTTCACGTTAGACAACGGAGATCATATTGTAATCAGATTATCTTATCTCTGCAGTTTTGAAGACTACTGCTTTAAATGATAACGATGGATAACATTTTCAGTTAAGGTATGATTTGACTGATAACTGTGGATAATATTATCTGGACAGTATTTAACATGATTGTTTTGTTTGATAACTGTGGACAATATCATCTGGACAGTTTTAAACATGATTGCTTTGTTTGATAACTGTGGACAATATCATCTGGACAGTTTGTAACATGATTGCTTTGTTTGATAACTGTGGACAATATCATCTGGACAGTTTGTAACATGATTGCTTTGTTTGATAACTGTGGACAATATCATCTGGACAGTTGTAACATGGTTGCTTTGTTTGATAACTGTGGACAATATCATCTGGACAGTTTGTAACATGATTGCTTTGTTTGATAACTGTGGACAATATCATCTGGACAGTTGTAACATGGTTGCTTTGTTTGATAACTGTGGACAATATCATCTGGACAGTTTTTAACATGATTGCTTTGTTTGATAACTGTGGACAATATCATCTGGACAGTTTTTAACATGATTGCTTTGTTTGATAACTGTGGACAATATCATCTGGACAGTTTTTAACATGATGGCTTTGATTGACAACAATGGAAAATATTAAATCAATGCAGTCTTAAACACGATAGCTAAAACTGATAACGATGGATATTACCCTAGCAGCTTTTATTGCTTTAGTTGATAACGATGGGTATTACTATCAATGCGGTTTAAAAACGTTTGCTTTAATTGATAATGATATATAATATTATCTCTCCAGTTTTGAGCTCGACTGCTTCAGAAATTGATCCAATTCCGACATCACTGCTGCTTGAGTGCTTAGACCCAATATTGCCTTCACTAACTGATGTTATTAATATCTCTCTCATCGGGGGGAATTCCCATCATTTTTCAAAACTGTCATCGTAAAGCCTCTGCTGAAGAAACCAACACTTACTTGGCCATAACTACCGCCAAGTTTTGAATCTCTCATTCATATAAAATATTTTAGAAAAGTTGTTCTAACCCAACATGTATCTTATTTGAATTCAAACAGCCTTTTTTAGCAATGTACAGTCTGCATATCGCCCTTGCAACAGTACTGAAACTACTCTTCGGAAAGTATTTAATGACATTCTTTCTGCTTTGGATAGTGGAAAGATTACAGTCCTCACCATCCTTGGTTTGTCTGCAGCATTTGACACAATAGATCATGATATATTACTTCACCGTATCCAGCATGTATTTGGCATTCAGAATATAGCCTTACAGTGGTTCAAGTCTTACTTAGTCAACAGGACACAAATTGTATCTGCAAATGGAATACATTCCAGCCCAGTTGATCTATGTAGTGGTGTTGCACAGGGGTATGTTCTTGGACCTGTTCCCATCATTCTACACACTCAGCCGCTGACACCCAAATATTACAAGTCTAACCACCCATCTAATGTTGATGCTACCGTCCATGGAGTAGAGAGGTGCATTTCTGATGTGAAATGATGTGAAATCATGGATGACATGTAACAAGCTGCAAATGAATGATGCTAAAACTGAGACTATTCTGATCACAACACAATGACTTTCTTATTCACATCATTTACCTCAGACAACAAATATTAGCAACACCAACATTAAATTCTCACAGTCAGTACGAAACCTAGGTGTTACTCTAGACAGTACTCTCACATTGCACCAACATGTCATGAACATATGCAAGGCTGCATATCTTGAGCTGAGACGCATCAGTTCCATTCGCAAATATTTTTCAGTTGAAGCCACTAAAACACTTGTGTGTTCATTAGTACATTCAAGACTGGACTATTGTAACTCAACTCTGTCTGGTTCTTCACAATATCTACTCCAGAAACTTCAAAAAGTTCAAACACAGATGATCGGATCATCTTTAGAGTAGATCGATCAGAGCATACCTCACCACTGCTCTGTACCCTAAACAGGCTATCAATTCGATACAGAATCAAACACAAAATTTGTAATCTGTGCTATGTTTCACTGACAGACTCCAGTCCAACATACCTATCCGGCCTCACCCATGTGTATACATCAGCAATATACTTACGCTCCTCTTCTGAGAATCGTATACTCATTGTTCCCACTATGAAAACGAAGTCATATAGACAACGTTCTTTTGCATACCAGGGCCCGGCGATGTGGAACGAATTGCCCATTGAAATAAGACACAAAGACATAGTGGTCCCTTTTAAGAGTGCTCATAAAACACTTGTGTGTTCATTAGTACTTTCAAGACTGGACTATTGTAACTCAACTCTGTCTGGTTCTTCACAATATCTACTCCAGAAACTTCAAAAAGTGCTCTTAAAAGTCACCTTTCTCGACTGCAGGAACCAACTTAGAGACTTAATAATATGTTGTATCATATATGTTTTCAGGATGTTTTTACGTTTTCCAATTTCATGGTTTCTGTTATTTTTTTTTCTTCTGTATTGTAGTCATATCATTATAGGTGTTGTAAAGCGCTTAGAGGTTCTAAAGATTAGGCGCTATACAAAGTCATTATTATTATTATTATTATTATTATTATTATTATTATTATTATTATTAACATTTATCACTATTAAACAAATGTAGTTGGTGTTCTCATCAGGAATGTATATTTTCGGTGACTGACGATAAGCAAGACATGGTAATTGTGTGAGATATTATTATTCGTAGGCTACCCATTTTCGTGTAATATGCAAGCTGCACACTACGAATTTAGAGATCCAATAAAAAAAGCCACATGCAAAGCCAAGAGAATCCCGCACTCGTCCATATTAACGATTTATACAAACATTTAGATACAAATAAAATTGTAATTTACACATTTACGAAAAAATCTAATATTAACTTTCAATATTATATATTATGTGGTGAATAATATAACTGAACATATTTCCTTTCTTCGCGCGTGCGTGTGTGTGAATGTGTGTGTGTGTGTGTGTGCGCGAATGTATGTGTGTATTACATTGCAATTAAGTAGATATACTGTATACTATCTGCAGTTTCTTCAAGACATACTTTAGATCTGAATGTATTAAATGAGTTCAACTTATTTGAATGTGTTGATGTCAGCTTTATTCTGTGACTTCTTTACCAGCAAGTAGGCGTCATGAAACGGTCTGAATTGAAGAACCAACTCAATACTGTAACCTTAAAAAATACTAAGAGATTAAAGATTTCATTCATTTTTCGTTTGAAGGAAAGAAAGAATACGATAAGTTGAATATTGTGAGTTTGAGATCACACTGTTTACAAATCTTAGCAGGAGACTATTATTATTTTGACTAAGTTTAGAAAGTTTCATAACTACAGGATCATGTTCTCATAGTAAACTAATATGTCAATGTTTCATAACTATGAGACCATGTTCTTATCGTAAAATTATATAATAAAATAATCGGATACAATTTAACAACAAAAGGACCATGTTCGCATGGTATAATAATCTGGAAAAGGTTTAATGACTAAAGTTTCATGTTTTTATGGTGAATTACTATGACAAAGTTTCAATACTACAGGACAGTTTTCTCAATGGTAAAGAATTTCATAAAATTTAGCGACTATGAGACCACGTTCGAATGGTATAATACACCGATAAAATATCATGACTTAGTTGACAATAATATCATGGTGAAATAATATGATAACGTTTCATGACTATGAGACCATGTTCTTATGGGAAAATAATCAAATAAAATGTAACGAATACGGGACCATGTTCTCCAGGGAAATACTATAATTATAGTCCAAGAAGGGCTTGATGAATACAGGACACTGTTCTCTATAGGGAAAATATGATAATAAAACACTTTCGGGATATATCATGTACCTGCTTAATTAATTACCTGCAAACAGACATATATCTTCTAAAGCCAGAATGCATTGATCTGCAGAGGACTGAATCTCGAACTTGATGGAGACTCGTGATGATAGTGACCTGTCAATAGGCTACCAAAAAAAGAATGATATTAAGGAACGCATGTTGGAGCGATGGTGAAGAAAATTGCAATATGCACGAAATAATCGACGATTGTACCCCCCCCCCCCCCCGATTCAGCCCCAGCGTTTTGCTGTCAAATCGGGCCCGATAATTATGCTTAACATGTAATGACAAAGATTGCAAGTAATGGAACAACAAATAGATCTGAACTTATTTTTCAAAGCACATTTTGCCTTTTTAATGATTACAGCCCGCAGGTTGAAGTTAAACTGATTCAGTTACCCTCTCCAAACAAAGATTGATGGTACTACATACAAAGCTGAACCTTCTAATAGAAATCCCACCGTGTATTACATGTTCAATCTGCCAAAAGAAAGACAAATGACTTCAGCTTTGTCATCCTCAGGTAGGACTATAATAAATGACTATATAATTATACATTTAACAGTTTAACAAGACTGCTAGGAACAAACAACACGGGTGGAAAGAACTTCAAAGGCCAAGGCGTAATACAAGACTTCCATCTTCCATGGCCACTTGTCAACCACACTGTGTCATGACATAATGATTAATTAGATAATCATCAAGCTTTAAAAAAATTAACAGGTGCAAAACAATTTAATGCGGAAATGAAAGACTTAACAATAACGGTTATACTAACTGCATACGCGTATTTTATTGTTTTGTTTTTGTTGTTGCAGAGACACAAAGAATTGAAGTCTGAAGACAAAACTAACGATAGCATCAATTTAAATTTGCATTATTCTGCATGCTGCATTTTCGTAAAAAAATTGGAGCGATTTTATTGTACATAAACAAACAACTTTGCAAACCATACACTTGAGCAGATATTCTTTCTCAATAATACTATAAATAAGCCTTCGACCTCTACGAGATCAGTACAATGACTTTGACATCATGTCACAATATCTTCTGCTGTTATGGAGCCTGTGCCTGATAAGATGAAGTGAAATTGTTGTTCCACTCGTTTAATTAGACCATCGGTATGGCACTTTGAGATCTCAAAAAAAAAGAAGGATTTCTTGTTTGGTGGAGATCTCACGGGACCACGCGATTATCTGGCTGAACGAGACCAGTATGTGCTATTACAAAGTTTATATCAATGCAGTCAGTACCTAGGCGGTGCGAGTAAAATATGGCATGAAGTACAGATTATATTTTGTCTTTCTCTTTCATGAAATAAATTTGAATTATAGTTAGTTTTAATCTTCTATTGCTCTCCTAATTTGATTCACGTTTGTATGTCTGTATCATGAACAAACTACCTTTAGTTCTTCAGAAGGCTATGTCTGATTGAATTCGACCAGACTCTGTATAATCAAACAATTATTATAGTCAGATTAACATGAAAAATTGGTCATAACAAACCACAATTTATTTTGTATAGGCTTTTACATAAGTGACAAAGATGAAAACACATGTCAGATTACATGACCATACACAAGTGTGACCAAGGGGCAGATACAGAAATGTAGTTCAGCATCGTTTAGTGTGAGCATAGATAAGTAGACATGAGGTCTCTGGGATAGAACCCCAGCTAGGTGACTAGGGTTCCAGGGCTCCTGAATCATTTCCATTTCAAGTCTTTCAGGGTGTAATTGTAACCATCGAATTGTAAAGAAATCGTCGACTAAAGACGTTCACGTTGTTTTGCGCTTACCGTATTTTTAAGAGGGTAGTGGCTGTGGTAACGGCCGATGAATGTCCGGAACGGCCGATGAATGTCTAGGAAATCGAGCTGCATGTAATGCATATAGTCTTTGCAGGATATACCTAGCTAAAATGCGTTTGCAAATTGAAGTGCCACCATAAATATAGCTACCAATATTAATAATGAAAATATCTACAAATTTCTTTAGAGCCAACCCCAAAATAAACCATATACAGTGCTAGATGTATTTTCGTAGACACAACAAAATCCATGTCTGAAACAAATTATTTTATTTATTTTAGGTCGTTACAATTACACTATTTCTTTGGTAACCCTCCCCATACAATGCACGCGAAGGAAACGGAAAGAGGCATGATCATCTAATTAAAATTTCTCGTTTACAACTCCCACAATTATTTTTACATAGTACGGTTCGGGTACACCCTTCTCCCAACATTCTTCAGTAACGTTGGCGTAGTCCAACAAGGAAGAACTCCGATCTCCTTCAAGAAATAAATACAGCCTCAACATGCTATAAAATGATTCTAATAAAGATGACATTCTATCTTCCTCCATTCGGCTAAGTCTGACATCAAACCATGTTAAGATGTTGTCATACCACACCATACCATACCAAATTTCAGATGTTTAGTCCAGTAGAATTGGAAATTCAAATACTCTATAGTTTTACGTAAGGACATCGGCGTATGACGTATGATAATGAAGACATTGTACTGAGGAAACCAGTTTATTAGATAAAAATCGCGCACAAGAGAACCTGAATACTAATAATTCTGAATGCCATAATGGAGGCCCATAACCTGACCATAGAGATATATTGAGCCATTATTATATATGCATAACACAAGACAAGAACTATGAGTTTTTAAGAGGACGGCGAAGCGCGGAAATTTTGATATTTAATGAGAACGAACCATTTTCCATATCAAAAACATATGGTCGTTATAAATATAAAGCTATCGAGTTTATGCTAGTTAATAGTTTAACCATAATAATTGCATAAAAATAATAAAATTATAACTTCTCAATAATGAAAAAAAAAATGAATTCGTCTGGAAGACAGTTAGAAAGAAGTCGAAATATAACAGTCAACAATAACTAGAGGGAAAATAAAGTGTATATGAATAGTAATACTTCTGTGTATGTGTTTTCTATAATATACAATGCATATTCTATGTTGCATTTTCTGTCTGCATAGGATGTACATTATGGGTTGCATAATGCCAGTGACGAAAAACAAGCTTTGTAAATTCTGGTATTTATTAAAAACTGGTCACTTTTATTTAGGCATTATATTAACCTCCGAAATTGAAGAGCCTTATGACCAACGTTCCCTCTAAGCGAATGGTAGATGTGCGCGCAGTGCTCGCTGCACTGCGCAAGCAGTACGGAGACGAAGCAAACTTTAACGTTGTATTGAGCAAAAAATTGACAATTCAGCTGCGCGGGGATGCCTGAGTAGCTGCGCGCGCAGCTTAGAGGGAACGTTGCTTACGACCTGAATAAAAAAACACCCACACTTTTCTCCGAAATTGAATCTTTGACTATGGAAGTACTCCAAGGATCATGGTCAACTTTATGTTTTACAAAGGCAAATGTTTTACATATTTGTTCGAAGAATAGTAATATAATATTAGACCTAATTTAGCATGTCAACACAACAAGATAAGTTACAGGGCCAATTACTTGGAACTATTTTGAAAGACTATTGACATGCATACGTGTACACGAAGTTCTCTGTCGTAGGTATAAAACAATGTTTAAAATTGGGTAGTAAATGCCAGGTGGCATAGATCGGTGCTGTCCAACCTTTTTGACACTATGGGCCACTGAAAAATATGTCTTGAAGCCGAGGGTCGCAGTAGAAAGCTTAAAAACAACGACTATAACAATTATTCACAATTTGTTTACCTGTTTAAGAAGATACACTATGAAAGTAGGTCATGGACTCTTTTTTAACATAAATGCACAAAACATTGCTCGGGCTTTGGTGGGCCATTTTAAATCAGCCTGCAAGCCGCAGGGTGGACAGAGTATATATAGAGTCTATAGACGCTTGTTTAGCTGAGATGATTCAGAGTGTGGCGAACAAGTGTAGAAGAAAATCAAAACCGATCCATAAGAACTTTAAATTATAATGATTCTCATCAAATCAGTCTTGAGTGTGATCATATTCAACACTAATTACACTTGAGCTTCATGCCAAGCCTTTTATAAAACCAATAAAATCATCCTTTATCACAGGAATAAAAACGAAATAATGAAAGCTGTGAAGATGTTTCGACAAAACTGTCACGGTAATGGCGACTTGAAGCGCGCCTTATTGCCAATGGGCGGTGCTATTCAGAAAGCTGTAATGAAATTTGGCTAATAATGGTGCGATACAGATGTGAGTAGTCAGGTTTCAGCTGTCCAGTCCCTATTATTGCTGACCCTACTGTGAAATTTACCACTTTTACGGAGTTTGTTTTGACAATCAATAATTATCTGACCACAGGTGACAATGGTCGCCCTAATGATGTTGATTGTACACATTCAGCCTTAATACTGCAACTGAAAAAATGGTCGACTTAAAATAAAGAAAGGAAGACGGATGGAACCAAAGAGAGAAATGATAACGAAATCTACATTCTTAGATTTCTCAAATGAAGTCAAATAGCAAATGAAAAATGTCATAGATGATCGCAAGATCAACATGCTTTGAATGAAAGTTTGATTTTCCATGGATTCAAAACAGTTAGAAAGAAATGAGAGATCATACTTTATTTTGCATTCCGTTGTATTTTGCATTCCGTTGTACTGCTGTTGTAACCTTTACCCAAAATAAGGTTACATTGGCCAGCAATTCTGAGGTATAACGTGCGCCATGAAGGTACAAAAAGTTTGCTCTTGTACTTGTGACAACATACTCTTTATAGTGACGTATTGTCCTTCTAAGTGTGTGTCTGTGTTTGAGAGAGAGAGAGAGAGAGAGAGAGAGAGAGAGAGAGAGAGAGAGAGAGAGAGAGAGAGAGAGAGAGAGAGAGAGAGAGAGAGAGAGAGAGAGAGAGAGAGAGAGAGAGAGAAATATTATCACTTAATTTTTTGTTTAGAGTGGAAAGAACGGTTGAGAAGAGCAATAACAGTCGGCGTCTCATTCAGTGGCTAGACGAAACAGTATTAAACAATCGGACAACAAATAGCATTAAGAAGTAAAATTTCAACACTAAAATATTTTTTTTTACAAAAGTAACTGTCCTTCTAATCAATAGAAGAATGTAATATTTGCATCATTTGATTGGCAGAATTGCTATAATCATTTAAATTTATGAATTTAATGCTTTCGGGCTCTGTGGTATGATGAATTGTTTTGATAAGTCGATAGTTCAGCATTTGTCGTCATTCTCTTCATAAGAGAGATAAGTTTAGCTATTTCTATTGGTTGACATTTAAGCCATCATTGCCCTGATGTGGGTTGCATGATCCATATAATATGATGCCTCGATGGGCGTAAATCTTGAATTAGGCTTGCCTGTGTTTTTCTCTTTTCATGCAGTAGCTGCTTCTTCCGTCCACGTATGGATGTCATCAATTCTTTGCTTTTGTCATCAGACTTTAGTCTATAGAGAAACATCCACTTGGCGTCGTGTTTTTGTGATCATAGCATCTGCATTGTCTTTCCAAACATTAAGTACAGTTATCAAAGGCCTGTCAATTTTATATCCAAGAAAAAGCCATAATTTTAACGTCAAATTCCAAAAGTAGGAATACGATACTGCCATTTACTGATTCCGTCTTACCAAACTCCCAAACGAGACGGGGACTACTATTTAATGGAGATTTTCTGGTTACAGCCGAACAAGTATGGATGACTGTGTTCTAGCCGCATTTGGCATACAATTCAATCTCTTGGAAAATTTGTATCATCAAGATCCAACAATTTGTTCGATCCCGCTGAAAATATCTCTCAAAATAATGCTGTCATTTCCATGCCATGTCCCTATCGGAGCCTCTCACAATGTCCAACAAGGAACATTTCAAACGCTATCAACCGCGCCTCGGAGGGAAGCATTCCAAGTTTATTAGCTGGAGAATAATGGAGATAACAATTGCACAAATGCAGTAAATCACGAATATGCTTAATATTGAAATCCGACGAAGAACTCGCGTTGCTAACAGTATCAGAGGTGACAATGAGTGTTGCAAGACACACTACGTGCGTAAAACTAATATAATTATGCATATCAATTGTTCCAAAAATTTATAATTTAAGATGAAGTCCGTATAAATAAAGTTCACATGTTAAGCAATTATTTGTTCAGTTACGATTAGTGATCTTTTTTATAAGAAAATTGGAAATTTATAGATAAATAACAAAATTGTCGTTGTCATAGTAATTAGATCATGATTGCAAAACCGCGTTTTCTTGTCAGCATCAGAAAATCCGGATCATGACTCGACGCCTCGCATCTCACGATGATATTGATTTCTGAAGCTATCAGCTCTACCTGACCTAGCAAATGAGATAAGATCGCATTAACGTGATTATATATATATATATATATATATATATATATATATATATATATATATATATATATATATATATATAATTAGCTCTAATACTAAATCATAAAGATTACCAAATTATAAAGGATTTAACACGAAACGAATTAACTTTCAAATTTGTCTGATAAAAATCAAAATTTAAGTTTCTTTCCATTCGTGTGTCAACTAAATTGGATGGCATTTTTTTTCTTCAGAATTGTATATAACGTAAGCGCTTCCTTTCTCTTTTTAAAAAAAGAGATTTCGCACCCGTGGTTTTTTATTGCACAGTCTGATACGTCGCATTTGGTGATGACCTATATTTGTATAAGCCTTTTGGCCCATTAATTAACATTATTTTGAAAACACATAAAGGGAAATGGATATTATACGATGCAGTGGATGCTTCGACAGGATTGGTAGCAACATCAACACGTCGATGCACTGTTTGGAAATACTACAACAAAACCCCGCCATTTGGAAAATTACGTATGCATCAGATGTTGTAACTAATTAGTTTATGTTTTCCGGAGTTTGTGTGCACTTGAGCCACGTGTACATTGACACGTGCACGCAATGGGTACATGCTCTGGGTGCACACGTGTTTAGAGCGAATACTTTAATAATAAAAGTTTGTTAAGAATGAGCACGTTAATAATATAGGGTACCTATTGAATATCAACTCGTAACAAACATATGTTTAGAGTGAGCACCTACTTATAACGAAAACAAAAATATTATGAATATGTAAAGAACAATAATTAATTTGAAAGTGAAATGCCTTATTGAACTTTCGATAATTTAAAACCACTCTCTTACTTTATTATCAAGCGTACTTCTCACTTTAAGTCCGGTAGAATGGTATAAAATCTGGTAATACCTGTGCTATTGAATTGTAGGCGATTTTGTTGATCATGAAATGCATACTTAGTGATTTCTGCAAACTATTGTTTGAGTAACCATTTACAGTCACTGAGACTGTTTGTTATTGCTAAGTTGCAAAGTCCAATCTGCAGAAATTTTCTAGATCATTGGCGCAACATTTTTGAACCAATAATTAAACACCCCTCAAAATCGTTCTGAGAGAACAGTGTAATCGTCTTGAAAATCTACGGGATGTTATTGCGACAAGTATATTTCTAGCAATATCATTAAAAAGAAACATTTTTATTGCTATAGTTCTAATCAATTTACTGTGTAATTCATCTGACCTTAAAATTATCTTAACGTATATAATTGTTTCTTATATTTGTAGCACTGGTAACAACCTTCAATCATATCTGAGGACTTTGCAAGTTGTATATTAAAGTTGAAATCATGTGGAACAGAAGTGTCAGAAAAAATAACGGTGTGAGAAACTTATAAATACAGTAATCTGTATATCTGCTGCAGCAGTGTTTTGTACTTTCTCCTTCATTGTCACCAGTTTTCCTAAGGTCAGGACTTCAAGTTACGATTAATCGATAAGAAACAGTTTTTCCCTTGTGTTCTTTATGCGAAACATAAAAATGAAAGTTGCAACAAACTCTTCGGGATATCTTTGACCGTTTCGATATAATGGAGTTGTCTGTTCTTAATTTTGTCTAAGATCATCGTAACAGTTGATGTCAGATATAACGAAACGTCAGTTGAGCTAGAAAATATAACAATACAATTTTACAGGCAATGTGAAAGTCGGAGTAAACATGCACATATACCATTTTAATGTGTCCATCATATTTCTGTAACTTTAAAAGAAACTTCAACGAAAAGGAGACATGGAAACCAGAAAACAGAATTTGAGAGAGCTTATGGATGATTGTAGTCATTTGTCGCCTGAAAATGCACCCATCAAATAAAGCAGATTTTAATTTTTGTGTCTAAAGCCGATAGATTCATGCTTAAACTAGTTATAAGTTTTGAAAATGTTTGTACGACAACTCATCGCTTTCACGACTGCAAGGACATTACCGATTTGTTTCGTCAGCTCAAAACTTTATGATGATATTGCTTAGACGCGAACTTCTGAATAAAACATTAAATTATTTAAATTATTCTTATTGAAATATTCCAATCTTTGAGTTACTTCTACAATAAATTTTTTTTTATGGTTTAACGCCATTTTTCAGCACAGTATAGGCTATACATGGCGGCTAGTATTAATGGTGGAGGAAGAAACCGGACAAGCCCCGGAAAGAACCACCGACCCACGAGAAGCTATTGGCAAGCTTTCTCACATAACTACATTTGCCGAATCTTAGAGTCGAACCCACGCAGACAGAGGTGAGATGGCAGTGATCCGTAACGGAAAGCGCTTTAAGTACCAGTGAAGAAAGGAATATACGTATAGTTAAAAGTGAAGTTATGTGCAGTTGTAAACAAGCTAATCATAATTTTAGGATATCTCTGTGCTTTTTTCACGTATCGAGACTCAAATTAATTTGTATGTGGTATTAGGGAAATAATACATTGCCTCGTTCAATATGATCAAGAAATAAATTATTTCAAAGTACACTAACTTTAGCTGCTGTTAAAATAGGTAAACTGACTTTCGCCAGAGTAAACAGTAAAAAGTTCCGAAAACGCAGTTGATAATTATTAAAGTTAAAAAAGTAAGCATAAGTTAACTGCTAATTTTTTCCCCTTCGTTCCAATTTACTTCTGAAGTCCAGGAAGTGAACATAACCAAGCAGAGCTAGTAATCATTGAGAGATGCGCATCTAAAGTAAGGACATGTATACTCTGTAAGCCAATTTACAGACAATAATTATGCGTAAAGTAAAGACCATGACACGTTTTTATTTGACAACATGCTAAGATGCAGCATGTCTTTTTTAGATAAATAGAATAATCAGTGAGGAAAATCCATGAGATTCTTTTCCTTTCAAAATCGAACGCTGTGCTAAGTACTTGATATCATATATGTGGAAATCGTGCATGATCTAAACATACAGCTAACCAAAAGAATGCTGCCATGTACTCTACAAATCAGCCAACGTTGTCTAAAAGTACGCAATTGATAGTAATTACTAAATTAGGGAAAATAATTTTTCAGCATCTCAGCGTACAATAAATGAATTATAAAAAAATTGAAAGATAAAAAAGTTATTGGCTCGTTCTTTACAATTTAGTGTTGAAGTCCTGAAAGTGAAAATGGCCAAATGAGGCCGGTTTATGTCCATTCCAGTAATATACATCTTGAAGCATTAAGGTCCCCTTGGAAATGCAAACGGGATTGTGAACAGTAGGTAAATGAATTGAAAATGAGCACAGTAGGAACGCTGAGCGAATAATAATAAAAATACTACTACTACTACTACTACTACTACTACTACTACTACTACTACTACTAATAATAATAATAATAACAACAACAACAACAACAACAACAATAATAATAATAATAATAATAATAATAACAATAATAATAATAATAATAACAACAACAACAATAATAATAATAATAATAATAATAATAATAATAATAATAATAATAATAATAATAACAACAACGACAACGATAATAAATGTTTCACGAGTATAAAAAATTTTACCCTCAGTTTAAAAAAAAAATATTTATGTTAAACAAAAATGAAAAATCATATACATACTCAGGTATCGTCGTGCGCTCATTCATACAACATATTTAACTTGAATTAATATGTGTGACTATACTGGGAAACATGCGTATATGAACAATTTTCTGTGCAAAGGGTACATACATTTCAACATAACCTAAACGTATATACATACATCAGAAAAGATCTGGATATATTCTTTATGGATATAATGATAATTTTTTTCTGTTCTAATGCTTTAATATGTCATTACAGCTGGAATAAGTGAACAGTTTGTAATGATCGACATTTAAATACTGTAATTCCGAGTTTCTTGCAAACTCAAACCAATTTTGTTGGAGTCGTAAATGACGTCTAAAACGACCACGATACTATGCCAGTAATATAGTAACTGATTTATCTGGTAGAAAGAGAAAATATTATGACTTGTTTGTTGGTTATATCGGTACGATTTTATTGGCTTTAATATGCCTAACAAATGGAAGCTAAGTGCGTCTGTCAAAGGCGCACAGAGGCAGTGGAACCAGGTTGGCCTAGATGGCTATCGAACACGCGATCCCAGTAGTCCGATATTTACCAAAGGAGCTGTTGTGGAACCCCTTTCCGTTTTGCTGTGGAGATTATATCAAACATTTCCATTGGGTAATATAGTAATAAACCAAATATGCTACGTACGTCCCAAAAAAAACAACGATATGGAGGCCACTCTTGAAAATTCAGAGTTTAGTCTTGATTTGTTATTTCCCATTTATAATCACTATAAATACGTGATCTTGAACGCAGCTGGAAACAGTGATTTTACCGATCAAAACCTACGATTTACATAGCCAATGGTGAACCAAATACATTTTAGACAAATTTCTGTCTTTTTCTGTTTTTATTTCTATTTTATAATGTAAAAGGAACTAAGTGCATTTGTCTTTTGGATGAATGTTGGGAATACCTAATGGAGTTGTTTTAAAGAGTTAGCAGGTAAAACAAACGTTAAAAGGGAAAGAAGCACATATTGCTCTAGACAGAAAAAGTAGGGATTCATGAATGCCACTAGGATAAATTTATTTATTGTCTAATGGAGAAAGTGAAATTCTGAAATTTATATTTTTCAGTTCTATGTAGTTTGAGTACTCATAATTTCCAGATTTAACATTCGTAAAACTTTATACTCTGTGTCGAGTGCGACTGCAATCTGCACAGATCCTGATCTGCCGTGCTTAATTGCATACGATGCGCCAATATTATGGCTGGTCTAGTAATTGCTTCATTTGTGAAATAATACCATCGAGTTAAACTAGGCTAACATTGTTTTAATGACTTTAAAAATTCAGAAAGTCTAACTGATATAATTCGTTTCGGTTTTTATATGTTTAAGTTTCTCATTTCCCCATATCGAGTTACAATAGAGAAAACATATGACTGGTCTTGCAATATTTAATTTTCATTTTCTATACCACAATATAAGTGGCTCTATAATCCCAAACGCTATATTACCTTTGATCTCTGGTCCTTAATGGGTCCCCGTATTTGTATAAATTGCGATCAACTTTTCTAAACGGGAGTTGAGGAAGAATATGCGTTCATAAGGAGTTATTTTAATATAAAGAACTTATAACACCCCCCCCCCAACACACAAACAAACAAAAAAACAACAAAACAATCAGCGATTAATCTTGTACCCAGCTTGCGGAAATCGAAAGATTCTTTACGAATTCTTGCAAAATACGCGCTGTCATCTTTCTATTTAATTCTTAATACAACCTACATTCTTATGCATTTTCATACACATCACAATGTTTGATTTTTTCTTTCTTTCTTATCAATCAGAGTAATTCTGAGTCAGCCACTTATTCATCAAATATTGAAACTTAGTTTAGGTCATATATATATATATATATATATATATATATATATATATATATATATATATATATATATATATATGTATGTATGTATGTATGTATGTATGTATGTATGTATGTATGTATGTATGTATGTATGTATGTATGTATGTATGTATGTATGTATGTATGTATGTATGTATGTATGTATGTATGCGTTTGTGTATGTATGTATGCATGTATGTGTAGGTGTGTGTGTCTGTATGTGTGTGTGTGTGTTGAATAAAAATCAACATTTATATTTGTTGTGCAATTAGGTCAAAACTTTTCAAATTTAAGTGTAACTTCATTTATTCCAAATCATAAAATTAGATGAAGTAGAGGCGGATGGGGGTGGAGCCCCCTGAATAAGGACTGGCCCACTATGTCTTTAATAAATAGACGCACAAATAAAAGCCAATGACAACATGAATTATCTTATTATGTGCTAGCACGTCACGAGTATTTGACGTCATTACCTGACAACGGTATCAACTCGTTTGTGACCATTTCAAGTGCTGCATGTCTCCCAAAGATATGCGATATTGAATACAGTTTCATCTACACTCCATGTCTTGGGGAAGACAATGGAGAATCAGAGATGTAAGTCTTTCTTCATTTCTTTCATTTCATAAAAATGTTACTAACAATTGATACTCTCACATGATATGATTCACACATTTATTGAGACATGTTTTACGGTCATGTCTAGCTCGAAATTTGGTTCGATGACTTATTAAATTCGAAATCCTATAACTGCTGTCGAGAAAACAATTTTATACTTTAAAAGGTCTTATTTGCGGTCTTCGCTTCTTAGAATCTTTGTTTAGAAGCACCTTATTTTTAAAATACCTTGATGAGAAATATTTGAAAGTGGCTTCGTTGATTCTTAATGGCTGTGATCGATTGGTGGAAATTCAAAAACAGTTATAGGTTTGACTTTCCATTAGCCAATCTACTCCGGAAATGCTTGGTGGAAATTCATTAAAATTCATAGTTTTGACTTTTCTTTAGCCAATCTCCTCTGGAAGTGCTTGGTGGAAATTCAGAAAAATTCATAGGTTTGAGTTTTCATTAGCCAATCTCCTCCGGATGTGTTTGGTCCAAATTCAGAAAAAGTCATAGCCTATCTGTCAGAGTATTAATATCCTATACAAGAAATAAGTCAAGGTAATCTGTCAGAATATTAATATCCTATACAAGAAATAAGTCAAAGTAATCTGTCAGAATATTAATATCCTATACAAGAAATAAGTCAAGGTAATCTGTCAGAATATTAATATCCTATACAAGAAATAAGTCAAAGTAATCTGTCAGAATATTAATATCCTATACAAGAAATAAGTCAAGGTAATCTGTCAGAATATTAATATCCTATACAAGAAATAAGTCAAGGTAATCTGTCAGAATATTAATATCCTATACAAGAAATAAGTCAAGGTAATCTGTCAGAATATTAATATCCTATACAAGAAATAAGTCAAAGTAATCTGTCAGAATATTAATATCCTATACAAAAAGCCAAGCCCTCTGTCATAGTAATAACGTCCTGTAAAATTTAATAAGTCAGTGATTTGTCAGTGTATTACTGTGTCGTGCATCGTTTATGTTTTCCGATTTCATGGTTTTTGTTATTTGTTTTTATGTAGTGTAGTCATATCATTATAGATGTTGTAAAGCGCTAGGAGCTTCTAAAGATTAGGCGCTATACAAAGTCCTCATTATTATTATTATTATTATTATTATTATTATTATTATTATTATTATTATTATTATTATTATAAGTCAAACATTTTTTTCTTATCGTAGTAATACATCATTACTATCCTGTACAATGAAGTAAGTCAAGTAAATGTTTGCATTCGTGGTAAACAGCATGTCCGTAAAGTCAATTTCCATAACTATTCTCAGATTCTTATAAATTCCACCCAGTCTCTTACACTACCCACGTCTGGTTTCTCCCATCTGTACGTAATTCAGTCATTGTTGAAATCAATCCAGTTTCTTTAATTATTGCTAGAGTCATTTTACAATCAGTTGCACATCATTTATCTATAATTATGATTTACTTTTAATAGTAACGGTATTTCGCATAATGTTAATACAAGTCACACTGTTTCGATCTATTGTATTGGTATTTAAATAAAATAGGTGTCGCTTTGTAAAAGTAATAACTATTATGACAATAATTTCCATATTTGTAAGTAGACACACCATTAACGAAATATTGTTACTATGGTTTAATATTATATGTTAAATGATAATAATATATTCACAATCCAGTGGTTGCCTTTCAGGCTGTAAAGATGAGTTGATATGATTCTTTAACACAATGTGCTCTGTACAGATTAACAGAGTCGTCACTGTCAAAGTTTTAATTGTAGTTATCAGAAGTTTGTAGCGGCTTGTAAGTGAAACAGTTGGTCAGGTTTTCATCTTTGTAAATATTCGTGCATAGCATAAATGGATGCTAAAACTAAGTTGCACGACAATTAACAGTTGCAGTTGTTTTATTATGTTACGTTGACTTCCATTGCTTAATTGTCATCAAGTCTTATATCAACTAATTCATAAATTTGAACACATTTTTATCTTGATTTGATTGTTTGTCCCCCTCTAAATGCTTGCATAACATCTATTTAGCAACTTTATCTGTGTCCATTCTTGCAGGTCTCAATTTCTTTTTTCCTGTTCTCCCAGTTGCGTTTTGCATACATATAACAAATGTTTCCCGATGTGTAATAATAAGCCAGCACATAACATACCTGTCTTATGTCTGTCTGTTACTAATGACATCTATTCTAATTTATTGCACTGTTTTCCACCGCTTATTTATCATTCTCTCTTTTGCAACTGTCAGATTCTATACTTTCTATTTATTTACCAGACTGAATTTATAATTACAGAAGTCTGAAATAGGATGTTGCTGTTGTTAATGTTGTTATAGTGTTTAACGTCATTTTCATCACAATATAGGCTATACATACATGGAAGCGGATATCAATGGTGGAGGAAGAACCCAGAAAACTCCGGAAAGAACCACTGACCCACGAGAAGCTACTGTCAAGCTTTCTCACGTACCCACATTTGCCGAGCGCGAGACTAGACCCCACGCAGACAGAGGTGAGACGGCAACCTTAAAACTTATTTACATTTAAGACAGATTGTTTATTTTTGTAATCATATATTAGGTGAATTACAGGTTTTACAGGATTAGATGTGGTTGTTTAAGGTCACCCTAAATAACGATCAGAACACGACGCCTTTACTAAATTGGGACACACAAAACATCTAATGACGTTATCAATTGTCATATTATTCGATAGGACGTCACGTGTATTTGACGTCATTACTTGACAACGGTATCAATTCAATTTTTTTTTCGAAATTTTCGAGTGCTGAATGTCTTATTAGATCAGCAATCTTGGTTTATATTTTGTCAATATTAACGCATTTGGGAAAGCCATGGAGAATCAGAGATGTAAGTCTTTCTTTATTTTTCTCTTGCCCTGGAAATTCTTGTTTTTTATTTATACTGTTGCATGATAATTTGACTCCTCTATTGTGACTTTACTCCTTGTTATACGGACAAGTGTAGCTCCAATTTGAGTTCTATGACGTATCCGATTTCACCGAATGTATCAATGTATCACTACATTGAATCTAAAAACTTGCTTATTCTAAAACAAGTAATAAACATATCAATAATATTAATCAGTTAAAACTCAGTTCTAAAGATTTTTTAAAAAAAAAGTCCGTCGTCAAAGAAATTGGAAACGATTAAAACAAACAAAATGATAACAAATGTATTGGAAAAACAAAATTTCTTGTTTTGTGCCAATGGATCTTTTTGTATTCATCGCTTTCTTATATCTTTTTATGGCGCAATTGATCTTCAAGAGAAATATTTTCAAGTGGTTTCTTTGATTCTTACATGATGTGATCAATCTAAATATTATGGGGAATGTACCAATTATACTATAGTAAATGTATAGCTCATTGATATTGTAAAATTTTCGGTTTCACATTTGTACATAGATAAAGGCGAGGAACGGCTGCTTCAAAAATAATGATGTTGTTGAAAACTTGAATGTTTCTCAAAATTTTTCATTCTGGTTGTAACATCTGTCAAGTGGAATCAGACTTTTAGTTAACTGTTTTCAGTTATAATTTACCAAAGCAGCGACTGCTGGAACTATCACGTGACACAGATGAATTGTGCTTTATCTGATCCACAAATTAAAGAGCATTTCCATTTTAGCTTCAGCATCAGAAATGTCTTAACCATTGGTAAACAATTTGTTACGATCGCCATTTCAGTACTGTAATCAAGAGTTTGAACAGCTGAGTACATGAAGTCTTTGCAAATTCAAAGCATGCCTTGTTGCAATCTTAACTTGCGACCGAAAGCGATTGTGTAAATATGGCAATAACATAGTACTTGCAATTGATTTTCTTTGGTAGAGAGACAAAATATTTTTGTTGTTGTCAATGTTTATTATAATGTAGATTTTTTTAAGCAGATCATTGACTATATTATGCCTGGGAAATGGAAGGCTGTTGTCGTTTCCGAGAACAGAGACAATCAAACCAGGTTGGCCTGGATGGCTACAGAAACCGCCATCCGAGTCCTACGCTCTGCCGTCTGAGATATCGTGGAATTCCTTTCCATTACAAAGTGGAGATTATATAAAATCTTTCCCATGCATATCAAAGATAATAAACCAAATGCAGCACTTTAAATATATCTAACCAGCAGTAGAGTAGCAGCAGTGCAAGGGAGGCTACTCGTGTAGATTTAATCATTAGTTATGGTAACGTACCTACTTCATACGTGATGTCAGCACAAAAGATTTAGGGTGAAACACATATTTAAATTTCTTTTTCATGTTTTATTTTAATTTTATAATACATAAGTGAAATTAATTATTTTAAGATGAATATAGGAAATATCTAATGGATTTGTTTTTCACATTTGATGATAAAATGTAAAACATGTTTGCTCGCCTTTTCCAATTTCAAATTTAATGATTAAGTCACTTTAATGTTTGAAAGTTAATGCATATGTCTTTGTTTTAAGCATTAAGATTGTTTCACATCCCAGCACTGATTCCAACCAATATTTAATGGTAAAACGCATGATTTATGCACTAACTATAACATGACCAGAGCCGACAAGGGCTTAACATCCATAAAAGGCCCAGGCCGAACAACACTTTTTAATTTTATATAAAACAAAATTGCTTTAGCAAAACCTAGGAAAGGCTCGGGTGTCTTTTACCCTAGGACCTGTGATCGCTCTCTACTGTCTTGAGCATGGCATACATATATTTACATATAAGTATTAAGCAATGATCTAAATGAGACAATTGAAGAAGCGCAATCATCGGAAAAAATAAGTCGTGTTCGAAACTTAAAGACAAAATATGCAAGATATTACTTATCAATTACTACACACATTTAATGTAAAAAGTGGCTATCAAAACGTAATAAAATGAGCCCACTGTACATAAATAATTATATAGAACAAACATGTTTCTGCGTAAATTCAAGAATTGTTAATTGCATATCAAAATTAGATTATTCAAATCTTATTGCTGCACCATGTATTACGCTCCTCTGTGGACAAACTTTAGTGAATGTATGAAAAGAAAACTAGTTATTGGTCATAATAATAGTCTTCGTTTTCTATTAGGTCTTCCAAGGTGGAACAGTGCCTCCAACATGTTTGTTAACTATAATGTATTCAGTTTTGATGAAATAATGAGAAAGTATGTATTCTCAATGATGACAAGAATATCTAATAGTAAGAACTGTATTTTTTAAATCTCTTTGGAACTATGACATTCATGTAAATTCTCATATTATTAGAAGATGGAACAAATTACTCTTTAAATGTGTCATTTAATTTTTATTATTAATAATTCATGACGCAGTTAATAGTTGTAGATGTTGCTGTATGTATATATATATATATATATATATATATATATATATATATATATATATATATATATATATATATATATATATATATATATATATATATGTGTGTGTGTGTGTGTATGTGTGTGTGTGTGTGTGTGTGTGTGTGTGTTATAAAATATGGCTGATATCGATGGCAATATTGCATATAACTTTTACAGCTTATGCATGGTCTTATTGATATGAAATTTTATGAATATTTTTAAAAGCGTACTTACCAGTGTTGCAAGTGTGATGTTGCCAGAACCCACACACGTCACAAGCAATTGCATGCTGTCGTGACCTAACTTTCCAATTACAATGAATACATTGAACTTACACCATTATACGGATTCTTTTGTTTTAATAAGTCGTAATAAATTGATAGACATGTATGGAAAATTGATTATGGTGGGGAAAAAATGAAACAATAGCTACCATAACCTTATTTGTGTATCTTTGATATAAATTTTAAATAGCAGGTAATTTAGGAAAATCATGCTAAAATTAAAAGAAATAGGTAGTAATAGCATTAGCATACAGTTAAATCCAGAAGCACCTGAATTAGTGATCACAGTAAAGACTAGACAAAAGGTCACGTGAAACAGATTTCATCCTCACATAGGTTTGGTCGGAGTCGATAAGGTCTTGTGATTTTCGATTATGGTTGAATCGGCTTTAATCATTTCGGCCTTTTCTGTGTACGAATACAAAATGTCATTATATGCATTTAGTATGGAGGAATGTGTTCATTGCTTTATCGTAAATGTGAATTGCATAATAAAATCCGAATAAATAATATAAAATAAGTCAACGAAGTTCATTTTTAGTACATCATGTACGCATACATTAATAATATTCTGCACACATTTATTCATAATTTCCACGCTTTTGTTTTCCTTGTGTACATCAAAAGACGTATACAAAAAAGTTGGGTAGCCTAGCATGTTGAAACAAAGTGTTACAACTCGTGATTATATATGTTGCTATTATAAAGAACAGACGATTTTATTGGAAGTTTTAGAAAAATGAAATTAATCACATACAAATCTTAAAGACAAGTCCAGTTATGGAACTGTACACGTGACGCAAAGTTCAAACATTTACTAGTACTAGATATAGGACCATTTCTTAATTTATTATTTCAGTTTACTGTAATATTGTATCGACAACTGTTACATAAATGTAACGTCTGTAAGAAGCCCCATCATGTCAGACTTATGAATACATGTATTGCAAATGCATCCAACAACATTCATTTTCTCTGTGCAAAAACTAATTTTAGACACGTGTAATCGTTGAAACAAAAATTACATATCTTGAAACAAAATGACAATGTCCACATCATATAAGTTAATAATTCAAGGATATTTTTTTTTTAAAATTCTTCATCTTTAGATGACAGGGGACAATATTTCAATACAATCAGTAATTTCAAAGATAAATAAATCAACCGTGTAGATGATATTGAAAATCTCATAAAAGAGAACTAAGGTAACTTCACTAAAAGATACATGAAATGGAAAAAAGTATAAATGATGATGGATAAAACGTTATGCAAAAGAGAAAATAATGCAAACGCAATTTCAGATTTATAAATTTATTAACAATAACAATAACAACAATAATACATGGTTATTAAATTATTATATCGAATTCTACACATATACTACCACTACTACTACTACTACTACTACTACTACTACTACTACTACTAATAATAATAATGAGGATATTGTATAGCGCCTAATCTTTAGAAGCTCTAAGCGCCTTACAACATCTTTAATAATATGACTAAAGAAAAACAAAAAACAAAAACCATGAAATTGGAAAACATAACGATGAAAACATTTAAGGTACGAAACATTATAAGGTCTTAAAGTTTGTTCTTGCAGTCACAGCAAGTGAGTTTTATTAGTTCTCTTGAAAGAGATCACTGTGTCTGTGAGTCCAATTGACCTATCGCCACATGTCAGTCATGCTTATCAATTAACCAATCAACGAACGTAAATTTGACACACATTCAAGCCTTGCTTTCGTCCGCCATTTTCCTCCGACAAGCTGATTGTGGTAATAATGAATTGAGTATGAGACGTATGTACATATTTTTCAATGATTTGTCAATGTCTCCATCGAAAAAGGTGAAAAGAAGTCAGTGGGAGCCTAATAATTCTGACAGTTGATACTAATATCGTTTAAATGGAGGAATTAGATTTATTACTTTCCCGAAGCATAGATAAAACTTAGATTGATGCAGACTTTTTGTTATGTCAGCTGAATATGGAAACAATTGATGGTAACTACAACATGTTTGTTTGCATAAACGTATGTACAAAGTACTTCTCGTCGACGTCTTGAGGAAGAAAAAAGAAATTGAAATTGAAAAATATATGTAACAATAAACGCTTCAAGAAAATGGGTGGAGAACCCCGTAACTGGTGGGTTTGATGTATTTGATTTTATTTTTCTTGTATAGGATGGACTGAACCCCATACTGCATTATTTTAAAGTTTGAAAATGTACAGTTTAATGTTTGATTGTCTCAAAAATAATACTTTATCGTCTCGATCTTTCAAACACTTGAGTGACTCTTACTTTCTCATGGGGATATAGACATGTTATAATAAAAAATACCAAAACAATGGTTTCAGATAAATATCGTCTGATATATTAAGCATGCATTTACATATTTACATCAACATACATCAATGATCAAAATTCCGTCTGACAAACACAGTATAACCATAAAATTATATGTACATCAGTATACTTCTAAACAGTAATTATTTATGATTTCGTTATTAACATTTAATTAATTAACTTTCAAGGTAGCATACACATACGCCAGATAAAATAAATAAGGATACGAATATTTACTAAATACATCAGTATCATTTTGCAGCGAATTTCAGTTTTCATGAATAAGTTCTCGGTCAGCTTTGAAATTGATTTTTAGTATTTACTGAAATAAAACCCTTAGGTTATTACTATACGAACTTGAAATACAAATATAACTATTGTCTATTGCATTATAAGTTATGTAACTCTGTAATTTTACATTTTTAAGAATAATACAAATAATTTTTAATAAACATATTACTCAAACTGAAACATATCTCTATAGCAAATACTGCATGTTTGTCGGAGGTTAACAGGTTGCCATGTCACGTGATTGGTAGGCGGAGCGATCTATCATCTGGCGTAAGGTCAATTGCGATGGGCAATTCGTTCCACATTGCTGGGCCCTGGTATGCTTCCTCCCCTCTAGTGGGAATAATGAGTATACGATTGTCGAAAAAGGACCGTAAGTATCTTGCTGGTGTGTACACATGGGTGAGGCCGGATAGGTATGTTGGACTGGAGTCCGTCAGTGAAACGTAGAACAGAGAACAAATTTTGTGTTTTGTGTTACCTTACACTACAACTTTATTGCACATATGGGTTGTTAAATAAATTTAACAGTACAATATAGCATGCATAGATATTCACTTTTCAACAAGAAACCTTACAACACAACAAAATGGCATACAATGACTGTTAAAGTTAATATTATGATAAAGGATCAATCCTATAACAACAGTAGCAGATAAACACCGAACTATCAAAACATTTTTACGAGACGAACATGCAAATAAAAATATTCACTTTATAGCAAGAAAAATTACACAACAAGAAAACTGCACGCAGTGGCTGTCAAAGTTAACAGTACAATTTAGAATGCAATAATTGAATAACAGCACACATTTATTCACAATTGCCGAGCCATTATTTTCCAAGTGTAGATTACAAAACGTAACTAAGCTGTGTAGTAAATATTGCTGAAACAGTGTTACAACTCATGATCAAATATTTGGCTATCAGAAAGTTTTATAAAAACAGACGATTGTATTGGACATTCAAGAATACAAAAAATTCAATCATATACAAGTTGTAAATACAGGCTTAAAAGAAAAGTTAAATTATGGAACTGTACGTGTGATGCAAAGTTCGCACATTTTGATTTAATGTTACACATAGAGTCAAATTTGTATTTCAAATTAGTGTAATATCTTATCGACAACTGTTAAGAAATGTATGGAGCAATTGAATATTTGTTAAAAGAAATATACATGAAATCAGTCAATCTAGTGTTGGTCCAAAAACATAAACTGAGATCTATGAATTTTGCCGATTCATACATTTTCTTTGTGCACAAAAATCATCTTAAACATGAATAATGGTTGGAAAACCAAGTACATATTTTTAAACAAATTGGCAATGGTTTTATTATATAAACACATAGTCCAAGATCAGTAGTTTCAAAATCTTCATCCTGAGATAATGTCACAGATAAACACCTTTCAATACGAACAGTAATTTGACAGATATATAAATTATTCGTATAGAATATATTGAAAATATCAGAAAACGGAAAATACAGAAAGTTCATAAAAAGATATATGTAATAGAAAAAGTATAAATGATACTGGATTAAACGTTATGAGTGAAGAGAAGTTTACCGATATTGGGGTAGTTAAGTTTAGAGAAGTTTACCGATATTGGGGTAGTTAAGTTAAGAGAAGTTTACCGATATTGGGGTAGTTAAGTTAAGAGAAGTTTACCGATATTGGGGTAGTTAAGTTAAGAGAAGTTTACCGATATTGGGTAGTTAAGTTAAGAGAAGTTTACCGATAATGGGGTAGTTAAGTTAAGAGAAGTTTACTGATATTGGGGTAGTTAAGTTAAGAGAAGTTTACTGATATTGGGGTAGTTAAGTTAAGAGAAGTTTACTGATATTGGGGTAGTTAAGTTAAGAGAAGTTTACCGATATTGGGGTAGTTAAGTTAAGAGAAATTTACCGATATTGGGTAGTTAAGAGAAGTTTACCGATATTGGGTAGTTAAGTTAAGAGAAGTTTACCGATATTGGGTAGTTAAGTTAAGAGAAGTTTACCGATATTAGGGTAGTTAAGTTAAGAGAAGTTTACCGATAATGGGGTAGTTAAGTTAAGAGAAGTTTACCGATATTGGGTAGTTAAGTTAAGAGAAGTTTACCGATATTGGGTAGTTAAGTTAAGAGAAGTTTACCGATATTGGGTAGTTAAGTTAAGAGAAGTTTACCGATAATGGGGTAGTTAAGTTAAGAGAAGTTTACCGATAATGGGGTAGTTAAGTTAAGAGAAGTTTACTGATATTGGGGTAGTTAAGTTAAGAGAAGTTTACCGATATTGGGGTAGTTAAGTTAAGAGAAGTTTACCGATATTGGGTAGTTAAGTTAAAAGAAGTTTACTGATATTGGGGTAGTTAAGTTAAGAGAAGTTTACTGATATTGGGGTAGTTAAGTTAAGAGAAGTTTACCGATATTGGGGTAGTTAAGTTAAGAGAAGTTTACTGATATTGGGGTAGTTAAGTTAAGAGAAGTTTACCGATATTGGGTACTTAAGTTAAGAGACGTTTACCGATAATGGGGTAGTTAAGTTAAGAGAAGTTTACTGATATTGAGGTAGTTAAGTTAAGAGAAGTTTACCGATATTGGGGTAGTTAAGTTAAGAGAAGTTTACCGATATTGGGTAGTTAAGTTAAGAGAAGTTTACCGATATTGGGTAGTTAAGTTAAGAGAAGTTTACCGATATTGGGGTAGTTAAGTTAAGAGAAGTTTACCGATAATGGGGTAGTTAAGTTTAGAGAAGTTTACTGATATTGGGGTAGTTAAGTTAAGAGAAGTTTACTGATTTTGGGGTAGTTAAGTTTAGAGAAGTTTACTGATGTTGGGGTAGTTAAGTTAAGAGAAGTTTACTGATATTGGGGTAGTTAAGTTAAGAGAAGTTTACTGATATTGGGGTAGTTAAGTTAAGAGAAGTTTACCGATATTGGGGTTGTTAAGTTAAGAGAAGTTTACCGATAATGGGGTAGTTAAGTTTAGAGAAGTTTACTGATATTGGGGTAGTTAAGTTAAGAGAAGTTTACTGATTTTGGGGTAGTTAAGTTTAGAGAAGTTTACTGATGTTGGGGTAGTTAAGTTAAGAGAAGTTTACCGATATTGGGTAGTTAAGTTTAGAGAAGTTTACTGATATTGGGGTAGTTAAGTTAAGAGAAGTTTACCGATATTGGGTAGTTAAGTTTAGAGAAGTTTACTGATGTTGGGGTAGTTAAGTTAAGAGAAGTTTACCGATATTGGGGTAGTTAAGTTAAGAGAAGTTTACTGATATTGGGGTAGTTAAGTTTAGAGAAGTTTACTGATATTGGGGTAGTTAAGTTAAGAGAAGTTTACCGATAATGGGGTAGTTAAGTTAAGAGAAGTTTACTGATTTTGGGGTAGTTAAGTTTAGAGAAGTTTACTGATATTGGGGTAGTTAAGGTAAGAGAAGTTTACTGATATTGGGGTAGTTAAGTTAAGAGAAGTTTACTGATTTTGGGGTAGTTAAGTTTAGAGAAGTTTACTGATATTGGGGTAGTTAAGTTAAGAGAAGTTTACTGATTTTGGGGTAGTTAAGTTTAGAGAAGTTTACTGATGTTGGGGTAGTTAAGTTAAGAGAAGTTTACCGATAATGGGGTAGTTAAGTTAAGAGAAGTTTACTGATATTGGGGTAGTTAAGTTAAGAGAAGTTTACTGATTTTGGGGTAGTTAAGTTAAGAGAAGTTTACTGATTTTGGGGTAGTTAAGTTTAGAGAAGTTTACTGATGTTGGGGTAGTTAAGTTAAGAGAAGTTTACCGATAATGGGGTAGTTAAGTTAGGAGAAGTTTACCGATATTGGGGTAGTTAAGTTAAGAGGATCTCAGTAATAGCTATAACTTAAAATCGTGTGACTCATCAAGCTCTGTTGAGACTGGAGGCATATGATAGACTTGTGATTGTAGATACGTGTATTCGTATCTCAATTGTAATTATCAAAGTTTTCTGTTAATATTAAATACATTTTAGACAGAAAACAGGTACAGGAAGTGTGAAACGTACAAGGCGATTGCCGATTCTTTCCTGCTATCCTTACTACAATCTGTATAATCTGTAAAGGTCTGCTGTTTGCTCTCCGTGCTTTATTTTAGTCATGGTGTTAATCCTCACTGATAATAGACCAACAAATTGTTCTCCGCCTTTTATTTTTATTTTGATTGCCACCAGTCAAAATCAAAAAATGCGAACAATTTGTTGGTCTACACTTACCATTGCTTCAGAATTTGCAACTATGTGTTTTAGTATTCTATATAAAAAATGAAATGTTATTAAGTAAGAAGTGAATAGATATGGGTATTGTAGAAAAACTGCCTTCTTTTCTTAATATTGATCAATCTTTTCAACGGTTCTGTTAAGCCCGCTTTTTTCTGTGCAGGTTTTTTTCTGACCCGTTACTGGTCTTTCTGGACCGAGCCGTTTTAACCAGGGCCTTTTCCGGACCGGTCCTTTGTCTCGCGTTACCCAAAATAAATATACTACAACAGACGTCGGCATTCCTCGGCTTCAATCGCATTTGAATTTACTGGAATGTCTGTTAACGGAACTTTGTGAGTGCTGTTACAAATAGAAGATCCATAGTAAACTTATGCAAACACCATGATTTGAAATATTCGCTAAATTTATGGTCACGATCAAACATATATTCATCAGTTTACAGCTTCTATAATGTGAAAACCATACGAACCGCGATATGTTCTGTTTGTAACATGTGCTTTAGATTCCGCACCAGTACTGTGCTCACTTCAGTAATGAGTTTTCGAATCTCAAACCTGTAAATCGACTAAACTTCCATCAATAAAAAAAAACATTGTCTCTTTTTCTCATTTGCAACTATGATAGGCTCCCAAAAGATTATTTGTACTAAAATCTTTCTTTCATTATCCACCAATCGGGGCCAGCGTTACTCATTTCCAGACCAGTTCACATTTTTTCCGTATCATTAGTAACTGGAGCCTGACAACGCTTTTCACTTACTTGTGACATTTGATTACAGCAGAAAAAAGCAAAGAGACATCGAAGTAAGTATAGATTGGCTCAAACAATTTGACTTTAATCTGAGTAAAAGTATCTATATGGATTGCCAGATGTGTGAGATATTCCTGATTTTTTTTAAATAGCACGTCATGTCTACTCCTCATAGTATAGGGTTGGACAAAATTTTCTTTCAACGTTTGTTGATTTTATTCTGACATATCAGCATGCAGCATTCAATATACTTGTGACATTCAATATTTTTAGGTTGAAAAATGTCCACATACTTTAACATTGAGTTTGCCATTTGTGTTTATTGAGGCCTGTAAATAATGATCATACAAAGGATTATGGATGTATGAAGATCAGAATAACATGACTAATTGCAGTTTAAAGTTATGTGTAATCAAATTCTGGTACTGAAATAGTTGGCAGTGAAGCATACATGACCTATGAGTTTTACTATCATATGAAACAGTCTGAAATTGTTTGTGTAGAATTTGAAATACAGAATTCACACTTAAGATTGAACCTTAATGAAGATACACATCTCAAAGAGTTTGAACTATCTCTTTCTATAATGAAATAAACACTCCAGTAATGAAATGATTATTGTTGGTGGAGATTTCACTCTGGATTGGATCAAACAGTTCACATTATTACCAACTGCTAGACAGTATTAAGGATTATGACCTCATATGAATTGTGATAGAACCAGACACGAATGACACAAGTTTTATTTTGATCTTAACTTAAAGTAACAAACCATCATTGGTAAATGGCACTGACATACTTTCACAAGCTAACTGTAATATGATATGTACAGAATTTAATTGGAAATGCATAAAAAGCAGACATTCATATGTTTTACTTCTATAAAGAAAACAGGGAAGATCTCCAAAATATACTTGGAAGGATAAAGCAAATGCATGGGAAATAAATAAGTGAGTAGTCTATTTATTAGCTTTAAAATCATTGTTTTCAAGTCAATAGAAAAGTACATAGTCACCAACCCACCCCCGCAAAAAAAAAAATAAAAAACCCAAAATTTTGTCCAGGATTAATAAAGAACTTCTGCTACTTCAAAAAAAAAAAAAAAAACCCTGAAACTAAGATCAATTGTTTAAACAAATGGAAATAAGAAAGTCATAAGGGTAAGACATTGAAAACATTGGTAATAGCCTCTCTGAAACTGAACCAGTTGAACCCATCACAAGTATAAGACCAAACATGTTTTCATACATGAAAACTCAAAATCAGAATGGGCATGCAGACTCTTTATTGCAATATGGTCATTACATCAAACATGAAAAAGCTATCAAAAATCACTTTCAAAAGCTTTCACTTCAGAAGATAACATCATTGCTACATGAGACACCAATTAATGCTTCACATAACCATACAATAAGAAAAGCATTTCAAGAAATGGCAGAAGCCCGCTTAGAATAATATGGGTCCTAAAAAAAAGTTAGAAGCCTGCTAAAAAAACAAAGAAACCCCATACTTCTATACTAAACACTATTTACTAAAAATCTATACATACAGACATTATTCCTGGTGATTGGAATGTCAGCCTACTGTTTTAAGAAAATGAAAAAATTTAAACCCTATTAATTATAGTCCCATCTATTGACTTTATACAAGACCATGCCAAACTGTAATTAAAATATTTTGAACATAATGGTATAATTATGGATTTAGCTATAGCAATTGACTTAGTACCTCAAAAATTCCTTTTAGATGAGCTCAGTTTTTATGGCATAATACTTGATAAGAGGATGGGTTTCAGACTTTTGCAGGCAGGATAACACAACAGTAAAAACATGTGTCCCTCAGGGCAGTCCTCAGCCCAATCCTTTTCATAGTCTACACACTGGTAAATGATGTTATTGAAACACACTAAGGCCATTTGCTAATGATTTTCTATTGCAAGACATAATATAATGATGACATCATTATTACATATTCTTACATAAAAATGTGTGCAACCTTGTTGGTGTATCAGTATTGGATATGATTCATTCCCTGGTGGGACGCTAAAGTTATCATTTCTTTGGACTGCATTCTAAACTGATTACTCTTCATGGAGATATTTTTACATCATTAAATATGAACACGTGCCATGCTGGACAAGGATTAATGCTAACATGCCAGATTGTTGCTGTCACAATGGAAATGGTAAATTACATTAGACAATTTATAATTTTTTTTAATGTTTTTAAAAAAATATAATAATAGCAATCATACACAAATTTTCTGGTGTTATAAAATGAACTACAAAGGTCTTAGGAAGCTGGGATTGCATGGGTGTATTAACTCAGGTTAGATTGTTTCCTTGATGGGTAAATCTGGAATTTGCTTGAAATCTGTTTATAATTGTATCATTTTGATAAAGTTAATATTGATAATTCATGTCACTTTTGTCAGGTGACAAATAGATTTCTTTGCATTAATAAGAAAACAAAATGTTTAATGATATTGATATATTGAACCATTCTAGTGTATTCATGTTTATTACAAGTGAATGATAACAAAATTTAGCCATTCCAGTATGTTCACATTTATTATAATGGAATGATAACAATATTTAGCCATTCCAGTATATTCCTATTTATTTGAATGGATTAGGTTACTTAACTGATGACAAAAATCATAAAGAAACTCAAAGGTAAAGTAGCATGGGAAAATGCAAATGGCCATGTGTGAAGAAGTATGATAATGCACAGTCTAAAGTCTGCGATGTAAAATACTCAAAATGAGAACATTACAACATGGTTTATTTATGCATTATGAGGTGGGCAAAGCATTGGGCACAATATACTGTACTTTATAATAGTATATGTGTGCTTAACCTGTTATGCTAGAGGTTGAAAAGTCTTAGGCAAGTACTAAATCAACTTGCCCAGTCATGCAATTACGAAACAATTTTACTTGCCCAGTAAGGCAAGTGCTACATAATTTACCTGCCCAGAATAAGCTCATATTTAATGAGTTGTTACAGAATTATGCAGGATGTTAACAATCTAAATTGCGTGAAGGGTTGTTTTCCAGTATGAATTCTGTGATCTTTCTTCCATCCATTTTAATCAGTTGTGCGTTCACTTTTAATGGTAGGTGGTTTTTTTTTTTTTTTTTTTTTTTTTTAATTGAAGAGTAATTTCTTGATCATAATCATTTGAAATCAGAAAGTATTGACCCTCAGTGAACAATGTCTGAAATATTCTCAACAGCATATCATTTTAAGGAGAAACACCGGTCAACCTTGAATCAGTACTTGTCTGATCCGGTGGGTCATTAGAAAATTCAATTGATTGCCTTAAATTTTTGCATGCCATTTTGAGTGGGTGTGATTGGAAAATTCACTTGACTGCTAGTAAGTTTCATGTCATTTTGAGTGAATGAGGGAATTTTCAACAGCAGGGAAGGACAGTATGTATATAGTAATGTGCTATCATAAAATGTCCAGTGGAAAACGCTCTGGTATTTTGTAATTGCATCTATGGGTTTCCATGAACACACCATATTTCAACCCTGTTTTATGTTGCCCATCTCCACCCACATCTATATAATCTATACTTAAAACATACCATGTTCTTTCTTTGCTTCAATACTGGCATGTGATCATCACCACTAATCATGACTGATTGGGAATGAAAGGAAATAGATTTAATACCTGTGGTTTTCTTTTATTGAGATAAACCCGTTTTATGATTCCAGCTCTGTAATAGCAAGCATCTTGAAACTTAAGTCGATTAGCATTAAGTGGAAGGAAACATTAATCTTAACTGGATGAATTGTGTTGAATGAAATGAATGAAATACAAATAACAAAATGTTTCAAAGTAACCTTTTTACAATTCAGGAATGGTAGGTGACTATAGTTGGCAGCTACTGCATATATATATATATATATATATATATATATATATATATATATATATATATGTAATACTAAAGATCAAATTGCTCATGCTAGACATTTTTTAAATTAAAATTTACATGGTGGCTAGACTTTTGAATTAAAATATTAAATATTCTTAGACAGGTGTTATCACAAGTTGTAGCAAAAAATATTGAAGAAAAGATGAAACCATTTTTTGTATGCTTCCCGTATGTCCTATGTGGATTGAAGTGTTACAATTGTTTTCATTGATGTTATTGTTTTTAATTTAACTATTCTCGTTTAAAAAGGGTGCAGCAGTCATGTCAGACAGCAGTACAGAAGACAAGTTTATGTCCTGGCTGAGGGCAGAGAGTACGCAAAGAGGGTTACAGCCATTGCTTGAGAGATCTTTTGTGCCAGTGCAGGAAGCCAGCACTCAGCCAAGTAATGGACCAGTTCTCAGAATCATGCAGTGGAATATTTTAGCTCAAGGTAAGATGTCACAAGTTTGTCTGAAATACTAAGTGATGCTTAACAAATACAGTAAAATATTTTCAGTAAAAAGTCTGATTTTAACGGAAAGCAGTCAGTGATGGATAGACTTTTAATGTACCATTTATTGTCATGTATTTAACAGTAAAAATAAGATAGCTGTTTATAATGGACAGAATGTGTCTTTTGGTTATTCAGTAATTGGTATAACGGTACCAATTGTACAGCTCCAGGTAGGCTGAGCTTAAGGTATAGGGAACATTGCATTCAGAAATAAACAACACTAGGTGTAATTGGTGCATTATGTAAGAGTTGTACTTTCTGTTAGGGTTAAATAAAAGTTAAGCCTCTTGGCAGCATGTGAGATTAAGTTAATTCATAGCTAGATCATATTTTGTAATTTTTGATTTTTTTAAAATGTAGGACACATGGGTGATACTGGGTCTGTTGTGACTAGATAACTCTTACCCCTGTCTAGTTCCAGCAGAGTTATCTCTCTTAAATGCAATTGAGTACCTGGTTCTGTCCTTGTCAAATTGATATTCTAACATTTGTTCTCTATGACAGTGTGTGACATGCATGTTGAAGTCAGATAGAAAGTGTATTTTTTTTCCTAAAACATTACCATTGAGGTCTATGGAAAAACAATTGGTACCGTGATACCATATACAGGTTCTTCGACTTAAATATTTACATTTAATAAAGTATAATAAATAAAAATAAAATTATCAGCTTATTATTTTGCATGTACATATCAATTATGTTGCCATTAACTTCAATAAGAAAGGTTTAATATCTCATATATTAATTAATTATCAATGTGTTAGATAGTGAACCAAGAAAATCTAAATGCAAGGGTACAAATTACAAAGAAAAAAGTATGGTAAGGCAAAACAGCAGACAGACAGGCACATGGATGGAATGATTGACCCAGACAGGATAGGAATGTTGATGACTTATTAAGGGTATAGACATGTATTATATCATATAAATACAGGTACCTATATAAATTTAAACAATACAAGATCATTTCAAGAGAAAATGCGTAATTGCTGAAACATTTTTCTCAGAATGCTTTATGAATTGTTAAAATCCATTTTCTGTTGAGACTTGAAGAACCTAATATTGAATGTATTTAGAGAGATATTTATATTTGGGGTTATCACAAAAAGTCTTAATATGGACAAAATATCAGAATGGTCACATTTTTCCTTGACAAAATATCATCAAACTATCATCTGGGATTGCAAGAAATAAAAAAATAATAATTATCATAGATCTAATTATATTTGATACATGTACTAGTGTTCTAGTGACTTGAGGGCATGAGTATTGAAGAGTGATAATCGGTATACAAAAACAAAGGCATTTCCTTTTTTACCACTCTTGTGCTGCACAAATATACGACAGGTTTTACGATCATCATGAAGTTAACAAATGTGTAAAATATAAATAGTTGCATTCAGTCTTATTCCATAAGTGAAAATTCTCTACAAGTTACTACCTTGTAGAGATTAGGGCTGTCAATAGGTACCTGGGTAATCTGGTACCCAACCATAGCGAAAAACCCGGGCATTGAAAATCATGAGTACCCATTCACAAAAATAAGTTGTTGACAACACTATCAAAATATCATATATCGTCAGCAGCACACTGGTCTGAGTAGTCTGAGTTTCCTCTAACCCTTGCCACCCCATTTTTGATATTTGGACATTCATGTTGGGGTGTAAGGTCAGAGCGCATTTCCTATCGAAAGTCACAAAAAGTTGGAATTCGCCGACACCATTTGATGTCGTCATGGTGTAGCCATTTACAGGCTGGTGCAGCAAACTTGAACAATCTTTGATCGAGATATACCTGCATGAAATCGATAGGAATATGATTTATTTTCTAAAAAATCGTGAGCATAGCATTTGTTATGCCTTTAATCTGCTGACAGATGAGATGAAAGTACATCATTGCTGAAATTTGACCCAAATCTGGTTATTTGCATTCTTAGTCACATGACTACACAAATCTTGCAACCTACTTGTCAGTGACATCAAAGGTCATACAGTCACGTGATATCGACAATAAACAAGTTTCCAAAGTTGTTGTACATATAATTTGGACATATTATATAGTAGCCATATGAATAAATATAGTCTGTTCTCTCCTCATTAAGCCATACAGATGCTATAAATAGAATTCGAGGGAAAGTAGAACAAGATTTGCTATAAATAGAACATGATACTGTAAGGAAAGTACAAGTCCAGGGACAAGTGTACTCTTATATTGTAGTTTCGTAAAGCATTCTTTTCTAAAATACGGTCTGTGGGATTAATGGAATGTTAATAGAAGCGTGATATTTGGAAGGTGGATATACTGAAAAAGTGTAATCCATATACGTTTAGTGGGAAAAAAATTTGTTGGTCAAGGGTTGTACATGTCTTTCATGTTCTAGCAAGTATCCGGGTACTCATTAAACAGTGCAATGGGTACCAGGGTCAGTTTTCCATGGTTTTTGACAGCCATATTAGAGATTAATATCAGCAAAACAATAATGAGTAGCATTTTAAAGTGATCATACATTTCATCCCTATTAAACAGAATGTAACTGAATTAAAAAAAATAATCTAACACATGAAAATGATGTACATTTTACACACAAAAACCCACCAGCTTTGAGTGTGTGTATGTTTGTGATTTGGATTTTAACATAAATTTAACCATTTTTCAGTCATATCACTACGATGTTTGCAGTGTGACAGTTTATAATGATATGTAGCACAAGGACATCATTCAGCAGACATGTAGCATGATTTACCACCCAGTCAAAATATCATGACACCGGACCGACCAGTCCTATCACTTACATCCTAGTGCTAAGCTCCAAGCGAGTCGGCTGCTAGTACCGTTTTTAAAAATAAGTCTTTGGTATGACACGGCTGGACTTAAACTCACGACCTCCCATATCCGAGTTTCATGTTCTAACCACTGGACCACTGGAACAGTCATCAAATGATAGCTATATACATTATATTGTGTCCGTTTCAGCTCGTTTACCATAGTTTAATAACAGCTCTTTCTAAAATTAGTGGCATAATTAACTTGCCTAGTCAGTTCAAAACCTAATTCATCTGTAATCTTGATGATATAAACCTGTAGAAATTGAGGATATAAATCTATAAAAGTTTAATATAATATCGACGTGAAATACTGTCTCTAGATTTAGAGTCAACAATCAGTTGTTTCCTAACCTATCTGTGGTTTAACCCTGACTTGAGCTGTCACTGGAGCGTTTAACATTGACTGCTACAAGGATGCAAATTAAACACTTCTTTGTGTGCAGAACATGACATTCTTTAGATAAATGCATGTGAGTTGAACTTGATGCATTTCATATATTCTTAACCTAGCTAATGAATATAAAAAATGGCCTACATAGACACTTGTTACATAACATTGTCAAGATGACGTTCACTCTTATGTACTTTTTCGATATCAGTCATATTTTCTTATGTTATTCAGAAGGGTTTGCATTAGAAAGGTGATTTGTTTTTAGTAGGGCAACAAATAAAGTTGGTTCAACAGTTTTCATTTTTTTTCTTCTACAGCTCTGTCTACAGGAGATGACAATTTTGTGCGTTGTCCAGGGAAAGCCCTTGATTGGGACAACAGGAAGCTCCATCTGGTGGAGGAAATACTCCGTTACCGACCCCACATTATCTGCTTGGAGGAAGTGGACAACTTCAGCTTTTTCCAGGAATCCTTGATCAACTTTGGATATATGGGAATATTTTATCCCAAACCAAAGTCACCATGTATGTGGGTTGAAAATAATACTGGGCCAGATGGATGTGCTGTGCTTTACAGTACAAAGCATTTGATTTTGTCAGAATCAAACAGTATTGTTCTTCAGGATGAATCAGGCTTGGACACAAACCAGGTGTCTGTAATATGCAAGTTCCAGTTAAAGGGAGACAACTCAAAAGAAACCGTCACTGACTTTTGTGTTGCTGTTACACATTTAAAAGCTAAGAAAAGTTTTGATGAAATGCGGCTCCAGCAAGGGAAACATCTCCTCAAATATTTGGATAAGTATAGCACAATTCCTCTATTCATTTGTGGTGACTTTAATGCAGAACCAACCGAAGCTGTGTATGATTTGTTCCAGAAATCAAGATTTGGACTTGTTAGTGTATACACTCACTTAAACAAGGAAGGAAAGGAACCATCGTACACAACATGGAAAATCCGAGGGGAATTTGGAGGGAATAAAGAAAACTGCAAGACTATAGACTACATCTGGCACACTAAAAAGGGGATAAATGTGAAGTCAATACTAGCATTTCCATCCGGTGAGGCGATTGGTGAAAATCGACTGCCATCAATGACCTATCCCTCTGACCACTTATCACTAGCGTGTGACTTTCAACTAGTATAAAATAGGTGTTTAGATGAAGAAATAAAACAGGTATGACAAATGCTTTGTTCTTTTATTCAAATATAACATATCTGCTTCAGTGCATGTTGAACTTTAATTTCAAAGCATACTCAGTACATGTAAATTAACAAAGTTTAGAAGTATATTAGACCTTCCAGTGTATTTAAACAGTTTACTTGCCAACAGGCAAGTGAATTTTAAATTTTACTCACCCTTTCAAGTTTTCATTTTTTATACCTAAGAATTACTGCACATAACATTTTCTTTAAATCTTTTACAATATTGCATCAAAAAAATTACATTTTTATAAAATCATACATATGCCTTTCATATCTTAATGTAGAAAAAAAACTTGGAATTCCTAAAAGGGTTATTTTTCAGATTTGACCATTCATGACTAGAAATACACATTTGGATATTTTGCTTGCCCACTTGTTAATTAATGTGCCACAGGAAATGGGCAGCTGGAATTTTGAAGACCTAGTTGTTATTATCGGATATGATGCTATATATGTTTTAATGCTGCTTGTATCATTTCTTTCCATTGAATTAAAAATTAAAGACAATTTGGGCCTGTTTTTCGGTTCTTTGTTATTGTTTTCCTTTCAAATTTTGAAAGCTAATGAAAGATTAAGAATTATTTGTGATTCACCTGGCTTGTTTCTATATAAGGTAAAACATACATGGCAATTCAACATATTCTAGTTGGATATATCTTAAACTTGAAAAACATACCATTTTGAAAGTTTATTAGAAGATGCATACTGGTAGTTTGAATCATGTCCATCGCAGAAACAGCAGTAGAAGATTTTAAAGAAACATTTCATTGTTATGATTAATACATGCACATACATGTTTATACAAATTGAAAACTTAATTTTAATGATACCCCCTTCCTATTTTGTATGAATGCCTTGCTAAGATTGTCTGCAATTCCATGGTTCTCACTGATTTTGGCTGTGTTTTTGTTGACAATGCCTGGTCTGTGATTCGCTGGTTCTCTGTGATTTTGGCTGTGTTTTTGTTGACAGTGCCTTGTCTGTGATTCGATGCTTCTCAGTGATTTTGGCTGTGGTTTTGTTGACAGCACATTGGCTGTGATTCCCTGGTCCACAGTAATTTTGGCTGTGCTTTTTTGTTGACAGCACCTTGTCTGTGATTCGCTGGTTCTCTGTGATTTTGGCTGTGTTTTTGTTGACAATGCCTTGTCTTGATTCCCTGGTTCTCTGTGATTTTGGCTGTGTTTTTGTTGACAGCGCTTTGTCTGTGATTCCAGGGTTCTTGGTGATTTTGGCTTTGTTTTTGATGACAGTGCCTTGGCTGTGATTATATGCTTCTCAGTGATTTTGGCTGTGGTTTTGTTGACAGCGCATTGTCTGTGATTCCATGGTTCTCTGTGATTTTGGCTGTGTTTTTGTTGACAGTGCCTTGTGGCCTGAAAACAATATTGTTGATATCCATATTGGATGTTTTTGTTTCTCAGCTTGATCTTGAAATACTGGTAAGGTTGCCCAGTTCATCATTAACAACATCGTCTTAAAATAGGCATTGGTAGATTACCTGCTAAATTCCACATTAGCTCCTCTTTGGGTCACATTGCTTGCATGTCTATAATGTTGACAAGCATCGCTATATTCTGTTAAGTGTACATGAGATGGTAAATAAGTGTATGCAGGTTTGAAGAATGCTTCAGCGATATGATGTCTGAATATTGGGCTGTTAATATGAGTTTGCATCTGAATTCTTTCTATGAAAAAATACAAAACACATTCACATGGGATTGCAAGCCAGTATGAATTAAAATATGAATGATGTTGAAGAGTTATTACATATGTGATGCCAAGTATGTCAGGTTCTGTTGATGAATCCATGTTAGCAATGCCTATTTTCCATGTGACCGACCCCATGTGCATCAATGCAGAAAGACAACTCGGAAATGCTTGACTGATTTTGTCCTCATGAGTAAATCAAAATTGGTCAACAGCGAGGCAATAAATGAAGACCTGGCAAGTCATCCTGGGTAATTGAAGACCTTTGAGTGAATTGTTAGTCCTCCAAAGTGGTAGAATGCCTTCTCCTATTTTGTTCATCTACAAGACATTCACAAGAGGATCTGTCTCCCACCACTTTTTCCTAAACATCGTTTGGTAGCAAGTCAATGGTGAGCACGAGGAACAACAGCATTGTTTTGAATCAAGTCTGCATAAATGAAAACAAACTTGATAATGTGGTTAATGTTGGGTTTAGAATAGGCAGGTACAAATTTAATCTTGTCATCTCAACCAAGCCATCCACAACACCATCGTCCTGCCATATTGCATGATTTGCATTGCCCTTATGGGTCAACATGACTGTTTGGCCCAGAAATTAACATTCTGGATAGCTCTCTAAAACCCAAATATATGACCGAGATGAATTGTACAAAAAAACCTACCACGACGCTCCATGGAGTTTCCCTCACCATTGCATGAATCAAAGGTTAAAATCTGGAAATTAAAGATATTAAAGATATAAAGATATAAAGAAATTAAAAATTAAAGATATGATATGTGCCACTGAACGTCATATTGCCGTTGTTGATAAATCCATTCTTGACATTGGTGTCGTAATCGTTGTATGTGTTACCTCATACAAGTTTACACATGAAAGCCTCACAAAAAAACCTAGATGTATCCTACATTTGTAATTCTATTGTTAATGATATGGGGCTCTTTTGTCAGGAATGAAGAATACTGAAAATCTCTAATGCAAAATATGTGGTATTGGATGCATCTGTATAGTTTGCCGTAGGTTATACATTATTCAGTTTTGTCTAGTACATTTTATGACCTGTCTGTCCACAATCACAATCTACTTCCCGTTGTTCATTTGCAATCATCGAATCGGCGAGTCCTCATTCAGCAGTTTCATTGTCGATCTTACTAATTGGTGATGACATTGTTGCCATTGATGGAAGTATAATCACCCCTTGGTTCAGCCTTAATTGCCAAGTCATTAATGGTAGTCAATTTAGAATTGATTGGATTGCCATCAATCTTAGATTTCAAACTGATTTGCAGCTATAGACCATTTGTATTGCAGCTTGATTAGCAATAGGTGCATGCTTCAGGTCAGGGTCACTAGAACCTTTGGCTTCACTGTGAACAATCTTTATGCCATATCAATGAGACAGTTTCATAATAAACAGGGTTTCTTGGATTTACAACATGCATGGTACATTTAAGATGACCAAGAACATTCTCCTTGGCAGGAACATGTACAGAAGGTACATTTGAGATCACACTGCTTGGCACATGTCGCTGGATCTCATTCAGTACAGCCTCCATAAATACAAGTAATGTATCACATGTCAAATTCCATCCTACATATATGACTAAAACATATATTTTGGCCGTAGACTTCAGCATAATGTGTACAACAGACATGCCTGCAGCATTATTTTTTATGATAGTTTCTATGAGAGATGAATGCCCACAGTAAATTACACTAAACCCGGTACGCTGACCTACAACAAATGATGTGGCTTTTATTAATAGTGTAAGATTGGATGTTATAGCGGCGACCTATCCTTACTCAGTAATTTCTTTTCTGCATTAAATTATTTTGCTATTCATGCACTCTTATATAATTTACTATAGTTTTACTTTCTCTTCAGATTTTAATGTGTTCTATTCTTATTTTATAAAATGTTTCTCATCATCCTGCCTTATTTTAAATCCCATGGAATTAAATCAAAGTTTTTTCCTGATATAGATTCATCTAACGATCTAAGTCTGGGTACACCGAATCGATGGTTGGATAGATGTACATTCCATATTCGTATATTTTTAGTATTTTAAAGCACAAATATAGAATCGAAAAATATGATTCAGAGGCAAAATGGATATGTATTTACCCCGTTATATCAAAATCCTTTCTTTTCTTTCTTCATTTTACCGTCTCAGAATTTTGCTTGCTGCGTTTATTTACAAGGGTCTCTCTAAACACCCCAAGACACCCCAAGACTCTCCAAGAACACCTTAAACGTACATAATACTCACTTAAAATTTCAACAACAGCACAAAAGACCAAAAAACAAACAAACAAACAAATAAAAACTGCGAATATTTAGCAATATTTTGTGTAACAGTAAAATTAGTAAGGTCGCGAGTTGCCAAGGGAAACAACTCTCGTTTTGATGAAGAGTGTTCCGGTACAGTAACGTGAATATTAATCTACATTTAATTATAAGCAATACCACAAATAAGTCGTTAAATTTTTAAAAAAAATTGGCAGATTTATTGTATATAAAAAAATTGTTTATCTCAATAACAATTTAACTATTCCTTCATTCCTTTTTTTGACAAATATTAACATGGAGCCTAAACAATTCAACAATTCAAATAAATGAGAGAAGTATGGAACATCGCCATTTAATGAGGAAATTGTTATATATATATATATATATATATATATTTAAAGATATGTGATGCATAGAGTTCGTTTCCGTAGATTATCAGAAATAGGGCCATCAACCAATACAATAAATCATTGATAGTAACAATGTCCGTATGTGTGTTTTCATTTCTTTTTTTCCGCTTCTTGGTACGTTATTACGAGATTTGGTGCTAATATATGCAATATTGGGGTGTCTTAGGGTGGTCTTGGGGTGTTTAGAGAGACCGTATTTACAAAGTCGATATTGAAATTGTACGTCCGAATTTTTCGACGCCTAATATGGAATTCATCTTCATCGTAATTTAAATATGGTTCTTTTAAATCAAAATCATCAAACGTCTAGTGGTGATATTTCTCTCTTACAACCTTGACCATCCGTCTAATAAACCATCATAGGTACTTGGGTCAACATCTGCTTTGATTAATCACATTTGCACAAGTCATCAGGATTCAATATACGAAACATTTGTGCCTGCATGCTTCTACCATTTATCCGATCTGTATCGCACAGAAACAGTCCTTCAAAACCATACAAAAATACTTATATATTATTATTTACAGACCTTTCAATCATTTTGATACAAATGTTTTCTTCTTTGAACTTTCCCCAGCATTCGATAATGCACCATTTTTGTTTTTCATTATATCCGGTTAATTGTTGGTTCTGACGTGTTACTTATATGGTTTACTGAAATCCAAAAGAGTTAAGCAACATATTTCCCCAACACCAATGATAAATAAATAGCTAGTAAACTGCGTAACTTTTATGACAAAAATCAAAATTCCCACAATTATAATATTTTGGTAAAACGAACAAGTTTTTTTTTTTTTTATAAAAAAAAGGATTGTGAGAAAACTTTGAATCGAACTTAAGTTTTGGTATAAATGACACAAAGATCAAATAGAAGCATTTGCAATGCATTATTGCGTCCAATTCTTTCTTTTACTATGATGAATTTTTTTTATAGAACTAATGAAACGTTACATAATGCAAGATAGTTTGCAGGAATTGTTCCTATTTATCAGTAATCCATTGAATAAACATGGCTATTTTTACGCGACTCTTCCTACATAAATGGATATGTAGAAGAACGAGTACCTACTGATATTAAATTTGTTATACCTAGATTTCCTGATAATGAAGTTTATAACATTCTTTCGAAATGAGCTAACGGGACAGATAGCCAAACAATTTAAACTTGCTGCGCTTATATAGCTTCCTCTTATTGACCTCTTAATTAATTTCTTAGAAGATAGTGATGTTCGTGATACCCTAATACAATCTAGAGATTTTTCTAGTCATATAAGTGGGCCTAAGAATTATCTATTAAGTTATAAACCTTTATCTGTCCGGCCGATTATTTAAAGGTAATTGGGAAACAGTTTTACACCCATATTTCACTAACATAAATTTTACATAGAGCCTAATCATCGGCATTAAGAAAAAATAATTGCTTCTTTTAAACTGCTTGACTAAAATAATAGACTATTGGCAAGCTGCTATAAATGCATGTAAAATCATTTGGGATGTCTTCATTGGTTTACAAAAGAATTTGTTAATCATTGAACAAATGACAGCCCACACATTTAGAACTATTACGGACACTTTGCTCACGTTTCACCTATTCAACAGGACTCCGAGTGTCATCATTAAAAACCACTTATCAGCATTAGAAACGAAAAACGTATGGCGACCAAGTTAGGGCCTGTTTATTTCTAATCTTTATAAACGATCCACGCCGATGCAGTGATGTAAATAAGCATGTACTGTCGTGTATGCCGTTCCGTATTGTTAAGATATATATTACAAGTACGGCCGCACCTGAAAGACGGGGTGGGGTGGTCGATATCGGTAAGAGTTAAAGTCTACTTGTATCAGTGCATCTTTGTCTAATTCCGACATATTTACTGATGACAAAATAAACCAACATTCAGGCACATCTATATCCGTTGTCCGTCATTACGTTTAGACCAACATCTAATTTTTTCCGAAGTCGTGTACGAAAAATAAAATGCGCTTAAATCTATAAAAACTATTTGTATAATGATAAGTGACTACACTCAGAACTGTTGACAATTGCTGCACTCAAATGTATGTATATGCTGAACTGTATACAGTCAAATAATGGTATCGTTATTGATAACCATCTTCAATTTGACATCGAAATTAATCACGTTTGTCTGTTACCGAGTAAATGGATATCACTTATAAAAATTCCTTCCAATTAACTTACTGAAAATATTCTTAACGTATATTACAACAGCTATATTTTAAAAGTCTTATATTAAGAGTGCACTATTTGTGGCAGCTACATTACAAATCTTAGATTAAGGGTGTATCATTTGGGCCAACTGCAGTATATCTCAAACTGATAAGATTATTCAGTTGCAAAAGCAGCTGCCCCTGTGATTCTAAAACTGATAATTTCACATCTTCTGACATGTATTCGAAATTAAACAGGTTTTGTGAATTGTTGATCCTCAAAAAGTCACCTGTTGTAAAAAAAAACAACAGTTTTATGGCGTGCACTTGATTATTTGTATTATTTCAGCAGACCATTGATCCATGACGGCGACCATCGTTCTGTTTCCAAACATTTTGTGTTTGTACTGCGATCTCTCTTCAATTTTGTCAAGTTTCTTTGCTATATTGGGTCCAAAATTGTAGAATTTTGATCTTTGGAAACTAGAAATCACTCTCTACTGAAAACTCAAGTCCTTGTGTAATTATTACCTTTGGTTCACATCTAACGATATCCAAACTTATATTCCAATTTTTAGTATTAAAACATATTTTACTCTTCTTTTATTGTTTTAAATTAATGACTCTCTTATATTAATATTCAAAATACGTGTACAATTTGGAACTAAATATTAGTGGAATACAGTTTTTACACATTTGTATGAGGACCACGTGGGGGATTAGCTTGAATGTGTTGAGATCTCTTTACTCAAGATGTCTGCAGTGTGGCATTTCTAGGTGCTAACAAATTACATATTATTGTCTTTATATGACGTTTGTATATTGACAATCGCTAATGATATATTCTACATTGATCTACTGGTTTAAAGTTTTATTGAGCAATTTTGAAAGAAAGAAATAGAGAGATTGAATTATGAATAAAACGAGAGCACTAAAGGGTTTGATTGTATTAAAATTCGCTTCTATTATTCCTTCAATTTCCAATAGCGTCAACCATTTCGAAACGTTTTAGTAACTGGTGGGTTGCACCATGTTTGAAGGTGTATATTACACCAAATCTGGGCCGTTTTAATCTGATTTCTAGAATCATTTAAACATTGCTTGGATATTTAAGAGTTCGTTTGAACAATAATCATGACAAACAGCGGTGATGTGTTGTCATACATTCATACCAAGAAATTACTTTAGTTACTGATCTAAAGTTTCCATGCGGACTAAGAAATATATGTAGTAACGTAGTAATTTTTTGTATTAAATACTTATGCAGTAATGGGTCATTTATCAGATGCAAGCATCTTCCTGTAGCGAGTGATACATACTTGGCTTCAAATGTTGTTGTTGTTGCAATTGTAGGGTTTAACACCATTTGTCAGCACACGATAGACTATACATGGCGGCCAGTATTATTGGTGGAGGAAGAACCCGGAAAACCCCCCAGAAAGAATCCCCGACCCAATAGAAGCTACTGGCAAGATTTATCACATAACTACATTTGCCGAATCTTCGAACGCACGCAGACGGAGGTGAGATGGCAGTGATCCGTAACGGAGAGCGCTTTAGACCACTCGGCCACTCGGGTCCCCCTGTCTTCAAATGAATGCAAAGTTTAAATGTATAATAATAATAAGTAACCGTACAAATAATTACGATAAAGAGGCAACAATATACCATTAATTGTATTATCATCTCCTTGCTGTGTATACGCTACAAACAAAACCATTGAAAGGAACAGTAGACAAGTGTAGTATAGCAGGAGTTCGACTTAAAAAAAAAACAATGCGACTAAGTAGATCGTAAACATTCTCCATACAACTGCACAGGCAAAGACCGCAATGCGATATCAATGTTGGGATTGCCTTGACCTAGTTCGGGTCGAGTTGTCGTTGCATGCACATACTTGTAACTAATACCAACAAATGAACCCGGTAGTAATAAAATCATATCTAGTACCAGAGGGGACCTTGCGAGAGGGTGGTTTTCGGTTAGAAGTTAAGCCTGTGGCATTCTTTTTCAAAGAAGCTGATAAGGTTTGTATGTTTTGAACACTTCTTTTTTTCTTCTTCTGATAAATCTACGTACGATAAGGAGTGTCGTTTTTGTACGAAATCCGCGATAAATACTGAATGGTAATCATGCTATAGTCTCTCATCAACAATACTACCAAACCGTTTGTTTCGAAATTGACTGTACAACCTGTTTGGACAAGATAAGATACTGCTTATCGATTTATGCAAGTTCAAGATTTTCTGACTTGGGAACCATCCTTAGTAACCCACCATACTATAATTTTAAAAATCAGCACAGTGTTATGACATTCTCCCAGCCAAAAGTCACGTCCTTTCAGGACAAATCATTAAATTTAGGATGGTAGGAAAAGCAGTTGGAGTGGGGTGAGGCCTGGATTTGTTTCCAGTGGGATATTTTTATTTTAACTCAACATACATTTTCGTTAGCTAATACGATGGATGGATTCTGTTAATTTTGTCTTTAAATCACAGCAAGATCAATGTTTACCAGATGTTGGGGTGGAGGGAGGACATGTATCTCCTCAAAAACTCCCACGATCCCTCCCTCAACGGTCATATGAAATAGAAGTTCCCGAACTGTTAACGCATCATTAGCTACTCCTTGCAAATACGGATCATTACGTGTACACGTCAATACAGTCATTCAGTATCTGAGTCGCACATTTATTGGTTTGATAATAGGTTTTGCACGCTTAAAATAGTGTCTCTTGCCTAAAGCATTTGGAGTCTCTGTTAAGAGTCAGATACGTTGCCGATCATTCCTTTTCATCCTGTAGACATTAACATGTAGTCACGTGATATTTTAAAATTATTTAATGTTAAGAATGTTCTGATTTTCCGACAGCTTAAAAATACATGGATTCCAGCATGAAAGGAAAAATGCACTTTTGTTAATATAAATACCTATGTCTTAAATTGCCGATCGAAAGAGTGGCCACACGAAGAAAAAAAACACCATTCCGAGTTGGAGACTTACCTTGTATAAGTATTGTAAACCTTTCTACCCAGCGAATTTAGTTGCTTGGTTACCAACTCATTTAGCTGTAGATATTCAATATCAAAGTCACTAACAGTGTTTGCCATGTGCTGTATTTAATTTGCTTTGTTTGTTAATTTTATGTTTTGTTATTTCATTACATATTATTGTAACGTAACATAGTACGTTAGATTTGACCTTGTCCAAAATTGAATTCATTTCTGCTTGACCTGAATTGACATTTCTTATTTCATTCTGTGTAAACAAATACAGAGCAAAATTATTCTCTATGTGCATGGACTTAAAATCAGTATTATTATTAATAGAAGTAAATATTTTTATACGTGTCTAGATCAACGTTTTGGAATTTCGTTAGTGTATTTTACATAATCCAGGTTATAGTTTTTATTTTGTAAACATCACGATGCTTCTAGAAGGTTACTTTCCATTGGGTACATCTCCGGTGGCCTAGTGTTTAGAGCGTCCGCCTCGGATGAGGTAGGTCGTAGGTTCGATCCCTCGCCGAGTCATACCAAAGACTTGCACACATGGTACTAATATCTTCCTCGCTTGGCGCTCAGAATTAAGAGGTTAGTGTTAGGACTCGTCGGCGTGGTGTCAGGATAATGTGACTGGGTTGGACATTTTGCTTCATGTCTCCGGCATGATACCTCAGTGCTAGACATCATTATAAACTCATACTGCAGACATCGTAGCGATATGACTGAAAAATTGTTAAAGCTACGTCACATTCAAAGCACACACACACACACACACACACACACACACACACACTGTCCTTTAGGTAATGTTTGTGTTTAGAAATTGCTAATGTAACCTGAGGTCAGGTAGGGAACAAAATAATCTTGTAATTGTTAGTTTTTGTTTCCAGTTGAGCTTTCAGACTTAACACTTTTAAAGTTATATTATATGCTGTTTTCAATATTTAATTTTTCAGCTGGAAATTGTAAAAGTATTCTGATAAAATTCTTGAATATAATAATGAGAGACATTCATTGGAAGTTTGAATGAATTCTGTGATTCAGCAAAAGACTGTTGACACATCAACACCTTTAGTGTTTGCTAAATATGGCGTATCACGCATCTGTCATTGTGCGGAAAGAACCCGTCTTACATCCTAACTTCACCAAGCAGAAGGTTGCGTTTCTTCCATCACTGCAAAATGTCCTTACAAACGTGCACTATTTGGCCATACTCAACTTGAATCCAATATCAGCCAGCAGGTTACTATGACACTAAAACCTATATTTTGGTTAGTTCCGTTCAAATGGTACATTTATCATTTGTATATAAATCGATGGAGTGTATTGGCACACGCTCAGTAACTTAATAAGAATCTTTAAACAACTGTATGTTGGGGTTTAAAACACGTGGTCAGTGAAGCTATATTTATAAAAAAAAGCTTTTATCAAGTTGACTATCACTTTTTTTGCACTTGATGAGGAAATTCTCTTAGCTGGATATATTGCCAGATAAATTACAGTAGTCTACTGTACCTTTACAGCATACTCCAGATGAAATGGGGAATTATCCTAGGATAGTGGCATCATACGTGAGACGCTGGACAGCATATTTAATTCCATCATCCTTGTGGCACTGGTTAGCTCATTTATTTACACAGCGAACCAATGAAAACGTATGTATGCACATATATATACTTTCGAAAATTTTACTATCTACAAAATTTACGAAAACCATTACCCGCCTTTTTGTACAGTATTTATTGTACAAGTACACTAATACATTAATATTCCAAAACTTGAACACACCTTCTTGTATTGATACACTAATATATTAATGTTTCCAACCTGAACAGATATTCTAGCACTGATCCATTGATATATCCATCTTTCAAACGGAACATACCATATATTGAGACATTAATTCAATGCACGAATCTTTTTCTTGTCTCTTGTAATACTGATTAATTAAACCCATACAAGTTATAAATTGAAATGTTATCCAAATTCGTATTCGTTAATTGTTATTATTCACATGTTATATTTATTAGATCCTCTCTGGGATTTAAAGGAAAATGGCCCTTTTTATGTGCATTGGAAACCAAAAGAGGCTGATATCTTGGAAAACCCGTAGAAATGAACTTACTGATATAATTAACTTACATAACAAAACATTCGAAGACACATTATACTAATTCACATTTTTTTTTGCTCTCGAAGGCATCAATATTGGTGAATAATGCTCCCTATTCATAGTCCTTGGAGTGCCGTACATTTTGTTATTTTTGTAATAAATCATTACGTTATCGTATGTGATATATGATCTATTTAGATACCTTACCAAAGTTGCTGTGTTTCAACTTAGAATGTGAACGATCTTCTTCTTCTTTTTCTTCTTCTTCTTATTATTATTAAAAATATTATTATTGTTGTTTTTGTTATTGTTATTGTTCTTCTTCTTCTTCTTCTTATTATTATTTTCAGAGCAAGAAAACAGCACTCACTGATGCAAAAACTGAGTATGTATTAACCCTTGAGAAACGCATAGCCACATCAGTTATTCATTCAATATGACTTTACTGTACGAATATGTTTTATGGTCAAGAGCATTTAATGGAGTAGAAAGCGTTGAAACATTTGCTTAAACATTATATTTTGTAACACTAGTGACCCTCCTCAAACTTCGTATTTCTTCCTCTGATAGCATTTCTGCCATTTGCGTCTTAAAATATGATAGATGGAGATCTTATACAAAGGGAATTAACTCTTAAATATATAACGAAACCACATAATTAATGTTGAGTTAAGTCTCCAGTGTACAAATGATCCATAGCATATGCACGTAAAAAATGATCATCAAATATACTATCAAGGAACATAGAAGCCACTCATATATATATATATATATATATATATATATATATATATATATATATATATATATATATATATATATATATATATATATATATTTGATGTTTCCTGTTATATAGGAATGACGAGTTAAAGCAACAACTCGGTGAAAAGGAAAAGGAATTGGAAGCACTCATAATTGATAACAATGACCTGCGCGCAAGGTAATTTAATGTCAAAATAGATTTTCACTTCCAGGAAAAGGCAACCATTGAAAGTCAAGTCTAAAAAAAATGTTTCAATTATATTGTAGTTTGATATCTACATAATGGCGTGGTTAGCACCATATTTTGTTACCAGTTGTAATCTGTTTTAATTTGTTTAGGGAATGAGCTATTTGTCGATCGCAATAATATAAAGTCCCCAATTTTCCCACAGAAAATAATAGGACCTACGGCTTCCGTTTTCAAGTAATATTGTTACCGCTTTTGATGCCTCTAAGTTTCTGCCATTTCTGCCAATACTTGACAGTGACTCCAACTATTGTTATTGCTTATTGATACCACCGTTGACTTAAAAGATGACGTCACAGCCGTTTCTCCCATAGCATTATGAATGTTATTCAGTCCATTACAGATTGTCACTATCTTTGCAACATGACGACTCAAGACTTATCTTTCCTCATGCTTTTGGTCCTAGTAATCCTACTATTATTGCTGTTGCTGCAGTCTGGTTAAATCAGATTTCCACAGTCCTACAAGGATATCTGACATACACCGAAACAATTTGAAATTTTGGTTTCCTTTGAAGTAGACTGTCAACTTTATTCTAGTAGACCATGAGATAATGCGTTACAAAATTGTGCTAAGGAGTGTTATCGTTAGAAACGATATGTTCAGAATGACGTGTGTCACTTTTACAATTTTGAACGTTTTGATACGAATGGTGAGCTAGAAGGTCAAACAGAATTTTGTGTTAGAAAGCATTTAATAGACTAGAAAGCGTTGAAACATTTGCTTAAACGTTACATTTTGTGGCACTTGTGACCCTCCTCAAATTTGGTATTTCTTCCTCTGATAGCATATTTGCCATTTCTTCGCGATTATGATAGATGGAGATATTTTGCACGGGAATTCAACCTTAAATATAAAACATTTATAAATCTACAACATTAACGTTTAGTTCAGGTCTCCAGTGTACAAAATGATTTGTAGGTATCCGTAGCATATGCAGGTAAAGATTGACCATAAAATGTACTATAAAGGAACACAGAAGCCACTCAACTCGCAAGAACAAAAGGTAACTGCTAATAAATACAAAAGTACTAAATATACAATGATTGCGTCTATTACTATAACAATCAGATCGTTTACCAATAGACTATTATTGTTGTTTTGACTCTTATTACAATTAATAATCCTTTTGTTCTAAATCTAGGTGTACTGGAAAGCAATTAGAATAATATTCTCTGTTTCATCTACTTTGATATATATATATATATATATATATATATATATATATATATATATATATATATATATATATATATATATATATATATATATATATATATATATATATATATATATGTATATATATATATATATATATATATATATATATATATATATATATATATATATGTATATACATATATATATATATATATATATATATATATATATATATATATATATATATATATATATATATATATATACATACATACATACACACATATATATATATATATATATATATATATATATATATTTATATATGTATATATATATATATATATATATATATATATATATATATATATATAATTTGATGTTTTTATGTTATATAGGAATGACGAGTTACATGACCTACTCCGTGCAAAGGAAAAGGATTTGGAAACATTCAGAACAGATTACAATGACCTGCGCACAAGGTAATTGCAATGTCAAAGATTGTTTTCTCTTCCAGAAAAAGGTAACCATTGAAAGTTTAAAAAACTGTTTCAGTTATATTGTAGTGTGATATCTACATAATAGAGTTGTTAGCACCATATTTTGTTACCAGTTGTAATCTGTTGGAGTTTGTTTAGGGAATGAACTTTTGTATTTCCCTTTTGTCACGGATGGCTTAGTAAGAAAATAATCTTAAATGTAGAATGTGATCAAACTATCTCCAATGCAAGGGGCACGGATAGTCCTTCAATTCTTTTACAGCTCCTTTTTCTTTATTCTGATATAATATAACGATGTCAAAATCTATTTGTCGACCACAATACTATAAAAAGTTTCCAATTTTCCCTACAGAAAATAATAAGACCAACGGCTTCCGCTTTCAAGTAATATTGTTACCACTTTTTTAATGCCACTAAGACAATGACCTATAGACTATTCTCATTTGTTTGGCACTTCTACTCCTCATCTTCATCATGATCATATTACTACTGTTGCTACTTCTTTTGCTGATGTTGCTTGTAAATTTATTTTCGACACCACAACCTTTACTTAGCTTTCTTTATTTCTATTACGGAGATTACTACTATTATTCCTGCTATTGGAACCAACGATTTTGCTAAGTTTCAAGTTTCTGTCATTTTTGCCAATACATCAGAACGTTCAATGACTTGATTCTTCATCCTTCTACTACCACTACTACTATTCATGCTGCGGGTACTGTTACCTTCAACGCCATTACTAATAACTTCTGCTACTTGTCTCACAGTGACTCCAATTATTGTTGTTGCTTATTGCTATCACCGTTGACGTTAAAGGTGACATCACAACTCCTTCTCACACTGCAATTTGACTGCTATTTAGTCTGTTACAGATTGTCACTACCTTTGCAACATGACAACTCAAGACTTATCTCTTCTCATGCTTTTGGTCCTAGTACTCCTACTATTATTGCTGATGCTGCAGTCTGGTTAAATCAGATCTCCACAGTCCTACAAAGAAATCTGACATACACCGAAGCAAGTTGACGTTTTGGTTTCCTTTGAAGTAGACTGTCAACTTTATTCTAGTAGACCATGAGATAAAGCGTTACAAAATTGTGCTAGGCAGTGTTATCGTTAGAAACGATATGTTCGGATTGACGTGTGTCACCTTTACAAATTCGAAAGTTTTGATACGAATGGTGAGCTAGAAGGTCAACATAATTGACAGTTTAATATTGGTGCCCATCATATGACCGTGTACGACTGTGGGGATGTGATATTAATTAAATTGGTTGGTACTTCTGGTATATTTTATTTCGACTGTCACGACGGTTACTAAACGTCCGCTGTTTATATGAAGAAGAATGCTTACAAACGTTTCTGCACATTTTGAAGGTGCTGGCGTTTTTTCCACTGAAGGAGATTATATTTCGTCATTATTTATGTAGCAATTAATTGTCTGTCTTGTCTATGTTCTGTATTTGCCTTTGATAAAGACTCATTGAGAGTCGAAAGCAGCAGCAGAGAGGGTGAATCCTACAACGTTTTTAGACAAAATTTGATTGAAATCCTAAAACGAGCCTTCCTACGATCTTATTTTAACCAAAAAAAGGCGAACCCTACAACGTTTTCAGACAAAAAATTGATTGAAATCTCCCTATGAAATCATTTTAACTAAAAAAATGAAAACGATTTTTTAATTAATTTTGGTCGCAACTTGTTGTCATCCACCCTCTCTGCTGCTAAAGTTTTCAGTTCTGGGTTAATAAAAAATAATAAATGATTTTAACCGAATATTTGATCAAGTCCGATACGATATCGTGTCCGAGGATCATGTAAATTTATTGTTGCGAATCCTTGCGGAGTCGACTGAGCATGACTAAAGAAATCTCTAAATTGATTGAAGTCCATATCAGAACACCATGTCTGCCAAATATTTCGTAGCGTATGAGTATCAACTCCGTTGAATACAGACAATAAATTGCAGTTATCTCTGATCACTTTTGGAACCTGAGTGTAGCGTTGAGTGACATATATCACGTCAGTGTTTTTGTGACGCCCACGGGAAAATATTCTAGCAGGATTTTTTTGTTTATCCAACATTATATCGTCGTATACGACTAAATTGTTAATATCTCCATCAATATCATCAATACTCGGTGCTTCATCGATATCGGTTATAAAATCAATGGCGTTCTCACCCTTAATTTCTGATGCATTCTCGTTAAAATCCTTTAACACTTCATAACATCGTTGATCATCTACGCTAGGGGCAATTAAATACAACTTATCCCACTTCATCCATCTCATTATTAAATTGAGCAACAATTGCGTTTTACCGGATCCAGATGGCCCGATTATAATCATCCGGATAGAGTTTGGTAGCGCTGTATGATGCTTAATTGGTTCTCTTGTTTTAGTCGCTGAAAAATCAATTATATCCATATTTCTATACATAAATTATGGATCTATATTGTGTGAAGTGTAAAACGCGTACTGGCACAGATGACTTGACGACGATTACAACTAAAAATAACCGATCAGCGCTTTCTGGTAAATGCGTGCAATGTGGTACAAAGAAATTTAGATTTGTGTCTATGAGATCTGATTTAAAAAAAAACGAGGAGGTGATATCGCAGCCAAATTAGCAAAACTCCCTGGAACCCCATGGGCAAAATACCCCGGAGAAAAGCACCTCCCAGGATATAGCTACTGTGGACCAGGAACCAGACTTGATATCAGACTCAATAATCAAAATCAACCCAACCCCGGTGAAGAACCAATAAATGCCATTGATAAGGCCTGTCACCTTCATGATGTTGCTTATAAAAGCAGCAATCTGCAACACAGGCATCTAGCAGATGTGAAATTAATTCATGCGTTAAATGCTATTCCTGATAAATCCTTCAAAGAAAAATTGGCTTCATTTTTAATAAAATCGGCTATGAAAAGTAAATTGATGTTAGGTGCCGGTAATTAATAATATGGAATCAATTTATTATTCTCCGAGGGGATACTGGAGGGGTAACGCTGCAATCAATAAACTCGCTAGAGCTGCAAAAGTGAAAAAAAAACCACTGCGGATAATTGGTTATCCAAACAGGCACTATGGCAAATTTATCTACCACCGCCTAAACAAATTCAATTCTCGCATTTTGATGTGACCGCTCCTAATGAAGTTCATCAGGCTGATATATTATTTCTGCCACATGATCGTGGTTACAAATATGCGTTAACCGTAGTTGATGTTGCGAGTCGATACAAAGAAGCAGAACCGCTGAAAACAAAATCGGCCACTGAAGTCGCTTCTGCATTTGAAAGGATTTATCGACGAGGTCCTCTGCACTGGCCAAATCTATTGCAGGTTGATCCTGGCAAGGAATTTCAGGGTGCAGTGTTATCTACAATGAAACATCATAATGTCACCATACGACGAGGGCATACTGCGCTACATCGCGATCAGGCCATTGTAGAACGATTTAATCGGACGATTGCTGAGCGGTTATTTGGATATCAATACGCAAAAGAATTCATTCAAGAAAAGCGATCCAGTGAATGGGTTAAAAGATTACCATCTGTGATTACTGCACTGAATAACGAGATTACTAGAACAATCAACATGAAACCTATCAACGCGATTAAAAAGAAGTCAATACCCGTACAACCACAAAAAGATTTCAAAGAACCAATTCTTGGTAGTAGTGTCATTGTGAGGTACTTATACGAACCAGGAGAGCTTGAAGGGGGTAGAAAAAGGGCTACTGATCCTATTTGGAGCGTCACTACGCATAAGATATCTAGTATAACACGATCTACGGGTAGACCTCCAGTCTATAAACTGGATTCAACTGCCCCTCAGCGGGGTTTTACTCGACAACAACTACAAGTGATTCCCGAGGATACTCAATTGCCACCGCATGGTCTTAACTAGCACCGTTGCGTCTATTGCACTCAAGACAAGTCAACATCACATTATTTCTGACATGACCGAGATTGTTATTTTTTCTGTCTACGGTAAATTGGCGAGGATCTTTATCCGAATACTGCCAACGCATTATACAATTGCAACTCGCGCAGTGATTATTCTGTTGTTTCTTCAAAGTGATTATTAGTTCAGCATCAATATCAAATTCTCGTTGTTTTTTTTGTCCTGTTGGTTGTAACCGGAGATTTTTTTATTAATGATGCTAACATCAATATCACTTATTGTTGTGTCATTATCATCGAAAACAACTCTTCGAAGTTGATTTATGTTTCGTACTCTGGATACTGCGAGATAGACTAAATTTGACCATTCGATGCGATTATCTACCATCCAAACAATTGTATCCGATATAGTCAATCCCTGTGAAGAGTGTATTGTTGCTGCGTATCCTAGCGTCCACGGGGATTTATTAGCACGCAATGCATCTTCAACGACATTGATATCAACCAGCACAATATCATTTAATACCAGAATTTGTTTTTCATTCTGTCCTGGAATATCAACTTCAATATTCTGTTTTCGTGTATCCGATGGCCTATAACAAAGGGGTACTGGAAGCGTTGCAAATTTTTCTTTATGCAATTCAAATAACTTCATCTGAAGTGTATCCCTGACTATTTTTCTACTTGCAATGATCAAATCGTTTGGTCTCCACGCTTCCCAGAAATCATTCATTGGGGTTTCTGAAATCACTTCACGCGCTATTTCGCATTGGATTCTATCCGGTTGTAATCTAATTAGCGCTTTGAACTCGCGTAATCGTTCATCAAGTGATCTATAATCAGTGGTGATTTCTTCATAGTAGTCTACAAAACCCTTTAGCCATTCATGTGGAGATGCACCGACAAATGGTGGTGGTTGGCCTTGATCCCCGCACATGACGACTTTTGTGTTTTTGGTTAACAACCACTCAAGAAATGTTTTTAATACATCTAATGACACTGTGCATATTTCATCCCAGATTATGATTTCAGGAATGAATTTATCACCCATTCGATCAGGAGTCCATTTGTCACCTTTCCATCGAAAGAAGCTGTGATAAGTGCAAGCATTTACCCCTCGTTGTATCATCTCTCTGGCGAGTCTGTGAGTCGGTGTTAGCACAATCATGTTAGAAACGCTAGCGTTTCCACGACGAAATAATTCAATTGCACGAGTTGTCTTTCCTGACCCACCACAGCCGTTTAAATAAACTGTCTTGTATCTACAGATTGGATCAGATACCGGTGGTGCATTAGAAAGTTCTGATTGAATTTCAATACGGTTACAACAAAGATATTTATCATCCATGGCAACGTCTGCGGATTCACAATACTCATGTAGCATCTCCTTTTTAAATCGCCAACGCCCCCAATTTTCTTCGGGATCTGTGAATGCCGCTACAGCTGATTTGTACTTATTGTGTATATACATCGAATCAGTGGCCACTCTAACCGCGGTATTAGGAAATCTATTTATCATCGAAAATAGATTAATAGAAGCATAGGCTAGCATTGAACTTCTCAAATGTGTGTACTGGGAATTATATCCATCACAGTAGGTAACAACCGTAGCTAATTTCTCACCATTGGATAGAAAAGCATCCTTACGGGATACAAGTTTTCCCTGTTTCATTAAATCCGCTACAATAAAATCGTATTCAGCGACATCTATGATCAACCGCGAAGAATATTTTGCGTTATCGTATCGTCCACCCTGGGTAAATTTACCGATTATTCTTCTTCCGAGATCTTTTGCTTGTTCTTTTTTAATTTCAAATAACTTCTTAGACCAATTTATGATTTCTTCTTCACTGAAATCTGGAAACTGTTTTCGTAGTTCGTTGATTATTCTATCTAGATTGGGTTGTGGTAGCCAAACTTCTTTCTGAGCTCGATAGCATATAATAGCATCGGAAACAATCAACGATATTAGCATACCACAATCAATCATATATCTCAATAGCACTATTGGCATCCAGTGTTTTTCAGAAAGGTGTCTACCGAGCCAAACATAACTACACGGATGTAACCCTGTAGCTAATTCGAATGATATCACACGAGCGAATCCGGTTAAGTCAAAATCAGGCAATGGTCCATTAATCGCAACACGAGTCATTTCATGCGTGGGGTGTCCAAATCGTTTGAAGTACTCAGCGCATTCCCCATACCCGAGAAAACTTCCGGGATAACACGCGGCTATATCAATTGAAATCATACCATCACATGAGTATTTCGTATTCCACAGTCCTCCATGACCAAATTCGACGCAACTCAATTTAACATCCTCGAGAAAATCATTTCGTGTTGGACGCCATGAGTTTTTTTCTCTTGCGAAGTGAGCTACCACTGATGGAATAGTAAAACTATCCGTGAGTAGTTTTTCATGGGAATTCTCCGGTGAAAAATCACTAGCGATTTTTCTCATTCTGTTATCTAATTCTTCAATGCGATATAATTCACCATTTGGTTTTACAAATTGATCGAATTCTTCATCACTTCTAAGTAACCACACTGACACAGGATCATCCTTACACAACGCATGAATAGCATCAAATAATTTCTCTTCATAGAAAACATCCCCGACGAACTCCTTAGGGATATATTTCACGGTTCGTTCTCGTGGAAATATTGTTACCGCAGGTGTCCACGCGTGTTTGTTATGATCAATAATCTGTATTGGCGCTCCATTTTTGTTATATTTCGGTTCGTATAAAACCTCTCCGGTTATCGTCATAACGGTTATTGGGAATCGTAATGATGTTTCTAATTTAGCTATATCAGAAATCTTTGCACCATGCTGTTTCACTGTCAGTTCCCACTCGGTTATTTTCCTACGTCGCAGATCAGTTAGTTTATTTCCTCGGGATGCATTTGTGAAGTGTTCTATTATTCGTTCTGCTACACAATTAAGCCCTGACGAATATTTCATAGGAGCTAGTTTTGCGATATCGGGTTTATCATTTAACGGATATATCCCATAAACCATTGCTGTTACGGGATAAGATCTTTCGTAGTATGGTTTGTCAATGCCGGTTAGAATCCCTGGTTTGGAATCTCTACTCACAATGACAGCTTTTTTATTCTTGAGGATTGGTTCAAATTTATCCTTAATAATCCATTTGCCATCGACTTCGATAATGAATTTGATTCGGAAAAAATGCCGTTTTTCCCCAACACGTGAAATTATCACTGCTGCTTTTTCATCAGTCATGGTAGCATCAACAACACCATCAATTCGAAATGTTGACCAACAATAAGATGCTCCATCACGCTTGAATTCATTAAAACAGTCTCTGATTTTACTAATCATGGCTTTATCAAGAATTGTATTCTTTGGTGTATTAGAAACTATATCGAGATTGAATTGGGCATCTTTCCAGGGGTAATCTCTCTTGGACGTTTTTTTTGGTTTATCGAGATTAAATCTAGGATTGATTTTGTTACGTTTTTTGGGTCTATCGAGATTAAATCTAGGACTGATTTTCAATAATCTCTTAAACTCTTTCATGTTTCCGTCTCTTGGACGTTTGTTACGTTTTTTGGGTCTATCGAGATTAAATCTAGGACTGATTTTCAATAATCTCTTAAACTCTTTCATGTTTCCGTCTCTTGGACGTTTGTTACGTTTTTTGGGTCTATCGAGATTAAATCTAGGACTGATTTTCAATAATCTCTTAAACTCCTTATCAGCATTGAATTCAGCATTTTTCGAAGTCAATCTCTTGAACTCTTTCATGCTATACTAAAAACAAGTCTCTAAATGAAAGATTTATGTATAATGAATCCCTGCAAATGAATCAGTCATTGAATTAGACAAATAGTATAGTATACGAATGACCCAAGAATTCAGACAGCACCCTGTGAGTACAAATTATGAAGCATCCAGTGATGGTGTTGTAAGAAACCGTAGACTGAAGAACCCAGTTGGGAGGGATAATGGTATGGGGTATTTGATGTTTACTGTTGGAAAGAAGAAATATTACAATCATCGTTTCATATTTGAATGTTTCCATGGATTGATCAAAGATGGTTTTGTTATTGATCATATTGATTCTAATCCGAAGAACAATTCCTTATCAAATCTTCAAGCAATCACACATAGTGAGAATACCAAACGAGGGGGGACTGGGAAATACTCGAAAAAAGCGAGACCTGTGAAATCTTTGAATACAATAACTAACGAAGAAAAAGTATTTAAATCAATATATGAAGCCGGCAAGTATTTCAATATTTGTAGACCCTCAGTACGATATGTTGCAGAGGGGGTTTGTCGATCTGCGATTTCAAAAGGGACGGGACAAAAAATTCGATTTAGTTATGTCTAATGCGTCATATTTTTCATTTAGAAATATATCATTATTATAGAATAATGAATTCTGAAAACATGAATAGCATTTTATCCGAGATTTCAAAATTGAAAGGTTGGGATATTGAACTATCAGATGGGTTAAATCCTGATCAAATCATGTCTGATTTTCAGGATATAGAATACGGAGTTAACAACAATAAATATATGCTACCAAAGAAGTATGCGCTCATCAAAAGAATTCAGAATTCTATTAAGGACTCTCTCGCATTTTCCAGTGACGTAAGTGTGTTCGCTCCGTTGTATACCATCGTAGAACGAATACGAAAAGAATTGGGGTACGAATACGAATTGAAAAAGGAGGTTAATTCTAAAGTTAGAAACCTACGGGCGTTAATTCAAGAAAATGAACAATTTTGATTGACCAACCATTTATCATTATTTGATTGTGACCGTCCCTCATAGAGATTTTAATTTTTTTTTAGCATTTTTTGATCAAAACTGTTGAAATCAGTGAATAAAAAATTGATGGCTGGTTCGGATTGATCAAATGGAAAAGTGAGGGAAGTGTGATATTATTTATTTTTATAAGGATTTCCACACTTCCCTCATCATTGAACGAAGCTGTCTCACGACGAAATAACACTTCCATGACCATCCGATGGTGTTAGGTTGGATTGAAAAATTGTTTTGCAATTGAAAAATTGTTTGCGATTTCAAATAATGGTCAATGAAGCATTAACAACCCGATTGGCTCGTGAACGACTGGATGCAATCAGGAGATTTGTACCAATTCGTGACTCTGTACGGAATAAACTACAACAACGACAGAGTCTTCAGACTGATTTTGCTATGGGATCCGAAGAATTGTTTAAACCAGTAACCACAGCAACGAAGGGGATAGAGCGTGCTATACTGGGAGATGTTCCCGAGACGGGAAAATCTGTTATTGGTGAACTCGAAAAAATAGCAGCGAAAACTGAACAAACAGAACAAATAGAACAAATAGAATCAAAAAGAACAGTTGATGATTTACGCGTGAGATTTACCGAGACCGGGTTAGCAGCAATTGATGAGACTAAACTAGCAGATATTCCTGCGCTTGTTGTTACGACTTATGAAAACAGAAAAAAAATGTTGAAACCAGAACATCATAAATATGTTAGAAATATAACTCACTGGGCTGATATATTCTATAAGATCAAAACTGAAAAAAGTCAAATTAAGACAGATAGTCCATCATACAATGGATATATCAATGCGGTGGGTAACGTGTATAAACGATTTGAAGAACAAAAACAAAAACAAAAACCACCAAAATTGCAAAGGCGGCGACAGCAACCTGCAAAGAAACTACTCTACTCTCCTAAAAAACAACAACTACCACCTGATGATGATTTTCTTGATTATTTATTACAAGAAGCCGATTTAGAAAAACAGGATGAAGCAACTGGTTATAGCGGAAGTGGATTGCAAGATTCCAGTGGAAACTCAAAGAGTGAAAACGCTAGCGTTTCATGTCCTGGTAGTGTTATCAATGATATATCACGATTAGAAGTTCTTGTAGGAGGTTTCCGAGCTGGAAATAACTCACCGGAAATAATTAATGAAGCAGCTGATATCTGTAGACGGTTATTTGCCGGCGGTATCATGGATATCAAAACATATCGAGATTTCATTGACGAGTTAGTGGAAAGTGGGTATCACAGTGATTAATCACCGAGACTGAATAAAAACGCTAGCGTTTCCAATTGAAAAATGGTTTCTGATTTCAAATAATGATCATACACTACAATCATGATAAACCAACCCCCGTCTACGTAGTTAATTCACGGTTTCCAGTTTATAGAGCATACTACGGAGATGGTTTAGGCAATACCATTGCAGGGTTATTTGCGAGAATGGCTCCAAAAGTGATGCCGTTGGCTAAACAACTAGGAATGAAAGCAATTGAAGTTATTCGTGATAAGGGTATTGGTGCTGTTGGAGATCTTGCTGGAAAAGCGTTTTCAACTGCGAAGAATAAATTAACATCATTAGTGAAATCACGAAGTGATTTACGAGAAAAATCCAAAGGATTTTCAAAGAAACCGTTACCATCTACAGCGGAAATGCCTGCAAGTGTTAGTAGAATTATAAATAACGCAGTAGACGAAAAATTAGCGTCGATGGCTTTAACTCCCGACCAAAGCAATATTGCAAATATGATAGCAGGAAGCGGCTTTAAAAAACTACGTCGATGAAAATCGTTTATGATTTCACGATTTAGACTCTGATAAATAGAATAAAATGTTCAAAAAATCACATGATCCGGCGTTTGATATAGACGCCCCAGTTGGCAAGGATGATTCTGTACGCGATTATCAATATTACGCTTATCATGCAATAGACGCAAATAGTCGATCGCGAATTGAACTTCAAGTCCATGATACCAGTAAATATTTTTTGCCCTGTGAAGCGTTTATTGAAGTAGAAGGAGAACTTGTAACAGCTGGTGGAGCATCATATCCAGGTGATACTCAAGTCGGTTTTGTCAATAATGGTATTATGGCGTTATTTGAGAGTGCAAGATACCTCATTGATGGAAAGGAAATCGAGTCGATAGATCGCGATGTTGATGTGGCTACAACAATAATCGGGTTAGCGAGATATTCCGAGGATTATACAAGATCAGCAGGACCTTCTATGATGTTTGCAAAAGATGTTACAAATACCGCTGGAGGAAAACAATTCATTGTAAGAAAACCAAAAAAAGCCAGTGCTGCTAATGATGATGCTGATGTCGAGGCTGTAGTTATAAACAACGACGTTAATTTCAATCTAGGAGCTGCAACACGAAACTCAATGTTGGGAGTAGGGCGTAAACCATTTTCATGCGCGATTCCACTGCATCACATATTTGGATTCTGTAGAAACGTCCGAAAAGTTATTTATGGGGCGAAGCATACAGTATCGCTTGTACGAAAGAGTGATGATAACGACGCAATTTGGAGGATTCCAGCAGATGCTGCAAATCCCAATGCTGATGCCGGTAAAGTCAATTTAACAAAAATATCATTGTGGATGCCAGTGTTGACTCCAGCAATCACCGCAGAAGAACGATTACTATCATTTATGGACCAAGGAGGAAAGTCGTTGTTGAGTTGGCTAACCGTGAGTACAGATGTGAAGCAATCAAATCTGAACGGGTTATTCACGTGGAATCTAGCATCAAAACAAGGCGTTTCTGCGCCACGTCATATATTTATTGCGTTACAAGATAACGCACGAGTTGGCGATCAACGTTTCAGTCATATGATATTTGATCAATTAGGTGTGAAAGACGTCTCACTGAGAATAAACGGCCAACAGGAACCATCCGAGGATATACAACTTAATTACACAGAAAATCATATTGCACGCGTGTATCATCGTCTGTTGTCATTTATGGCACGTGATCAAAATGTCGATACTGGTTTGCAAATATCACAATATGATTTTAAAAATCTGTATCCGATCTATTACTTCTCACTGGAACATCTCGATTTAACAAGACAGTCCGTCGTTGATATACACTTTAGAGCTAATGTGACTCGTGGTGCTATTGCTAATTATAGAGCGGTTGCTGTCATTCTCAGCGACAAATCAATGCTACTCGAAGGTGTTGGAGGAAGAATGAGAGTGGTAGATGCACCAGTAGAAAACATGTAATTGAAATTGTAAACGATTTAGAATCAATCTATTATGTATAATGTCATATAGTGTTATTAGTGTTACGTTAACTCCCGGTCAATTAAAAAAATTGCAATCGGAATCGGCTAAGCGATGTGGAACCACAATCACGTTGAAACCTAATCAAATGACTGGTGGTGCAAATAAATTATCGCTGACAACTCGTCAGGTGAAACATTTCAATGATGCACTTGCAGCCAAAAAAGGTGTTCAGATTACTCTCTCTGCGGCTGCTATCAAAAATATGATTAAAACAGGCGGTATATTTCCGTTGTTAGCTGCGATTCCAGCATTGATTGCAGCAGCAGCCCCAGCGGTGGCTAAAGCGGCAGCGTTAGGAGCCGTTGGTACTGCAGCAGGAATGGCACTAAAGAAGGCAACTGGGAAAGGATATAAAAAAAAGGGACGATCCGTTCACGGATTGGGTCTAAGACTACCAGGAACCCCGTATTCGTGGTACAGCGGGAGATTCGTTCACGGATCAGGCCTGAGACTACCAGGAACGATTTATTAATTGAGGAACCTATGGTTCCCATGTCCAATTTTGATTTAATGGATGCGGCTAAAAAACTCGCGATTAAAAACTTCAGAGGTGTCTTTATGAAAGATCAATTACCACATCAACCAAACAGCGTTGAAACCGGAATCATTAATTTAGATAACAGCACCGGACCTGGAACTCACTGGGTTGCATACGCTATTGATCCACGTGGGATTGTTTATTTCGATTCATATGGATTAGCCCCACCAAAAGAGTTTATGCGGTATATAAAAACCCTTCCAATGAAGACTTGGTATTCTACGCTACCAACACAACAAATGAATGACCCACCAATATGTGGCAGCGAAGTATTAAATGTCCTTGACGCTATTTCTAACTCCTTGAGTAACCCAAGCGGAAAACCACCACATGTTGTCGTGAATGAATACACTAGTAATCGCTGGCAACGACGAAGTCGTCAAAAACGATTTTAGAGAGAGAAAGAGTTTTACAATAACATGATTGATATTTGGGGGAGATCTTTGAAACCCAAACCCGATGGCACTGCACCACCTGATTCTGTCAAGGATATAAAAAAAATAATTGAAGATGAAATCGCTGAGACGTTGAACTTAACAAGTGTTGATCCTAATGAAATAGTTGTATTTCAAGACAAACAGGGTAAATTGAAATCCAGTGATGTGTCATTGGATGATATTTTAGTTAAACAACGAAACGCAATCGAGAACACCGTTGCGTTATTTTCCGATCAGGGTAAATTGAAAACCAGTAATATTTCTCTGGATGATATTTTGGTTAAACAACGAAACGCAATCGAGAACACCGTTGCGTTATTTTCCGATCAGGGTAAACTAAAACCGGGTGTACTCGTTTCGACGATTACAGATCGATTAGAACTTCTCAGCGATGTGGTAAACAATTCTGTGATTGTACTAACAACACTTGAATCTAAAATTGAAGAAAACGGAAATTTTTTTTCAATTTTTCGTAGAAACATCATGGATAAATTTATTGGAACCACGTTGGATAAAATTGAAATAAAACTCCCTGATATTAAAAAATCCATCGATGAGACGAAAAACTTCATCGAAGCCGTCAAAGGTGATTTTTCGAGGATGATAACAATCATTGAAAAAACAAAAATTCCTCATGAGAAAACCAATAACGTAGTATATACTATCCAACACGGATCATTTGAGTGGACACCTACAAACAACAAATTAGATATCACTGCAACCGTTAAGGGTATTTATCGATTAACACTAGTAACACCATTAACTCAATTTAATATATCATCGTCGAGTTCATCCGGGGTCAACAATACGATTTCAACGATCATCGACAAGGATAAAACTGAAAAGTTCACGATAACATATACTGATAAAAGTTTGATTGGGGTTTCAGTAACCTGGTATGTTGAATTCGTAGCGGATTTAAGTAAATAACTAAATTGAAAGGATTTCACAATTGAAAATGCTAGTGTTTTTAAAATAAAAATGATTTCATCAACTCAATGTCGCTATGATCAGGTCAGAGAATTTCAGAATAGACTCAAAACCCTCACTGAGGAGTATCAAATAAAAATAAAAAAATACCGACGAAGAATCACCGCAATTGATGTTATTATATACTCGGTGTCAAGCGTTCTCACTGGTGCCGGAATAATACTTGCATCGGTTACAATGATTGCCCCGGTCGTAGTTCCAATTTGCATTTCTGCGGTGGCTACAATCGGGGGTATATTAACCGGGATAGCAAAAAAGATATCATCATGCAGCCAGAGTAAACTGCAGAATTACTTACTTCAATTTCATATTGCATCAACCGCATATTCGCAATTATCATTGATGATATCGTCGTCACTCGACAATACGATTATATCAGATAGTGAATTCTCAGCGATGGTCAGTATTTTTGATTCCGCGATATCGAAATTAGAGCGACAACATGAGTATAATAACAATGACAACACCGATGGAATCAGAAAACACGAACCCAAAAAACAAAATGATCTCAATAATATCAACATTACCAGATTGTGAATTCTCAGTGATGGTCAGTATTTATGATTCCTCGATACCAAAATTAGAAATAAATCATGAGTATAATGACGACACAGCAGGAATTACTTCAACAAATAGTGGAGAACACGAAACCAGTACAAACGAGTATGATATCAATAACATCAACGAATCCAGAATTCAGTGTGAATTTCCCCTCTCCGGTCCCAGTGAAGGAGATAGCGCTTGCAAAACTACGAGTGTATCACAGTTGGCCTAATATCAGATCAAAACCATTTGGTGGTCAACAACCGAATAATTCTTTAGTGTTTGCAAATGAGAATAAACCCGACGGAACCCCAGACTGGAAAGTTGTTTCGATACCAACAGGGTCATACCAAATCGAACAAATCAATGATGAATTCGCGCGTAGAATAAAATCGATTACTGGAAAAGAATCAAAAATCGCTATAACAGTTCATGAGCCGACGCTATCATCTGCCATTGAAATAAGCACAGAAGGATACGTCGTAGATATCTATCAAAGCTCAATAAGAACCGTACTAGGATGGCCTGAATTACCACCCCAGAGTAAAACTCTGGAGGAAACTGTTGATTTACCAAAACCACAAAAAACTGATTATATCACCGACAGAATAAAACCCGATAATCCAATAAAGAGTTATAAAGATAGCACATCACTGAGAAGTTTTATTTATTTCGTACGCAGCGCAGTTAGACAAGAGGAGGAAGGATTTCAATGTGTTGACAAAACTAAAATCGTTAAAAATTTCACAGCAATGAATAATGATTTATCGCTGTTGTTAATATCTCTTAAATCCGGCTCTCTCACCCGAGATGAATTTATCAGCGTCGTAGAAACATGCAACAAAATTATCGACGATATGGAAGTATTTAACCTAAAAATTATTCAGGATATATTAGATGACGATAATCCCAAATCGAGAACAGAATTTGCATCAGAATATAAAATCCGCGTTGAAGATATCCCCACATTCAAACTACCGGGATATAACGTACCAGAACTAAAAAAACTTCTCAGTGATGCCATCGATGTTGGTTTTAAAATAATTACCGGGTAATGATGCATGGAAAAAAACATCATCACCGGAAATAAAAATCCTCAAACATAATAATGACCCAGATGGTGGCGGCAGGCATATCGCTCCGTTCAACGTGAATATATCCTCAGTGATTGCGCTCAATTTAGTATGTGATGTTATCGAAGGAAGCTATCAAATTAATCTCGAACGATCAAATCAAGCTCAGCAAGGATATATTCTTTATTCGTTTGCACCAACAGCTCCTCCAGGATACCTAATTATTGAAAACCCAATTAATCCTGTCTACATGCGATGCCATAATAATTCGTTAACCAGAATTAATTTCAAACTCACAGATCAGTCCAATAATCTAATTGATCTACAAGAGGAGGTGTTAGTGATTAGTTTGTTTGTGAAATCCTAAATTGCAAAGCAATTTCAAAGGATTTTCGTCCTAAGGACTTTCATCATAAAGACTGGATCAAATCATTTATTATTTTTTATTAACCCAGAACTGAAAACTTTAGCAGCAGAGAGGGTGGATGACAACAAGTTGCGACCAAAATTAATTAAAAAATCGTTTTCATTTTTTTAGTTAAAATGATTTCATAGGGAGATTTCAATCAATTTTTTGTCTGAAAACGTTGTAGGGTTCGCCTTTTTTTGGTTAAAATAAGATCGTAGGAAGGCTCGTTTTAGGATTTCAATCAAATTTTGTCTAAAAACGTTGTAGGATTCACCCTCTCTGCTGCTAAAGCGCTCAGGCTAGAGTGATACTAGTTTTTGCACTGTTGCTTGTCAGTTTATATGTATATATATATATATATATATATATATATATATATATATATATATATATATATATATATATATATATATATATATATATATATATATCTATATATAAACGCTAGCGCGCGTTTTACAAAATGTAACATTTCTTTTGCTTTATATAGACTAAGTGAAATGGGAGCTATGCAACTAACAGAAGGCAATCCGAATATCACCGACCTTAGTGATCAGAATCGACCCGACAAAATAGCAGAACAATTTTCGGAACTTTACGACAATCAGTGGACAGACTGTTACATGGTCTTAATGGATCGTCTGACGAAAACAGAGCTAGAAACCGTGGAGAAACTTTTGACAATTTTAAAGGTTAGAACATACGGGCAAATTGATTCGTATCCTCTACAATGCATTAGTCGTTATGAAATTTAGAAACAACAATGGTCATATAAATTAGCCACAATGCATATATTTTGAGGAACATAAATATTTAAGCATCTGCTACTCAATAGTCACGAAGCCTTTCGTTCAAGTTGTTTTATGTCTTCCAAAGTGTATCAGTTACAAAGCGTTTAGGATATATAAATTATAGCTCGTGAACATCATCTCAATGAAATCGGGTTTTATTGAAAAAGGGTACTTTAACAAGACAAAGATTTGTCTATTTGTTGTTGTGGGAACTTTAATTATCGAATAATTTGGAAAGCGGAAAGGTATAAAGAAATAATCATGGGTATATGCTTTTCTTTCAGACTGTATACGATATCTCGCTTAACAGAAGTCAGGAGATTATGAGCGATGCCAGAAAGGTACTAGTGGCATTCGCTGGAATGTCAGATGGGGTAAGATTGCGTCTTAAAGGACGAAATTGAATAATAGATATAAATTTATTACAGAATTTGACAACACTTTATTGAGTCGCGCTATCACAATTGGAGAAACTTTGTCTTTGTGGACACTAATTATCTTTATAAATGCATTTTTTCCATGAAAGGAACATTTTTCATATTTTTGACAAGTGAGTATATCAAAAAAAAACAAACAGAGACTTTAAGAAGAGATTGTAACTTCCCCCTCATCATTTCATTGTAAGATTTATGTCTAGATGTTATCTTGTCTTTATGTCTTGCAGGAATCCGAGAAGGCACTTGACAGTTTAATACAGGAAACACTTCACAAAATGAAATCTTACCGTACCAAACATTTCAATGCTGTACCGAAAGATATTGCAAAGGTATGCCACAAATTATTGTGTAGCTTTGTAAGTTTCTTCGTAGAATGCCCAGATAAAAACGATCTATTTAAATATCGTACGATATCATTACTATTAATACTGCTGCTACATTTCTTTCAACGTAACAATATAGATTGCTGATGTCACTGAATGTTGAATGAATTGTATTATAATGTTTGTTTAGGATATATACATTAACTTTATATCAAGTATCTATTGTTTATATTTCATCACCCTTCTTCGACCTTTGTCCCTTCTTGACTAAGTAAAGACATTTTCCATTCTTGTATTGAAATTGGAGACGCATTTTGACTTCAGTTGTCTGTAACCGTAATAAAGAGTACTGTTATAAACACTCGTGATATAATACCATATAAAATACAGAATATCTAAAACGGACTCCTTTTAAAACATACATGCACGTATTTCGAGTTAAGGAGAGTGAGTGATTCTTCAATTACTTAGTTTATTTGCTTTTGGGATTTATGATAACTGAAAACAATACTTTTGTAATGAAGCATGACATCAGTCTTAACCTAAATCAATAAAACATAAAGAGCATCACACTGGTATTTGCAAAACCCATTCACTTCTTCCAGGTAGCTTTTTTCACGATATTCTACTCTAAAGAAACATACATATTTACTGTTCCAGCGATACAAATATACCGTTGTATATATTCATGCAGATAAATGAGTATAAATACTACTAGACGGTTAAAACAAACAAACATAAAAAGCTTTATATCATACACTGATGTCTTAACTCCTTCCACAATCTCTTTGGCTTGTAGGAATTTATTCTTATAATTTTTTACACAGGAAATTAATGTAAAGCTTGTAGAAAGAATTGGTCAACAAGAAGTTACAGTCTGCAGTGAATATATTGAAGCGTGTGTCCGAATATGTTGGTTAATGTGTATCAAGGATCCACCAATGTATATTTTCTGTGACAAAGAAGACGTCTTCAACAAAAACCATTTTATGGAGTATACTGAAAAAGGACATAAGGTTTCTTATGTCGTGTGGCCTGTATTGTATTTATATAAAAATGGACCGCTAATGAGAAAGGGTGTTGCACAAGGAGAAGGAAAACAAATCGAAGATAGTAAAGTAGCAGTCACTGAATATGGTTCACCAAAATCAAATGAATATGTTGAGATGAATTCCCAATTTAGCACAGGGACCAGCGAGATGGTTCAGCCCAAAGAAGATTACGAAGAACACGAACGAAATGTTATTAAAGAGAACCAGGAAGGAGAAACAGAACTAACAGATGCAGATGAAATCCAAACGGTTGATGATGAAGAAATTCGGGATGGAGATAGACACGTTGAAAATGTACTAATGGGAGTGCATACACCAGTGAACGTTTCTCCATCTGAAGAGCATGAACATGAATTATCCAACCCTTGTGGTATGAACTCCAATAATTCTTCAGATAACCATGGGGACGATAATACTCTTGAAGTAGGAGCAGAACGACAAGTGGATGAGTCTGGAAATCAACAGGATGTTGGGATAAATGTGCAACTACTGGCGTTGACAGGAAACAATGCCGGAGCACGGCAGCATATACATGATAAACTTTGCTTCATCGAAGAGCACGAACAAAATGTTATTAAAGAGAACCAGGAAGGAGAAACAGAACTAACAGATGCAGATGAAATCCAAACGGTTGATGATGAAGAAATTCGGGATGGAGATAGACACGTTGAAAATGTACTAATGGGAGTGCATACACCAGTGAACGTTTCTCCATCTGAAGAGCATGAACATGAATTATCCAACCCCTGTGATAGGAAGTCCAATAATTCTTTCAATAACCATCGGGACGATAGTACTCTTGAAGTTGGACAGAAAAATATAGTTCACATCAGCATCGCAGCTAGTGAAAAGACTCAAGAAGATAAGAGTGGAAAAGTTGTTGATGCAGTTATGTCAATCCATGGCAAGGAAATGGAACTGGAAAAGAAAACGAACGATATAGTTCTATTAGAAAATGAAACTCGTACAGTTGAAAATGCTAGGGATATGGATGCCCCACATTCGCTAAAAGAAAGGTGTAATGAAACCGAAGAGCGTATTGTCTCTCCTAGCAATGATAAAGACAGACCGGAAGTGAATGTTAAAGAGGAAAACCTAGGAGTTGCCGATGTCTGCAGTTTGTCTGAAAACAGTGTGCCAGGTGAAAACGACGCAGATGACTATAACCGCAATGTATCATTCGCCACTGATGATGATGTTGCTAACCCAGCTGTGGAGCTGCAAAAGGAAAAGCACCACCAAGGAAAATTATCGGAAGACAGTAGTGTTGAGGGGCAATGAGGAATATAAGCATAAATGGTTGTGTGGAGTGACATACAAGTCGTGAATCATCACATGCGAACTTAACTAAACATGTTACCTCCATGAATAATGACTCTAATAATTAATCTATACTCATAGAGAAATATCAGTAATGTTTTATGCTGTTTACAATATACATGTCACTGGTGAGGTGGAACATAACTTTGATTTGGAACAAAGGGAATTGACTCTCTCTCTCTCTACATATCAAATTTATTTCAATTGAAAAATAGAAACGTTAGAAGAATTTACCTGTAAAATTACATCGAGTTAAACAACAATATTACTCGCTCTGTACAATGCTGTGTAATTTACTTCCTTATTGTATGCAATATATGTTAAACCAAAGAAGCAAATGTTAATATGTTGTAGCCACTAACTACACTATGTCTTTATTTGTATTTAAATTGATGTAAGCTACCCTAATTGAACTACAAGTACATTGATTTTATCACATATTCATCGCTATGCATTTCGCTGTAATTGGCACATCTCCGGAACCGATAGAACAATTCCTTCAAATTAGCAAATTATTTTCTTTTGAAAATTATACGTGAAAGGCACAAATAGTCGAGATTAAAATTGTCACTCAGATTAAATAAATAATGCTATAAAATATCAATAAATAATGAATTTGTTTGAAGTTGCTTTATAATATAAATTATATCTCACTCGGTGACCAACCATTAGGGCCGCATGCATGTTCTTAGTCACCGAAACCTCGATGCATTTCAGTACCGTTTTCTCTGTATCCAGGACACGATTGGTTAGCCATTCCCTTTACATCAAATGCAAAATGTACCAGTTGATTCAAAGCTGTTTCATTATGGAAGGAGTAGGCGGATTCGGATTCGTCAGTTTTGACATTCGATCTTCTTTTAGTTCTCGGGTCCCTGTCTTTGTCTGTGTCTCTCTGTGGCAGTTGTAAATGTCTTTATAAATAAATACCAATATTAGTTCCTCTCGTTAGCACAATTACACGTCGTTGAAATTTTATTTGTGCAGCGCTTTACTTTTTTTTTATAAAGAAAAGACGTTGATGGGGATATATAGCCGACTTTTGCAATGTCAGTCCTTTTTCAGTGGAATTCGTTTTGGTATTTAAGAAAACATTAAATCGATACCGCAATTTCGCGCGAGCAGTCCCTGATAAAGACGTCAACCAGCGTACCTAATTGGTGCATCCACTAGTGAAACTTTCCTTTAGATTAAAACCAAAAAACATTTCTATCTTTCTACAGGCATTTCGATTATACATAATTTTTGTTCTGTATTGACGTTTGCTATATCCCTCGAATGCTGATATAATTATCTTTAAGTATCGATCTTTATCTCCCCTTAAGACTAGGGGAACATTTATACCAAATAAATATAGATGTTCCCTATACCAAAATACCATCCTTAGCTTACGAGGAAATCTCTTCAGATTATTGCGATAGTGTTAGTAACAAAGACCGCTTGTTGTAAGCAGTTTGCGCGAGATCACCTATAAGTTGTAACGTTTGGTTTCCATAGATGAAACTATTGTCTCTTCAAATAAGAAAGAACTTGTGATCTGTAGATGTTGCACTAATAAATAAAGCAGACGCAATGTGATGCGTGAACAGAATTGATATAAACTACGAGATTAGGAAATGGTTTAAAGATGTACTCACACACACCGTGTAAATTCTAGTGGCACATTCACTCTGTGTACGCAAAGTGCTCACTATGAAGTCATACGCAAAAGAAGAGAATTGGAATTGATAACTTTGTGAGACACAAAATATGATCGCGGATTATGGAAAAAGATTTCCAGTATATTCCAATCGCTAGCCTAAATCCGAAAGATCGTATCAAAAAAGTTAACGCGCACTGTCGCAAAGCAGCTGGTATGTGCCAGTCCACGAAACATTTGATTTAGTTCATGCAGATACAAATTGAATCATGTAAAACGTAAAGCCTCTAATACGTGAGTGTACATTATATTTTGTGCAAAGATGTTCCTAATGCTCTATTGGACATGCGTGTGTACAATATCGTAAAATACTGATTAAATATTTTGTAATGCAGGGCTGTGTATTCTGCTAGTAGTAATATAGTTTTGATCAGCCATTTCATAGCATATAAAGTTTATGTAGAGTGATATAGGGGTGCAGAGAAGCACCTCAGGGTATTACCAAACCGAAAATATAACGTCAGTCTAACTGTTTCTGTCGCGCCAACATCGCTAATATTTCGAATATATTTTAATAATAATATCGTCAAATATAGTATGAAGACTCAAGGAAGAAATTATTTTAAAAAGAAAAACGTTTAAGGATCTCTAATGCAATAGATAGAATTGTTTTTAACATCAATATAATAAGTTTAAATCGGTTATCTGTATGAGTGTATTTAAGAAGCATTATATCCATTAGAGTTATTCTTCCTTTCCAGATAGCAATGTGAGCAAACATTTTTGTTGTTGTTGAAAACTAGTAAACTTCCATCAATTGCTATCATGTAATATATCCTTGTATTCATTTTATTTTTAGCTGGTTCTTTATAATTGTGTTATATAAGATCCTAGAAAGATTAGGCTCATTAGTTGTGAATTTAGAAGAACTTGTGTTATAAAACACCCAAGACAGTTGAGACTCATTAGTTATGAATTTAGAAGAACTTGTGTTATAATACACCCAAGACAGTTGAGACTCATTAGTTATGAATTTAGAAGAACTTGTGTTATAAAACACCCAAGACAGCTGAGACTCATTAGTTATGAATTTAGAAGAACTTGTGTTATAAAACACCCAAGACAGCTGAGACTCATTAGTTATGAATTTAGAAGAGCTTGTGTTATAAAACACCCAAGACAGTTGAGACTCATTAGTTATGAATTTAGAAGAACTTGTGTTATAATACACCCAAGACAGTTGAGACTCATTAGTTATGAATTTAGAAGAACTTGTGTTATAAAACACCCAAGACAGTTGAGACTCATTAGTTATGAATTTAGAAGAACTTGTGTTATAAAACACCCAAGACAGTTGAGACTCATTAGTTATGAATTTAGAAGAAATTGTGTTATATAAGACCTTAGACAGTTTAGACTCATTAGTTGTGCGAGTTAATTGTGTTATTCAGAAATTAATGTAGCTTTTACAACTTGCGTTTTTTGAAACGGTATAGGTTCAATTGAAACTGTTACATATAAACTTGTCTCGTTATATTCATGATTGCAGTCTAAGATGCATTCTGGGTGGCGTTTGTCTAGAAAAACAGAAAGAAGGATTGTAATTAGAGTTCATATATTATTGTCAAAATGTATTGTACTAATATCAAGCCATACTGACCTAGTGTTGGTATGAAAACCGTTCAAATCCCATCGTGAAAAGATATGTTCAATATCAAAAAATATATTCGTTTGCAAAATGAGTTTTAATTCATTCAGAAGCTAATGTTTTATGATATGTCAAAATGTTAACCATGTCTGTTACTAAGCTTTCTGTCAAATCGAATGAATGTATTAAGATATATACAGCTGGATTAATATTCAAAAATGGGTTTCTCAGGGGTAAATCATCGGACTTACTTTTTAACGTTTGGTTTGCTCTATAGCTATGCTGATGATATCGTTTTTTCATTTTCGTCTTCTAAATCGTATATCACTTTTTCACGCTGAGAGAAATTTCTGCAGTGGCATGAATACGACATAAACGTGACAAATTACATGGACACATTCTGAGCTTTGTATTTGAAGATGCTTAGATTGAAAAACATGGCTCAGGAGACTTTACACAAATTCTGATTAAGTCTTATCCCAATCGTTTTGATGATGTGATGTTTCTTATATACAATAAATATAATTTTAGAATGTTTTTTTAGATGCATATATTAGATGCATTGAGATGCGAATATTTGAGATGCATTAAGAATTAAAAATCTCAACATTCGAGAAGAAAAAATACATTTTTGATGTGCAGTTGCCATTACATGGAACGATTCATTTAATAACGTTAGAATTTGTTCCCGTTCGAATTCATTCAAATCATTATGTTATGCAGTATACTTTAACCCATTGCATTAATTTGGATATGTGTGTTCACGTCTTGGAAATCATTATTTGATTTAAGGTCATGTTTGCAAACATTTTATTAGAGTCTGTCCTGAACGTTTGTTGTAAATTTAGGACGCGTACTTTACATAATTATTTTCGTGTTTTATTTTATCGTATCTGCCTTACGTGGCAGTATAAGTGTCAATAGTTTGCTAACTGACAATGGTATACATATGGAGAATGGATAGGCTTTAAAATTAAACATTTCTGATTAATATCCTTTATGTGATGTATTGTTACCTATGCAGAAGAGGGGTGCCAGTTATTATCAAATAGCAATTGAACGAACACACAGAGGGCTGTATTAACGTGAAACCAACTAGACCTGAAAGAGAAAGTAACGCACACGGGAAAATGACGATCTGTGAAAAAGTGATTGAAGTGTTACAAAGCTCTAACAAACTCAGACCCTATGGGACATAAATGGCTAGAGTTAAAGTTGCAAATGTAAGGGGCTCTTGTAACTTCTGCACTCAATTCTACTCTGAAAATGGTTGCCGATTTCGGTTCATACAAGGTGGTCCTGGAGTATTACCCCGCGGGGTTACGTATGCTTGTAAATGAGTTATTGCAATATTTTGTTGGGCAGCAACATGCAAAATATATGGTTGTACCGAGTTGAGTCTGAAGTGTCGAAAAGTGATTGTAAAACGCTTGTGGGAAAAAGTTACTTGAGATAATTTGTCTGAAATTATTATTCTGATGTACAGTCGTTTGCATTGTAATCTCTCCTATTCTGAGAAAGTTATAGGAAGCCAATGCAAACATGGCCAAATACATGGTATGCATGAAATGGTCGGAGATGGTATGCATCCTAGAAATTGTAAGCTAATCCATTTAAACGTTGTCAATTGGCAAACGAGCATCATGAGCTTTACTTTCAAGGATGCTGCATTGTTTTGTTTCATTAAGTGCGCTATGAAAAGGGAAAATTTGGTTCTTGAAACTCAGAGAGAGGATGTGCTCAAGGTATCTGATGTGATTTTTTAAAAAATAACGTCCACTCCCGCTTATAAGTGTTTTGTGTGTTTGTGTAGCTGGGTGCAGGATGGTTTCAAGCAAATGGTCAAACATACTCTCTAGCTGCAAAATGTTTTAAAAAGCTTAATGCGATGATTGCATCCGTATAGGAAGCCATTCGTGGAAGCTCAAAACCTGTTAGCGAGAAAGGGTATCGGTGAGTTGACCAGGTATATTATTTTGCCTTTAGCAAGATATTTAATTTAAGGCACGTGAACACATTTGCGATTTTTGTGTCCGTAATTTAGATAAAGAATTGATTGCAGATACATTTATTGGATAAATGTTCTCCCCAGACCTTAACTGCCTGAATGGTGGTGTGGAATTGTCGAAGCGTTATATTTTTATATGCCAATATCTGATCCCAAACGCCATGGAAATAGTGTGTACCTAGGAGGTAACGTATCCGAATGCGAATGAGGCATTAAGCGGTGACCCGTCAAAAGAGCGCACGACAAAAGAGCGCCGACAAAAGAGCGCAGACAAAAGAGCGCCGACATAAGAGCGCCGACAAAAGAGCGCCGACAAAAGAGCGCAGACAATTGGGCGCACTTAAACAAATACTTGATGTATGATAAAAGAATATGGCAGGGTTAGAAAGGAACTTTAATTTGTGTTCGCTAAGGCTAATACTTGTTTACAATGAAACAATCGGAGGTACGATCAAACGATATCACATCTATTTGTGTTTACCTATACGATTATACCAGTTTTTTTAGCTAAAGGAACTGAACAATTAATTTTTATGGCCAATACTTGTTTTTTTAATGAAGCATAAAAAGAGTTACCATCAAACAATGCCGTCTGATCTGAGTTAATTTTCTTGTTTCTATTCTTTTTAAATATTTGTTTCCGATCTTTAGTTTGCGCTCTTATGTCGGTGCTCTTTTGTCGGCAAATTAGTGCGCTCTTATGTCTGCGCTCTTTTGTCTGCGCTCTTTTGTCGTGCGCTCTTTTGACGGGGTGCCGCTTAGCATATATGTATAAGTCCATGCAGTCGGACGTCATCCAAATGTCAGGTAATCTTAACGATTAACCTTTACAACTGGTTTAAAGGTTTTGTCTGTCTCGAGTCTAGGACATCTCCCCCGGACATCCCCCCCGATATATCCCTCCCGGACATTTCCCCCCTGGACTTTCCCCCCTATCAAATAGGACTTTCCCCCCCAGTCATATCCCCCCATTATCTTAAAATTTAATTCATATTTAATTATAAAAACTTATATTAAGTTATGTTAAAAGAAAAAGGTTATTTGAAATAAAGATAACAAGATTTGTAACAAGAAAACCGAGTTTGGGATTTCCGGATTAACAACAAAACACTATTGATGGTAATGCAGATACAATATTTAATGATATATGAAAATAAGGAAATAAGTATGACTGATACGTGCGTGTATGGATCCAAATATTGGACTAATTAACATAATTAGCACTATCCTACTAATGCAACAAATACAAATGCAAACACATTGTCATATACGGTACCAGGACAAAAAAAAACGAACGATTCATGGTATATCACAAAATGAAAATACGATTTTCACAATAGCAAAACAAATTATGTTTTCACTCAAAATAGCGAATTGATAGTTTACTCACTCAAAATAGTGAACTGACATTTCATTCATTCAAAATAGTGAACTGATATCAACAAAGCAGATATCTCAAGATATCTCTTCACCTCGAAAATACACACACACGCACAGCACAGCACAGCACTGCACACACAGTAAGTAGTAAGTGTTAAAGAAAGTTAACATTTTCACATATTAAAAAAATGTATTGTTTAAAAGTTAATGTTGTAAGCGATTGCTTTTAAGTATTCTATGGTGTCACGATTGTCGAAGTCGGTGACTATGTTTGCAATTTTCGAAGAACAGTCTTTGTACTTCTTCTTTGGTTGTTCAGGCAAATGTCCACCGAAGATCTGATTTTATCGAACACCGCTGCTACACGGCGTTTACGACGGAGACGACCAATGTAGTTGTTCTCAAAATAATCCATGATAGTGGCAAACTCCTCTGACAACGATTCCTGAAGTATTTCGAACGATTCGATTACCTTTTCGCTACTACAATTAATTGAACGATGACTAATCCTTCTGTTGTCTATCTTAAATATACCAAATATGCACAAAAAATAAAGGTTAGACTGAAGCCTCTTCATACTTCAAAGAAACCTCCTGTTCTACAGTGAGTAAAAGCATGATTGTATGAGAGAGAGAGAGAGAGAGAGAGAGAGAGAGAGAGAGAGAGAGAGAGGTCAGGAAAGTAGATATTTTACATTTGATAACGCTTTTATTTCAGGTGACAACTGTCATACCTATGCACTTACGGTGATGCGAGGTGCGAGTATACATCAAAGCTAAATGTTACTATATATAAATAAAGTAGTATAAAGATAATGGGGGGAGGGGAATGACTGGAGGGGAAAAGTCCTATTTGATGGGGGGGGGGGGGAAGTCCAGGGGGGGGGAGATGTCCTGATGTACCGTCCGTCTCTAAAATCATCTTTTACCTTGTTTGTTAATCTAATTTGGTATTGCGGTTTTGAGATACCAATACCAACAGAAAGGTACATGGATGGAATTGTCAACCCAGAAAGGATTGTCATACATATTATAATTCTTCATCTAAACAACTATTTTATACTAGTTGAAAGTCACACGCTAGCAATAAGTGATCAGAGGGATAGGTCATTGATGGCATTTGTTTTTCACCAATTGTCTCAGCGGATGGAAACGAAAGGATAGGCATGTTAATGACCTATTAAAGGTACATACATGTATTATATCATATAAATACAGGTACCGATATAGATTAAAACAATACAAAATGATTTTAAGAGAAAATGCGTAATTGCTGAAATATTTTTCCCAGAATGCTTTATGAATTTTTAAAATCCATTTTCTGTTGAGATAATGAGATCGAAAGACTTGAAAGACCTATTATTGAACGTATTTAGAGAGATATTTATATTTGCTTAAAAATCTTGCAACGATCTTGAAAATATTTAGTTACTTGACCTAAATGGAAAGTTGGGGTTATCACAAAAAGACTTAATATGGGCAAAATATCAGAATGGTCACATTTTTCCTTGAAACAATATCATCAAACAATCATCTGGGAATGCAAGAAAATAAAATAATAATTACCATAGATCTAATTATATTTGATATATGTACTAGTGTTCTAATGACTTGAGGGCATGACTATTGAAGAGTGATAATCGGTATACAAAAACAAAGGCATTTCCCTTTCTACCAATCTTGTGCTGCACAAATATACGACAGGTTTTACGATCATCACGCAGTTAAAAAATGTGTTAAATATAAATAGTTGCATTCAGTCTTATTCCATAAGTGAAACTTCTCTATAAGTTACTACCTTGTAGAGAACAACATCAACAAAACAATAATGAGTAGCATTTGAAAGTGATCATACATTTTATCCCTATTAAGCAGAATATAACTGAATTTAAAAAATAATATAACACATGAAAAAGATGTACATTGTACACACACAAAACCCCACCAGCTTTAAGTGTGTGTATGTTTGTGATTTGGATTTTAACAAAGATTTAACCATTTTTCAGTCATATCGCTACGGTGTTTGCAGTGTGACAATTTGTAATGATATGTAGCACAAGGACATCATTCAGCAGACATGTAGCATGATGTCCCACCCAGTCAAAATATCATGACACCGGACCAACCAGTCCTATCACTTACATCCTAATGCTGAACGCCAAGCGAGTCGGCTGCTAGTACCATGTTTAAAAATAAGTCTTTAGTATGACATAGCTGGACTTAAAGTCATGAAATCCTGCATCCAAGTTTGATTTTTCTAACCACTAGACCACTGGAGCAGTCATCAAATGATAGCTATATACATTATATTGTGTCCATTTCAGCTCGTTTACCATAGTTTGATAACAGCTCTTTCTAAAATTATTGGCATAATTAACTTGCTTACTCAAAACCGAATTCATCTGTAATCTTGATGACATAAGCCTGTAGAAATTGAGGATGTAAAACTATAAAAGTTTAATAGAAAACCGACGTGAAATACTTTCTCTAGATTTAGAGTCAACAGTCAGTTGTTTCCTAACCTATCGGTGGTTTAACCCTGACTTGAGCTGTCACTGGAGTGTATAACATTGACTGCTACAAGGATGCAAATTAACACTTTTTTGTGTGCATAACATAACATTGTTTAGATAAAGGTATACGAGTTGATATTGATGCATTTCATATATTCTTACCCAGCTAATGAAAATGAAAAATATCCTACATAGACATCTTTAACATAACTTTGTCAAGATGACGTTCGCTTAATATGTATTGTTTCCATATCAGTCATATTTTATTACGTTATAAAGAAGGGTTTGCATTAGAGATGTGATTTCTTTTAGTAGAGTGACAATAAAGTAGGTTCAACAGTCTTGCAACTATTTTCTTCTACAGCTCTGTCTACAGGAAATGACAATTTTGTGCGTTGTCCAGGGAAAGCCTTTGATTGGGAGATCAGGAACCTCCATCTGGTTTAGGAAATACTCCGTTACCGACCCCACGTTCTCTGCTTGGAGGAAGTGGACAACTTCAGCTTTTTCCAGAAATCCTTGATCAACTTTGGATACATGGGAATATTTTATCCCAAACCAAAGTCACCATGTATGTGGGTTGAAAATAATACTGGGCCAGATGGATGTGCTGTGCTTTACAGTACAAAGCATTTGATTTTGTCAGAATCAAACAGTAATGTTCTTCAGGATGAATCCGGTTTAGACACAAACCAGGTGTCTGTAATATGCAAGTTCCAGTTAAAGGGAGACAACTCAAAAGAATCCATTCTTGAATTTTGTGTTGCTGTGACACATTTAAAAGCCAAGAAAAGTTTTGATGAAATGCGGTTCCAGCAAGGGAAACATCTCAAATATTTGGATAAGTATAGCACAATTCCTCTCTTCATTTGTGGTGACTTTAATGCAGAACCAACCGAAGATGTGTATACACTCACTTAAACAAGGAAGGAAAGGAACCACCGTACACAACATGGAAAAATCGAGGGGAATTTGGAGGGAATAAAGAAAACTGCAAGACTATAGACACCATCTGGCACACCAAAAAGGGGATACATGTGAAGTCAATACTGTTGTTTCCATCCGGTGAGGCAATTGGTGAAAATCGACTGTCATCAGTGACCTATCCCTTTGACCACTTTTTACTAGCGTGTGACTTTCAACTAGTATGAAATAGTTGTTTAGATGAAGAATTAAAATATGTATGTCAAACGTGTTTTTCTTTTATCTAAACATGATATATCTGCTTCAGGGCATATTGAACTTTAATTTCAAATCATACTCAGTACATGTAAACTAACAAAGTTTAAAGTATATTAGACCTTCCAATGTATTTACATTTTACTAGCCAACAGGCAAGTGAATTTTAAATTTTACTCACCTAGTCAAGTTTTCACTTTTTATACCTACGAATTACTACACTTAACATTTTCTTTAAATCTTTTACAATATTTCATAAAAAAATTTACATTTTTATAAAAGCATACATATGCCTTTCATATCTTAATGTAGAAAAAGCACCTTGGAATTCTTGAAAGAGTTATTTTTCAGATTTGACATTTCATGACTAGAAATAAACATTTGGATATTTTGATTGCTCACTTGCAAATTAATGTGCCACAGGAAATGGGCAGCTGATTCCCTGGTTCTCGGTGATTTTGGCAGTCTTTTTGTTGACAGCGCTTTGTCTGTGATTCCCTGGTTCTCGATGATTTTGGCTTTGTTTTTGTTGACAGCGCCTCGTCTGTGATTCGATGCTTCTCAGTGATTTTGGCTGTGGTTTTGTTGACTGCGCATTGTCTGTGATTCCCTGGTCCTCTGTGATTTTGGCTGTGGTTTTAATGACAGCGCCTTGTCTGTGATTCGCTGGTTCTCTGTGATTTTGGCTGGGTTTTTGTTGACAGTGCCTTGTGGCCTGAAAACAATATTGTTGATATCCATATTGGATGTTTTTGTTTTCCAGCTTGATCAAGAAATACTGGTAAGGTTGCCCAGTTCATCATTAACAACATCGTCTTAAAATAGGCATTGGTAGATTACCTGCTAAATTCCACATTAGCTCCTCTTTGGGTCACATTGCTTGCATGTCTATAATGTTGACAAGCATTGCTATATTCTGTTAAGTGTACATGAGATAGTAAATAAGTTTGCAGGTTTGAAGAAGGCTTCAGTGACAAGATGTCTGAATATTAGGCTGTTAATATGAGTTTGCATCTGAATTCTTTCTCTGAAAAATACAAAACACATTCACATGGCAATGCAAGCCCATTTGAATTAAAATATGAATGATGTTGAAGAGTTATTACATATGTGATGCCAAGTATGTCAGGTTCTGTTTATGAATCCATGTGACCGACCCCATCTATATCAATGCAGAAAGACAACTCGGCAATGCTTGACTGATTTTGTCCTCATGAGTAAATGAAAATTGGTCAACAGCGAGGCAATTAACGAAGACCTGGCAAGTCATCCTGGGTAATTGAAGACCTTTGAGTGAATTGTTAGTCCTCCAAAGTGGTAGAATGCCTTCTCCTATTTTGTTCATCTACAAGACACTTTGCATCCACAAGAGGTTCTGTCTCCCACCACATTTTCCTAAACATCATTTGGTAGCAAGTCAATGGTGAGCATGAGGAACAACAGCATTGTTTTGTATCAAGTTTGCATCAATAAAAACAAACTTTATAATGTGGTTGATGTTGGGTTTAGAATAGGCATGTACAAATTTAATCTTGTCATCTCAACCCAGCCATCCACCACACCATCGTCCTGCCATATTGCATGATTTGCATGGCCCTTATGGGTCAACATGACTGTTTGGCCCATAAATTAACATTCTGGATAGCTCTCTAAAACCCAAATATATGACCGAGAGGAATTATACAAAAAAAAAAAAAAACCTACCACGACGCTCCATGGAGTTTCCCTCACCATTGCATGAATCAAAGGTCAAAATCTGGAAATTAAAGATATGATATGTGCCACTGAACGTCATATTGCCGTTGCTGATAAATCCATTCTTGACATTGGTGTCGTAATCGTTGTATATGTTAGCTCATACAAGTTTACACACGAAAGCCTCATACAAAACCTAGATGTATACTGCATTTGTAATTCTATTGGTAATGATATGAGTCCCTTTTGTCAGGAATGAAGAATACTGAAAATATCTAATGCAAAATATGTGGTATTGGATGCATCTGTATAGTTTGCCGTAGGTTATACATTATTCAGTTTCTTCTAATACATTTTATGACCTGTCTGTCCACAATCACAATCTACTTCCCGTTGCTCATTTGCAATCATCGAATCGTCGAGCCCTCATTCAGCAGTTTCAGTGTCGATCTTACTAATTGGTGCTGACATTGTTGCCATTGATGGAAGTATAATCACCTCTTGGTTCACCCTTTGTTGCAAAGTCACTAAACATGGTAGTCAATTTAGAATCGATTGGATTGCCATCGATCTTAGATTTTAAACTGATTTGCAGCTATAGACCATTTGTATTGCAGCTTGATTAGCAATAGGTGCATGCTTGAGGTCAGGGTCACTAGAACCTTTGGCGCCCCTGTGAAGAATCTTTGGGCCACATCAATGAGACAGTTTCATAATATATCATGTAAACAGGGTTTCTTGGATTTACAACATGAATGGTACAATTAAGATGACCAAGAACATTTTCCTTGGCAGGAACTTGTACAGACAGTACATTTGAGAGGACCAAGAACATTATCCTTGGCAGGAACATGTGCAGAAGGTACATTTGAGATCATACTGCTTGGCACATGTCGCTGGATCTCATTCAGTACAGCCTCCGTAAATACAAGTAATGTATCACATGTCAAATTGCATCCCACATAGATGACTAAAACATATATTTTGGCTGTAGACTTCAGCATAACGTGTACAACAGACATGCCTCAGGCATTATATTTGATGATAGTTGACTTTCTATGACAGATGAATGCCTACAGTAAATTACACTAAACCCGGTAGGCTGACATACAACAAATGATGTGGCTTTTATTAATAGTGTAAGAGTGGAGGTCATGGCGGCGATCTACCCTTACTCAGTAATTTCTTTTCTGCGTTAACATATTTTGTTATCCATGCACCCTTTTATAATTTACTATATTTTCTTTCAGATTGTAATGTGCTCTATTCTTATATATAAAATGTTTCTCATCATCCTGCCTTATTATAAATCCCATGGAATGAAAAGAAAGTTTTGACCTGATAAAGATTCTTCTAACGATCTTAGTCAGGGTACACCGAATCGATGGTTGGATAGATGATTCATTCTATATTCGTATATTTTTAGTGTTTTAAAGTACAAATGTAGAATCGAAAAATATACCGCAGAAGCCAAATGGATATGTTTTTACCACGTTATATCAAAACCCCTTTTTTGGTTCATTTTATCGTCTCAATCTCTTGCTTGATGCTTTTTTACATAGTCGAAATTGAAATTGTACGACCAAATTTTTCGACGCCTAATATAGAATTCATCTTCATCGGTGATTTACATATAGCTCTTTTCAATCGAAATCATAAAACCTCTGATGGTGATGATTCTCTCTTACAACCTTTACCATCCTTCGGATAAACCATCAAATGTACTCGAATCAACATCTGCGTTGATTAATCACATTTACACAGATCATCAGCATTCCATATAGGGAACCATTTTGTGCCTGCATGCTTCTACCTTAATCCGCTTTGTATCGCACATAAACAGTCTATCAAAACTATACAGAACTAATAATATATTATTATATACAGGCATTTCAATCATTTTGATATCTATTTGTTCCTCTATGAAGTATCACCAGCATTCGAGAATGCACCATTTTTTACATTATATCCGGGCATTGCTGTAATTCTGACAGGTTTTACTTATATGGTTCACTGAAATCCAAAAGGATTAAGCAATAAATTTTCCAACATTAATGATAATGAAATAGCTAGTAAACTGCGTAACAACTTTTATGACCAAAACCAAATAAAATTTGGGTAAAGCGAACAAGTTATTTTATAAGGATGGATAAAACTTTCAATCGAACTAAGTTTTAGTTTTAATGACACGAAGATTAAATGGAAGTATTTGCAATGCATTATTGCGTCCAATTCTTTCTTTCACAGTGAAGTTTTTGAATATAACTAATGAAACTTTACATAATGCAAGATAGTTTGCAGGAATTGTTCGTTCCCATTTATCAGTAATCCATTGTATAAACAATGCTATTTTTACGCGACTCTTTATCCATAAATGGATATGTAGAAGAACGAGTACCTTCTGACAAGGAAGTTTATAACATTCTTTCAAAATGAGCTACCGGGGCAGATAGCCAAAATATTTAAACTTGCTGAGATCATATAGCTCCCGCTCACTGACCGCTTAATTAATTGCTTAGAAGATAGTGATGTCCATGGTACTCTGAAACAATCTAGAGATTTTCCTAGTCAAAGAATTGGGCCTAAGAATTATTCATGAAGTTATATACCTTTATCTGTCTGGCCGTTCATTCAAAGATAATTGGAAAAACACTTCTATACCCATATGTCACTAACATAATTTTTACAATGTAAATTACATACATCCTAGGAGCCCCGAGTGGCCGATCGGTTTAATGCGCTTTCCGTTACGGATCACTGCCACCTCACCTTTGTCTGCGTGGGTTCGAGTCTTAGATTCGGCAAATGTGGGTATGTGAGAAAGCTTGCCAGTATCTTCTCGTGGGTCGGTGGGTCTCCTCGGGGGTTTTCCAGGGTTCTTCCTCTACCATTAATACTGGCTGCCAATATAGCCTATCTTATGCTGAATAATCGCGTTAAACCCTACAGCAACAACAACATAGATCCTAATCATCGGCATTAAGAAGAAATAATTGTTTCTTTTGAACTGCTTGTTAAAAATCAGTAAGCTGCTATTTTAATGCATGTAAAATCACTTGCAAAGTCTTCATTGGTTTACAAAAGGTCTTGTTAATCAAAATTTTCTTTTGAAAAAATGACAGTCTACACATCTATTACTATTGCGCACACTTTGCTCACTTTGCATCTATTCAACAAGACTCCGAGTGTCTGTGCTAGAAACCACTTATCAGCATTTAAAACTGAAGAAAAAAAATATGGCGTCCAATGTAGGGTATGTTTATTTCTAATCTTTTTAAACGATCCACGCCGATGATGTGGTGGAAATCAGATTGTACTGTTGTGTATGCCGTACTGTATTGTTAAGACATCTATTAGAACTACGGCCGCACCTGAAAGACGGGGTCGGGTGATCGATATTGCGGTAAGAGTTAAAGTCAACTTGTATCAGTGCAACTTTGTCTTAAAGGCTCTAATTCCGACATATTTACTGATGACAAAATAAACCAACATTCAGGCACATCTATATGCGTTGTCCGTCATTATGTTTAGACCAATATCTAATTTTTTGCGATGTCGTGTGGGAAAAATAAAATGCGCATAAATCTATCAAATCTATTTGTAAGATAAGTGACTACACTCCGAACTCTCGACAATTGACCTATCGCCAGTTGTCAATCATTTTCCTCGTTTGACCAATCAGTTTAGCAGTCTTATAATAAGAGTGCACTATTTGTGGCAGATACATTACAAATCTTAGATTAAGGGTGTACCATTTGGGCCAACTGCAGTATATCTGAAACTGATAAGATTATTAAATTGCAAAAGCAGCTGCCCCTGTGATTCTAAAAACTGATAATTTCACATCTTCTGATATGTATTCGAAATTAAACAGGTTACCATTTTATGAACTGTTGCTCCCCAAAACGTTACCTGATATAAAAATAGTTTATGGCGTGCACTTGATTATCAATCTGGTCTCGACAGACCACCAGTCCATGACGGTGACCATCGTTCTGTTTCCAAACTTGTTGTGTTTGTACTGCGATCTCGCTTGTCCTATTTTGTCGTCTCTTTGCTATATTGGATCTAAAATTGTAGAATGCTATTCTTTGGAAACTAGAAATCACTCTCCTACTGCAAAGTCAAGTCCTTGTGTAATTATTACCTTTGGCTCACTGCTAACGAGATCCAAGCTTATATTTCAATTTTGATTATTAAAAAACCTTTTACTCTTCTTTTATTGTTTTAAATTAATGACTATTCTATATTATTGTTTAAAATACGTTTACGATTTTGAACTAAATTTTAGTAGAATATAGTTTGAACACATTTGTATGAGGACCACGTGGACAATTAGCTTGACCGTGTTGAGATCTCTTTACTCAAGATGTCTGCAGTGTGGTGTTTCTAGGTGCTAACAAATTACATATTATTTTCTTCATATGACGTTTGTATATTGACAATCGCTAATGATATGATACGTTGATGTACTGGTTTAAAGTTTTATTGAAAAGTTTTGAAAGAAAGAAATAGAGAGATCGAATTATGAATAAAACGAGAGCACTAAAGGGTTTGATTGTATGTAAGATTCGCTTCCATTCTTCCTTCAAGCTCTACTAGAGATAACCATTTCATAACGTTTTTGGAGAAGTAACAGGTGGGTTGCGTTATGTTTGAAGGTGGATATTACACCAAATCTGTGCCGTTATAATCTGATTTCTAGAGTAATTTAAACATTGCTTGGGTATTTTACAGAGTACGCCTTTGAACAATATTCATGACAAACAGCGGTGATGTGTTCTCTGACATTCATACCAAGACGTAAATTTAGTTCCTGATCTAATGTTTCCATGCGGACTAAGAAATACATCTAGTAAGGTAGTGATTTTTTGTATTAAATAGTTATGCAGTTATGAGTCATGTATCAGATCGAAGCATCTTCCTGTAGCGAGTGATACATACGTGGCTTCAAATGAATGCAATGTTTAAATGTATAACAATAATAAGTAACCGTAACAATAATTACGGTAAAGAGGCAACACAATACCATTAATTGTATTATCATCTCCTTGCTGTGTACTCGCTGCAAACAAAACCATTGAAATAAACAGCAGACAAGTGTAGCATAGCAGGAGTTCGTTAAAAAAAATCAAATGCGACTAAGTAGATTGTAAACATTCTCCATACAACTGCACAGGCAAAGACCGCAATGCAATATCAATGTTGGGATCGTCTTAATCTAGTCGAGTTGTCGTTGCATGCACATACTTGTAACTAATATCTACAAATGAACCCAGTAGTAATACAATCATATCTAGTACCAGAGGGCACCTTGAGAGAGGGTGGATTTAGGTTAGAAGATAAGCCTGTGACAAACTTTTACAAAGAAGCTGAAGAGGTTAGTATGTCTTGAACACTGTTAAAAAATTATGTCCGTTCTTTTTTTTCTTCTTCTGATAACTCTACGTACGATTAGGAGTGTCGTATTTGTACAAAATCAGCGATCAATACTGAATCGTTATCATGCAATAGTCTCTAATCAACAATAATACAAAACCCTTTGTTTCGAAATTGACAGTAGAACCTGTTTGGAGAAGGTATGATACTGCTTATCGATTTATATAAGTTCAAGATTTTCTGTCCTGGCAACTAGTAGTATTAGCCTTAGTAACTCACCATAGTATAATTTTAAAAATCAGCAGTTTTGTGACATTCTTTCAAAGGTCACGTCCAGTCAGGACAAACCATTGAATTTAGGATAGTAGTAAAAGGAGTTGGAGTGGAAGGAGGCCTGGATTTGTTTCAAGAGGGATATTTTTATTTTTACTCAACAAACATTTTCGTTAGCTAATGCGATGGATTGATTCTGTTAATTTTGTCTTTAAATCACAGCAAAATCAATGTTTACCAGCTGTTGGGGTGGAGGGGAGGACATTTATCTCCTCAAAAAACTCCCACAATCCCTCCCTCAACGGTCATATGAAATAGAAGTTCCCGAACTGGTAGCGCGTCATTAGCTACTCCTTGCAAACACTGATCGTTACGCGTACATGTCAAGACACGCATTCAACATCTGAGTCGCACATTTATTAGTTTGATAATAGGTTTTGCACGCTTAAAATATTTAGTGTCTCTTTTAAGAGTCAGATACGTTGCCAATCATTCCTTCTCATCCTGTAGACATTAACATGTAGTCACGTGATATTTTTAAATTATGTAGTGTTAAGAATGTTCTGATTTTCCGACAGCTTAAAAATACATGGACTCCAACATGAGGGGAAACATGCACTTTTGTTAATATGAATGTCTATGTCTTAAATTGCTGATCGAAAGAGTGGCCACACGAAGAAATAAACCAATCCCATTACCAGGTGGAGACTTACCTCATATAAGTACTGTAAAGCTTTCTGCTTGACCTGAATTGACATTTTCAAGTACATAACTAAATTATTCTCTATGTGCATGGGCTTAAAACAGTATTATTATTAATAGAAGTGAATATTTTTATACGTGTCTAGATCAACGTTTTGGAATTTTGTTAGTGTATTTTGCATTATCAAGGTTATATTTTTTATTTTGTAAACATCACGATACTTCTAGAAGGTTATTTTTCATTGGATACAACTCCGGTGGCCTAGTGGTTAGAGAGTCCGCCTCGGATGTGGTAGGTCGTGGGTTCGATTCCCGGCCGAGTCATACCAAAGACTTGCAAAAATGGTACTAATAGTTGCCTCACTTGGCGCTCAGCATTAAGAGGTTAGTGTTAGGACTCGTCGGCGTGGTTTCAGGATAATGTGACTAGATGGGACATCATTCTTCATGTCTCCGGCATGATACCTCAGTGCTAGACATCATTATAAACTCATACTGCAAACATCGTAGCGATATGACTAAAACTTGTTAAAGCTACGTCACATCGAAAGCACACACACACACACACACACACACACACACACACACACACACTCATTGTTGTTTAGGTTTAGAAATTGCTAATGAGGTAAGTTGAGGTCAGGAAGGGAACAATATAATCTTGTAATTGTGAGTTTTTGTGTTCAGTTGAGCTTTTAGACTTAACACTTTTAAGTTGTATTATATGCTGTTCTTTTTTGGGCTGGAAATTTTATTTCTTCAAATTATTGAATTCAAGTGATTATTTTCTCTCTCGAAGTACAAAAGTGTTCTGATAAAACTCTTGGATATAATAATGATAGTCATTCATTGGAAGTTTGAATTAATTCAGAGCTGAAAGTTATATTACTGTGATTCTGCAAAAGACTGTTGACACATCAACACCTTTAGTGTTTGCAAAATATGGCGTATCACGCATCTGTCATTGTGCGGATAGAACCCGTCTTACATCCTCCCTTCACCAAGCAGAAGGTTGCGTTTCATCCATCACTGCACAATGTCCTTTCAAACGTGCACTATTTGGCCATACTCAGCTTGAAACCAATATCATTCAGCATTTTACTATGACACTAAAACCTATATTCTGGTTATTCCCGTTCAAATGGTACATTTATCAGTTGATATAAATCGATGCAGTGTATTTGCACACGCTCAGTAGCTTAATAAGAATCTTTAAACAACTGTATGTTGGGGTTTAGTTTTTAGCACACAAAATAAAACTATATTTACTGAGTGTATATTATCAACAGATAAGTCTGGAGGTAATAGCCACTCATGTTTTGAGAGCTATATAGTATGGTAGAGTGAATCGATAGTTTTAGCAGACAGTTCAAATATATGTTCATATATATATCATTCTGTTTTGAGCCATTATATCGCCGGTGCAGATTTCGGCAAATCAATATTTAGAATATTTTCGCGGTAAGACATCATTCTGCCTTGCAGGATAATTATAACGATGTAGACCTGACACCTCCACCCCACCCCTGAACAAAATATAGGGGAGGCCTTACATGCCCTCATCCAAAGTATGGATAAATCTGTACTGTAAATATTACCAGGATAATGATTGAACGTAGCCATCGATAGATGCTTCTTGCAAAGCTTGTACATCCATTTTTACTTCGGTATCGTATTGTAACCTATGTGATACTACATAGGACACACTTGCAGTGTACCATCTAGCATGCACATTGTTTGGCGGGAGGCATGTCTTTTGACTTTCCTTGCTGATCCGTATGTATTTCAATATAGACACTGCAGACTTTAGGACATATTTTTTTCTATCATGTGGGAAACGTTGGTTCTCCATGGGCAGAGCTTTTGTCAATCCACGAATGAAATGTTTCAGTTTCAACGGTTTACTTCTACATTATGTGATTGCTGAATGAATCGCATTGTTGACCTAAAAATGATCTTGTTGTTTTTCAAGGGATGATCACACTCAGGTGGCTAGACCTGTTACTATGTGTGAAAATGTCAAGATAGGATTCGTCACCACGTCTTCCTTAGTTCAGCACAGCTGCTTATTCAAAAGCTTGCAATTTGTTATGGTGCACATATGATGTTAGCTCCATACATGTATCGTTATATATATATATATATATATATATATATATATATATATATATATATATATATATATATATATATATATATATATATATATATATATATATATATATATATATATATAATAGAATCCTTCCAAAGCTGCCGCCGATTAAACTGTTTCTCGTGCAATGTCCACTTTGGTTCTTTCAAAGATTGGCTTACAACAACCCACAAAACATACCTTATGAATCAAACAATCCCCAAAGACTTTCAAAATTTTCTTTTGATTTTCTTGACCAAATTCTCTTTAATTAATAAGCAAGCTCGTCTTGGCGGGGTAATATGCTTGTCGGATCCTACTCAAGATCGGGAAAATAACTTTTCAGGTCCTACATGAGGTAATCCCCTATTTTGGACAAGTGTTGTTCTTATCCCTTTACCCTTTATTGCGTCGCTGGGCTGGTGGTGGGAAGAAATTGAGATGGTTTGAAACTCCTAGTTGAGCACTACTTTGATTATACGACACTTAATTTTATATTTTAACGCAACAGTGTTCAAAGGTCGTGGTAAGAGCTGAGTGAAGTTATTACAATCACGAATGCTTTTTCTTTTCGCTGTAATTAATGTATTCAAAAGGGCTCTGCGCACGATAGCAAACTACACAATCTTCGATATCTGTTATATAACATAGATATGACCAGACTGATATCATCTAATTTTCTTGTTCGATCTGAGAGTGTCCATCAATAAATGGGAACGAAAAGGAACCAACTTAATCTTTGACAGAGAAAGTAACACCCAGCATCAAAGATAAGTCAAATCCCAACACAACAGAACAACACATTGTATGTTACCTTGTTTAGTGACGTATTAATGAATCTATCGGCATTGCCAGTACGCTTCCTTAATATTCTAAAACTTTTCTTCCAACTCCATCTTCAGTAATCAGTATATAATACAATCTGTCTGTCTTTCTTTGTTTTGTTCTTTCTTTGGTTTGGGAAGTTTACTTGGTACATATAGATCTAACATATTACATTAGGTACAATTTGAAAACACTAGACCGGTTAACAAGTATCTTTTAAAAACACTAGACTGGTTAAAACGTGTTAATTTGAGAACACTAGACCAGTTAACAAGTACTTTTAGAAATACGTGTTCAGTTAAAATGCCTTTAAGCACAAGGGTTTTATCAAGTTGACTAAAATTGTTTACACTTGATGAGGAAATTCTCCTAGCAGGATATATAGACAGATACATTACAGTAGTTTACTGTACCTTTACAGCATACTCCAGATGAAATGGAGAATTCACATGGGATAGTGACATCATCCGTGGGACCCTGGTCAACTTATTTATTTGCACAGCGAACCAACGAAAATGTATGTATGCACACATATATACTGTTTCAAAAGTTTACTATCTACAAAATTTACGACAACCATTAACCGCCTTTTGTACAGTATTTATTGTACAAGTACACTAATACATTATTATTCCAAAACTTGAATACACTGTCTTCTATTGATGGCGGCGGAGAGAGCGATCCCTACAAAAGGTGATAGAAGCCTTATTTTGCCAAAATAACAGTTTAATAATAGAAGCCTTATTTTGCCGAAATAACTAGTAAAAAAAGCGGAGCCCAACAGCCGCGTTAACGTCAACACCGAATTAATGTAACGCGATAAATATATGGCGAATATCGGAGAAGCGCAGATTACTAGATTAAACAGAGACAGGTTAGCCGCTATTTAGAAATTTTTTCCGGTGAGAGATTATTTCAAGGATAATCTCCAAGCGAAACAGCAACAAAAACGCGATTTTACAGCTAATACTGAACAGTTATTTAAGCCGATAATAATTCCTCTTGAAAAGGTTGTTACCGCTACTAAAAAATAGCTAAACAAACAAAAAAGTTTCCTCAACCTCAACAAACACAACAACAATTAGTAGAACCTGAACAGCAAGATGTTGAGGTTGAGGAAGCTACCGGTGAAAGAGTTTCCTTCAATGATAAATTTCTTCTGCATAAACTTAAAGAAATAAGATATATGAATTTTAATAATAATGAAGAAGTAGCTGAATTTTTCGTTAAAAGTTTTCATCGTAGAAAAGATTATATACATTCTGATTATATCCCCATGAGTAAAACTACGTGGTATAATGGGTTATATCGTGCAATAACCGGTGTAACTAAAGTATCGGAAAAAGATAGAACGTATAGTGAACTCATGAGTGAAGCAAAGAGGATTGAATTATCTTCAACAAAAAAATCAGAACCCGGAAAGATCAAAATTATTAGAGATGAAGAAAAACAATTAGAGAGGAAAAGTCATATACCGATACGATAGAACGATATATGATATCATATGATGATACACAAGGTGCAACGGGTAAAACCGATGAAGGATCTTCTCACGGTAGTAATCTCTGTTATAGAAGTATCCTCGATGATATATCACGATTAGAAGTTCTCATCGGCGGAAAACGCGCTGAAAAATAATGAAGCCGCTGATATCTGTCAAAGATTATTTAAGGGTTTTTTATGGATATTAAAATATATCGAAGTTTTATCGATGAATTAATCGACGATTATCACAGCGATTAGATATATAACATCTAAATAAAATGTATCGTAACAACCCAAGATAAGATGTATCACGGAGATGGATTAGGTAATTTCATCTCAGGATTTTTTACTAGAATCGCTCCAAAGATTATTCCTGTGGGAAAAAAATTAATTTCAAAAGCTATAGGCGTTATCAGTAGTAAAGTTATCGGGAAGGTTGGTGATTTAGCCGGTAGCGCGTTTGATACCGTTAAAAATAAAATTATGTCATTATTTCGATAAAAAAAACCAAAAACCTAAAATATTACTGTCCACGGAATGAATGCCACCTAAAATAAGTAAACAGGTGAATGAAATAGTAGCTCAAAAATTAGCTCCGTTGATACAATCTGATGATGATTCCCATGGAAATATTACCGCTAATTTAATAGCCGGTTCTGGTCTTAGAAGAAGATTATGATTTAGATCAGTTGATTAATAATAAAATATTCCAGTCGATTATCGATGATGCCTTTGGTATGGACGCTCTTGTACCGCGATATGATTCTACGCGCAATTTTCAATTTTTCTCGTATAGTACAGCGACTCCTGATATTAGATCACTAATTGAACTCCGATTTGATGACACCTCTAAATACTATTTACCGTGTGAAGCTTTTCTCGAGGTTGAAGGACAGTTGCTAAGAAATGATAATAATAATCAGAATGATAATCTTTCAACAATTCAGATCGGTTTTGTTAATAATGGTATAATGGCGTTATTTAGCAGCGCGCAGTATTTGATTAATTATAATCGAATAGAATCTATCAATAATGACTTTGACGTCGCGACTTTGATACCAGGACTCGCGAGATACTCCGATGATTTTATCAGATCCGCCAGTTATTCAATAATGTTCGCGAAGGATATTACTAATAACGCCGATAATAATCAATTTATAGTAAGACGACCACTGAATAATGCCGGAGACGCTGTTGTCAATGTCGAAAATATGATTATTAGTCAAAACCCTAATTATAATATAGGATTTGCAACTCGAACAACGATGTTAAACTCCGATGGAAGATTTTCATGCGCGATTCCTCTCTCTCATATTTTTCGATGTTGTAGAGAAGTTAGAAAGGTTATCTTTGGGTCTAGCCATACTGTGGCACTTATGAGAAAATCGAAAGATGATGCTCTTTGGCACGGAGCTGCTGTCACCGATGGTAAAATAGTTTTATCTAAACTAGCGTTATGGATGCCTGTGATGACTCCGTCACTCGACATAGAAACACGATTGTTATCTTTTATGGATCGCGGAGGAAAATCATTATTGTCATGTTTAGACGTTACAACAGCTACTACATCAAGTTCTTCTCCGGGAATATTCACCTGGCAAGTCGCGTTAACAAAAAAAATGTTTCCGCTCCGAGACATATCTTTATCGCGTTGAAATATAAAAATCGAATAGAGGGAAATAATAAGCAGCTACGTAGCCATATGATATTTGATAAAATAAATGTCAGCGAGTTGTCACTGCGAATAAGTAATCAGCAGGATCCCGCTGAAAATGTTCTGATCGATTACGGTAATAACCAAATAGGTCGTATACATTATAGATTATGGTCTTATATGTGGCGTGATCAAAATATTGATACCGGATTACAGATATCGCAGAGGGATTTTCAAAATTTGTATCTGATCTATTACTTGTCGTTACAACAATTTGATTTATCTAAGCAATCCGTCGTCGATGTGAAGTTTTAAGCTCGTGTAAGAAGGACCGTTTCCTATTGGTTTAGCAGCGTATAGAATAATCGCGGCAATTCTGAGTTATAAGACAATGACTTTAGAAGGTGGTAATGGTAAAATGAGAGTAATCGATGCGCCTGTGGAAAACAACAATTTGATGCTATATTATTTAAATAAAAATGGCGTATAATCACGTTATTGTCACTTTGACACCTGGTCAGATAAAGAAGTTAACATCGAAAACATCTACTGGTGGTGCAAGAATAACTTTAAAGTATGCGCAGAGAGTTAATGGAGGACCTTATAAACTCTCTCTGACAAAAACTCAGCTTAAACATTTCAATGTTGCTAAAATAACTGGTACAGGAGTTCAGACAGATTTTTCATCCGCGGCGATTTCTAGTATGGTCAAATCAGGTGGATTTTTTCCTTTAATTGCTCCTATTCTCGCGGCTCTTGGAACAGTTGCGTTTTCCGGTGTTGCGGGTTGGGGTACAAGTAAACTTTTAGATGTAATTACCGGGAATGGATACAAAGAAAGGGAAGAGGTTATCTATTACCAGGAAGCCGATTTACAAGGGTCATAAACCAATAACTCCAATGTCAAATTTTGATTTAATCACCGCGGTAAATTAATCTCCAATAAAATATTTCAGGGGTGTTTTTATGAGAGACCAATTACCTAAACAACCGATTATACTAGAAACCGGTATAATTAATCTAGAAGATAATACCGGCCCGGGAATTCATTGGATAGCTTACGCGATACATCCACGATCAATTATTTATTTCGACTCATACGGGTGAGCGCCTCCACAGGAATTTATCAAGTATGTATCACCGTTAAAAATACCGATGTGGTACTCAACGATACCCACACAGACTTTAACCGATCCTCCGATATGTGGAAGAGAAGTTCTTAATGTGTTAACAGCGATTTCAACGTCACCTAATTTACCTCATAAAACCGTACACGATTATACCAGCTTTCTAAAGAGATATTAATGATATAACATGGTAGATATTTGGGGAAGATCATTACCGCGTATTAAAGATTCCTCTGGCGGAGGAGTTTCCATCGAACGAGTAAATAATCTTATATCGAGCGCGATTACGGATCTCGGATCATCGGCGGCCTTCAATGATAAATACGACGCTCATATAAATCAATTTGAACTTTTAGAGAAATCTGTTACAGATGTTCAACTTCCCATTTTCAATTTCTTTGGAGATGCAGCGGTGAATACGCCGAAACTCGCCGATGTGAAAATCTCCATCGAACGTATAGAGAAAACTCAACATGAACATTATAGATTTTGTCAAGATCAATTTACAATATAATATCGAGTTCTTGAATTTTCTAGGGGGAAAGGGGAGAAATATGCAACTATTGGCGTTAACAGGACACAAGGCCGGAGCATGGCAGCAAATACATGATAAACTTTGTTTTATCAAAGAGCGCGAACACAATGTTATTGAGGAGAACATGAAAATAGAAACAGAATTGACAGATGCAGATGAGATCCAAACGGTTGAAGATGATGAAAATCAGCATGGAGATAGACACGTTGAAAATGTGTTAATGGGAGTGCATACGCCATTGAACGTTGCTGCATCTGAAGAGCATGAACATGAATTATCCAACGTTTGTGGTAGGAATAATTCTTCAAATAACCAAGGTGACGATAATACTCTTGAAGTAGGAGCAAAACGACAAGTGGATGAGTCTGGAAAACAAGAAGATGTAAGGATAATGTGCAACTATTGGCGTTGACAGGACACAAGGCCGGAGCATGGCAGCATAAACATGATAACCACTGCTTCATCGAAGAGTACGAACAAATTGTTATTAAAGAGAACCAGGAAGGAGAAACATAACTAACAGATGCAGATGACATCCAAACGGTTGAAGATGGAGAACATCGGTATTAAGGTAGACACGCTGAAAATGTGCTAATGTGAGTGCATACACCAGTGAACGTTTCTCCATCTGAAGAGCATGAGCATGAATTATCGAACCATTGTGGTAGGAACGCCAATAATTATTTCAATAACCATGGGGACGATAGTACTCTTGAAGTAGGACAGAAACATATAGTTCACATCAGCATCGCAGCCAGTGAAAAGACTCAAGAAGAAAACAGTGGAAAAGGTTTCGATGCAGTTATGTCAATCCATGACAATGAAATGGAACTGGGATATAAAACGAACGATATAGTTCTATTAGAAAATGAAACTCGTACAGTTGACAATGCTAGGGATATGGATGCCCCACATTCGCTTGATCCAAGGTGCAATAAGACCGAAGAGCGTATTGTCTCTCCTAGCAATGATAAAGATAGACCGGAAGTGAATGTTATAGAGGAACAACTAGGAGTTTCCGATGTCTGTACTTGTCTGAAAATAGTTTGCGAGGTGATAACGACGCCGATGACTATAACGGGAATGTAGCAGTCGCCACTGCTGACGGTGTTGCAAACCCATCTGTGGAGCTGCAGTTGCAAAATCACTACCAAGGAATATTATCGGAAGACATTAGAGTTGAGGGTCACTGAGAATTATAAGCATAAATGGTTGTATGGAGTGACCTAAAAGTCGTGAATCATCACATTCGAACTCAACTAAACATGTTACCTCCATTAATAATGACTTTAATAATTAATCTATACTAATAGAGAAATATAAGTAATGTTTTGTGCTGTTTATAATATACATGTCACTAGTGAGGTGGAACATTACTTTGATTTGGAACAAAGGGAATTTACTCTCTCTCTCTCTCTCTCTCTCTCTTTCTCTCTCTCTCTCTCTCTCTCTCTCTCTCTCTCTCTCTCTCTCTATATATATATATATATATATATATATATATATATATATATATATATCTTTGTTTCAATTTGAAAAATGGAAACGTTAGAAGAGTTTACATGTAAGAATATATCGAGTTAAACAGCAATACTACTCACTCTGTACTATGCTGTACCATTTACTTTCTGATTGTATGCAATGTGTGTTAAACCGAAGAAGCAAATGTTAATATGTTGTAGCCACTAACTACACTATGTCTTTATTTGTATTTCAATTTATGTAAGCTACCCTAATTGAACTACAAGTACACTGATTTTATCATATATTCATCGATGTGCCTTTTGCTGTAATTGGCACATCTCCGGAAACGAGAGAACAATTCCTTCAAATTAGCAAGATATTTTCTTTTGAAAATTATACTTGAAAGGCACAAATAGTCGAGATTAAAATAGTCACTCAGATTAACTAAATAATGCTACAAAATATCAATAAATAATGAATTTGTTTAAAGTTGGTTTATAACATAATTTATATCTCACTCGGTGACCAACCATTAGGGCCGAATGCATGTTCTTAGTCACCAAAACCTAGATGTATTTTAGTACCATTTGCTTGATATCCAGGACACGATTGGGTAGCCGTTCCCTTTACATCAAATGCAAAATGTACCACTTGATTGAAAGCTGTTTCATTATGGAAGGAGTTGTCGCATTCGGATTCGTCAGTTTTGGCATTCGATCTTCTCTTAGTTCTCGGGTCCCTGTCTTTGTCTGTGTCTCTCTGTGGCAGTTGTTAAGGTATTTATAAGTAAATATCAATATTAGTTCCTACCGTTAGCACAACTGAACTTCGTTGAAATTTTATTTGTGTAGCGTTTTACTTTTTTTTAAAAAGAAAAGACGTTGATAGAGATATGTATCCGACTTTGTAATGTCAGTCCTTGTTTAGTGGAAAAAAGTTAACGGGTAATGTCGCAAAGCACCTGGTATGTGGCAGTCCACGAAACATTTGATTTAGTTCGTGCAGATACAAACTGAATCATTTAAAACGTAAAGCCTCTACTACGTGAGTGTACATTATATTTTGTGCAAAGATGTTCCTATTGCTCTATTGGACATGCGTGTTTACAATATGGTAAAAATCTGATGAAATATTTTGTAATGTAGGGCGGTGTATTCTTCTAGGAGTAAATTAGTGTTGATTAGCGATTTCATAGCATATAAAGTTTATGTAGAGTGATCGGGGGGGGGGGGCAGTGAAGCACTTCAGGGTATTAACGAACCGAAAATATTACCTCGGGCTAACTGTCTCTGTCGCGCTCTCTACCTATCCGTCTGTATGTATCTCTCCTGTAAAATAATATAGATGTGCCTTACACCAACGTTTTGCTGACCATGGTAAATTAAAGGCCAACATCGCCAATATTTCGAATATATTTTAATAATAATATCGTCAAATATAGTAAGAAGATTCAACGAAGAAATTATTTATAAATAAAACGTTTAAGGATCTCTAATGCAATAAATAGTATTGTTTTCAACAACAATACAATCAGTTTAAATCGGTTATGTGTTTGCGTTTATTTAAGAAGCGTTATATCCATTAGAGTTATTTTTGATTTCCAGATAGCAATGTGAGCAAACATTTTTGTTGTTGAAAACTAGTAAACTTCCATCAATTGCTATCAGGTAATATATCCTTGTATTCATTCCATTTTTAGCTGGTTCTTTATAATTGTGTTATATAAGACCCTAGACAGATTAGACTCATTAGTTATGAATTTAGAAGAACTTGTGTTATAAAACACCCAAGACAGTTGAGACTGATTAGTTATGAATTTAGAAGAACTTGTGTTATAAAACACCCAAGACAGTTGAGACTCATTAGTTATGAATTTAGAAGAATTTGTGTTATAAAATACCCAAGACAGTTGAGACTCATTAGTTATGAATTTAGAAGAACTTGTGCTATATAAGACCCTAGACAGATTAGACTCATTAGTTATGAATTTAGAAGAAATTTTGTTTTATAAGACCGTAGACAGTTTAGACTCATTAGTTGTGCGATTTAATTGTGTTATTCAGAATTTAATCTAGCTTTTACAACTTACGTTTTTTGAAACGGGATAGGTTCAATTGAAACTGTTACATATAAACATGTCTCGATATATTCATGATTGAAGTCTAAGATGCATTCTGGGTGGCGTTTGTCTAGAAATACAGAAAGAAGGATTGTAATTAGAGTTCATACATTACTGTCAAAATGTATTGCACTAATATCAAGCCATACTGACCTAGTGTTGGTATGAAAACCGTTCAAATCCCATCGCGAAAAGATATGTTCAATATAAAATAATGTAATCGTTTGCAAAATGAGTTTTAATTCATTCGGAAGCTAATGTTTTATGACATGTGAAAATGTTAACCATGTCTGTTACTAAGCTTTCTGTCAAATCGAATGAATGTATTAAGATACATACATCTGGATTAAGATTCAAAAATGGATTTCTCAGTGGTAAATCATCGTACTTACTTTTTAACGTTTGGTTTCCTCTATAGCGATGCGGATGATATCTGTCACAGAATTAGGCGAAAATTTGAACTGATTTTTGTTGTTCTTCAATTGCAAACGAAACTCACCATTTTTCTTGATTTCGTCGTACACGCATTACCTGGGGTGATTAAGTGGCGTGTAACGATTTGCATGTGCCAATTTGTAATTTACATGAAATCCGAAATACTCGTTTTACGTGGTGTACGGCAAGCTCGATGTGATTTATGTTCACCTATTGAGAGTATATAAGGCTTAGGATTTATCATAAATTTTTACGGGAACCCAAATATCTAATCGAAGGATAGATAACCTCGTCTTGCAAATCTCCAGCCAAAGGGGTGAGTGTTAAATTTACATTTCGTTTTATTGTGAATTTTATTCAGATTATCATTTCGTATAATGATGCTTTTATTGCAATTAAACGTGGAATATTTGGAATTACTAGTCACTTTTAGACTTTAAATACAATATCGTAATCTACGGCTTAGATTATTTTTGAGACAACTATTATTAGTCTGGTTTTGTTTATTATAGCTGATTCCGGAGATCTAATAACATCGTTGATTCCGTAGATCTGATAACATCTGACAATCATTGAAATTCTAATTCAGTCTGATTCAGTCTGATTCCAGCTGATTCCGTCGTTAATTCCGTCGTTGATTCAGTCTGATTCCAGCTGATTCCGTCGTTGATACCGTAGAAGTTCATCACTGATAGCGCATCTAATAACATCGTTGATACCGTCTCTGATACCGTAGCTGCTAACATAGTTGTTACATTGTTTCTGGTACCGTAGCTGCTAATAGCATCGTTGATACCGTAGCTGCTAATAACATCGTTGATACCGTAGCTGCTAATAACATCGTTGATACCGTAGCTGTTAACACATCTGATACCATCTTTTGATAAACGTCTTTGAAATCGTTTGATTTGTTGTGGGACATCTATTGTTTGTTCTGGAACATCTCTGTATAAATATCTGAATGTGATTGTGCCGTTAATTTGTGCAAACGGAATTGAAGTATCTGTCTGTGTGTCGAACTGTCTGTTCGTCAACATCTGTGTAACATGTAAATATCCGGAAAGCTAGAAGTCCGAGTGTCGGAGCTGTCTTAGAGTTGTAAAACGTCCGGGTTGACATCTAGGGGAGTGAGGAACCGTTGGTTCGGGTAGATGTTGTATGCTGTCTGAACGTATAACTGTGGTGGATCCGTGTAGGGAAACGTCCGATAATAGTATTGGTCAACCCTCGGTTCTCGGGGAAACTGGGAGACGATTCAACTGTTGCTGAATCGTGCGGTTATACAGGGGAGACACATAGGTGTATTGAAATTGTGATATAATTTAATACATTGTTGTATTTGCATGTTTATGTCAGATCGCAATAATATTTCAAGTGATCACATAGATATCAATAAAAGCTAGCAACTTGATTGAATACAAGTATATGATCGTGCTAGTTATCGCAATCCATCGTGCGATAGATAGTTTGTCGTTTGTGTTTATTTTTTTCGTAAATCATACTTGCATTTATTTAACTTTCGTAAAGGATTCTTGGATCTGTGTATAATCCAAGAGATCCCTTTACATTTGTGATTCCTTTTGTATTGTTATTTAATTTATTCATGTATTGTGAATGGTTGTGAGTGTAATTGTGGGTTGAGCGCGTGAATTATTGTGTTGTTACATCTGTATTTTTTTCATTTATAATTTATTACATAAATTTATATTTTCTTTCACAAATTGTGTTTGTATTGTTCATTTAATCCACCCTCCTCTCGGTAACAATTCTGGTACAATGGTGTCAGAAGTGGGATCGTTGGATTAAGTGAACTGTCAATCATTTTTGTGAAGGTATACATTTAATGTTTATATTTGAGCGTGACCTTCTGTTAAGATAATACTCTAGTTGGAGTTTATTTTTGTTTAGTTTACCTAGGTCCGTGTGTCCAGTATAAACGTGTTTAAAGCATTGGGTTGGTTATATATCTATATTCATATTACAATTGTCATGTCATCCCTTAAGGACTTGGTTGCCTTAGGCAAAGAATTCGGTTATGAAGGCGAAAGCTTAAGGAAATTTATTCAAGAAGAACAAGCCCGGGAAAGGGAAGAAAGGGCAAGGTCAAGGGAATTAGAAAGGGAATCCGAAGATAGGAAATGGGCATTTGAGAAGGATAAGATAGAATTAGAGAAGCAGGCCGAAAGAGAAAAGATAGAATTAGAGAAGCAGGCCGAAAAGGACAGGATAGGATGGGAAATGGAAGCGGAGGGAAGGCGATTAGAGTTAGATAAACTAGCAAAAGTAGAAATGTTAGAGTTAGAAGAAAGAGCAAAACAACGGGATCATGAGCGTAAGGTAGAATTAGCGACATCTGGAAGAGAACACGATTCTGCCTTTAGCAAATTAAGGGGCCCCAAATTACCTCCCTTTGACGATGAAAAAGATAACATAGATAGTTATCTTCATCGGTTTGAGCGGTATGCCGAAAACCAGAAGTGGAGTCAAAATGACTGGGCGCTGCATCTGAGTGCTTTATTAAAAGGTAAAGCACTGGATGTATACTCGCGACTTCCTAGGGACGATGTGTTTAAGTACGACGTCCTAAAGGAAGCACTTCTCAAAAGGTACGAGCTCACTGAACAAGGTTTTCGAAAAAAGTTCAGGTATAGCAAGCCCGATAAGGGAGAAACCTTTGGTCAGTTCACCGTCAGAATTGCGAACTATTTTGAGCGGTGGATTGAATGCGGCAAAGCGGTGAAAACGTTTGAAGGGTTGACTGATTTCTTGCTCAGAGATCAATTATTTAATACAGTTGGGCGAGAATTAGATCAATTTCTGAAGGAGAAAGTCTTCACGAACGTAAAAGATATGGCTAAGCAAGCCGATTTATTTGCCGAAGCTCATGGGGGAACCCAGAACGTGGTTTTGAAAGATTTTAAGTCTGGAAACCAGTCTGTAAGACCTATGCCTAGGGAGCCTGTAAAATCAGCTGAGGTAAAAAGGTCAGTTGGGAATCCAGTTTTTCAGCGTGTGCGGTGTTTCTTGTGTAATGCATTGGGTCATGTTCAAAAAGACTGTCCTAAAAGAAAGGCACTTATACATAAGGTAGCAGTGGCTATACAAAGTAAAGGTATATCCGATAACAACGTACATGTAGAACCTTGTATTCATTCACTTGGCACGTGTTTATTTCCTGAAGCGCGTGTACCAACCGCGAGAGGGTTTGTCAACGGTCGAGAAGTCGTGGTATTGCGTGATACTGGTTGTACGAGCGTAGTGATCAAACGTAGTCTCGTGCAGGATAACCAAATGCTCGGGTGGGAATCCCCATGTATGTTACTTGATCAGACGATGGGTCGCATTCCCGTAGCAAGGATCACAGTAAAAACACCTTTCTTAACGGGAACTGTTGATGCCCTTTGTATGGACAATCCTATTTACGATCTGACGATCGGTAATGTTGAAGGTTCCCGTCTTCCAACCATGGCCGAATTTAAAATACCTTTGGCTCAGGCAGTCGAAACGCGAGCGCAAACACGGCGAGAGAAAACCGCGTTTCATAAATTAATAGTCCCTGAATCGATCTCAGGAATTTCCCGTGATGATTTCAAACAAGAGCAAGATCGTGATGAATCCATCAGAACAATTGTTGAGAAAATCACGTCCGGCGCGATTAAACATTGCAAGCGTGGGGGTAGCTCTAGATTCGTACGCAAGAACGGATTAATTCATAGGGAGTTTAGCGCTCGGGAGGGTAAGAAGTATTGGCAAGTGGTCGTACCCCAGAGATATAGATCTCAAGTACTTAGGGTGGCGCATGAGTCAAGCATGGCAGGACACCTAGGTAAGGCTAAGACCACTAGCAGGGTAGTCGCTGAATTCTACTGGCCAGGTGTTAATGGCGATGTCACACGGTTCTGTAGGTCGTGCGACGTATGTCAGAAAACCGTTTGTAAGGGAAGGGTCACAAGGGTGCCCTTGGGACAGATGCCATTAATAGATACACCGTTTAAAAGAGTGGCAGTAGATATTGTAGGACCAATACACCCAGTTACCGAAAGAAAGAATCGGTACATACTTACTCTGGTTGACTACGCAACCAGATACCCCGAAGCCGTAGCGTTACCAACTATTGAAACGGAAAGGGTAGCTGAAGCATTAGTTGATATCTTCAGTAGGGTAGGGGTGCCAGAGGAAATCCTCACTGATTGTGGTGCCCAATTCACCTCTGACCTCATGGGTGAAATAAGTAGGCTGTTATCCATCAAACAGCTAAACACTACCCCATACCATCCGATGTGCAATGGACTGGTAGAGAAGTTTAATGGTACCCTGAAAAGCATGCTGAGGAAGATGTGCGCGGAACGTCCGCAAGACTGGGACCGTTATTTAAACGCTGTTTTGTTCGCGTACCGTGAAGTACCGCAGGAAAGTTTAGGGTTCTCGCCCTTTGAACTGTTGTATGGTAGAACAGTTCGAGGCCCGATGCGGATACTACGCGAACTATGGACTGGTGATGTCGCGAACGAGGAAATAAAAACAACTTACCAGTACGTTTTAGATTTAAGAAACAAACTTGAGAGTACATGCCAGATGGCACGTGACGAATTGATTAAATCGGGGCGGAGATATGCCAAGTATTACAACCGCAGAGCGCGTAATAGGAAATTTCTTGTGGGAGATCAGGTGCTATTGCTTCTTCCAACGAGTTCGAATAAGTTATTAGTCCAGTGGAAAGGTCCATATGAAGTTAAAGAAGTAAAAGGTGACATGGACTATAAAATTGACATGGACGGTAATGTAAAGACATTCCATGCAAACATGCTCAAGTTATACATCAAGAGACAGAGCGACAATGTCAATAAGGGGAGTTGAAAATATAGGCGCAGACTACTTGAGTAGGGCATGATGGGAAATTTGTATGAATTTGCCCAGTAATAAAATCCAGTTTGTAGTATAACCAGTGTAAATGTTGTAAGATATCATCAGTAGTTATTTTTCTTCTATTCTGTGTTAGTTTTAAAAATGTGTACATTTTTATTCTTAGGGGGGAGGTATTGTCACAGAATTAGGCGAAAATTTGAACTGATTTTTGTTGTTCTTCAATTGCAAACGAAACTCACCATTTTTCTTGATTTCGTCGTACACGCATTACCTGGGGTGATTAAGTGGCGTGTAACGATTTGCATGTGCCAATTTGTAATTTACATGAAATCCGAAATACTCGTTTTACGTGGTGTACGGCAAGCTCGATGTGATTTATGTTCACCTATTGAGAGTATATAAGGCTTAGGATTTATCATAAATTTTTACGGGAACCCAAATATCTAATCGAAGGATAGATAACCTCGTCTTGCAAATCTCCAGCCAAAGGGGTGAGTGTTAAATTTACATTTCGTTTTATTGTGAATTTTATTCAGATTATCATTTCGTATAATGATGCTTTTATTGCAATTAAACGTGGAATATTTGGAATTACTAGTCACTTTTAGACTTTAAATACAATATCGTAATCTACGGCTTAGATTATTTTTGAGACAACTATTATTAGTCTGGTTTTGTTTATTATAGCTGATTCCGGAGATCTAATAACATCGTTGATTCCGTAGATCTGATAACATCTGACAATCATTGAAATTCTAATTCAGTCTGATTCAGTCTGATTCCAGCTGATTCCGTCGTTAATTCCGTCGTTGATTCAGTCTGATTCCAGCTGATTCCGTCGTTGATACCGTAGAAGTTCATCACTGATAGCGCATCTAATAACATCGTTGATACCGTCTCTGATACCGTAGCTGCTAACATAGTTGTTACATTGTTTCTGGTACCGTAGCTGCTAATAGCATCGTTGATACCGTAGCTGCTAATAACATCGTTGATACCGTAGCTGCTAATAACATCGTTGATACCGTAGCTGTTAACACATCTGATACCATCTTTTGATAAACGTCTTTGAAATCGTTTGATTTGTTGTGGGACATCTATTGTTTGTTCTGGAACATCTCTGTATAAATATCTGAATGTGATTGTGCCGTTAATTTGTGCAAACGGAATTGAAGTATCTGTCTGTGTGTCGAACTGTCTGTTCGTCAACATCTGTGTAACATGTAAATATCCGGAAAGCTAGAAGTCCGAGTGTCGGAGCTGTCTTAGAGTTGTAAAACGTCCGGGTTGACATCTAGGGGAGTGAGGAACCGTTGGTTCGGGTAGATGTTGTATGCTGTCTGAACGTATAACTGTGGTGGATCCGTGTAGGGAAACGTCCGATAATAGTATTGGTCAACCCTCGGTTCTCGGGGAAACTGGGAGACGATTCAACTGTTGCTGAATCGTGCGGTTATACAGGGGAGACACATAGGTGTATTGAAATTGTGATATAATTTAATACATTGTTGTATTTGCATGTTTATGTCAGATCGCAATAATATTTCAAGTGATCACATAGATATCAATAAAAGCTAGCAACTTGATTGAATACAAGTATATGATCGTGCTAGTTATCGCAATCCATCGTGCGATAGATAGTTTGTCGTTTGTGTTTATTTTTTTCGTAAATCATACTTGCATTTATTTAACTTTCGTAAAGGATTCTTGGATCTGTGTATAATCCAAGAGATCCCTTTACATTTGTGATTCCTTTTGTATTGTTATTTAATTTATTCATGTATTGTGAATGGTTGTGAGTGTAATTGTGGGTTGAGCGCGTGAATTATTGTGTTGTTACATCTGTATTTTTTTCATTTATAATTTATTACATAAATTTATATTTTCTTTCACAAATTGTGTTTGTATTGTTCATTTAATCCACCCTCCTCTCGGTAACAATTCTGTTACAATATCGTTTTGTCATTTTCGTCTTCTAACTCTTATATCACTTTTTCACTCTGAGAGACATTTCTGCAGTGGCATGAATACGAAATAAACGTGAAAAATACATGGACACATTCTGAGCTTTCTATTTGAAGATGCTTAGATTGAAAAACATGGCTCAGGAGACCTTACACAAATTCTGATTAAGTCTTATCCCAATCGTTTTGATGATGTGATGTTTCTTATATACAATACATATAATTTTAGAATGTATTTTTAGATGCATATATTAGTTGCATGTAGATTCGAATATTTAAGATGCATTAAGAATTAAAAACCTCAACATTTGAGACGACGAAATACATTTTTGATGTGCAGCTGCCATTAAATGGAGCGATTCATTTATTAACGTTAGAAATCATTCCCGATCGAATTCATTCAAACCATTATGTTATGCAGTATACTTTGAACCATTGCATTAATTTGGATGTGAGTTCACGTCTTGGATTTAATTATTTGATTTAAGGTCATGTTTGGAAACATTTCATTCGACTCCTCTGTCCTGAACGTTTGTTGTAAATTTAGGACGCGTACTTTACATAATTATTTTCGTGTTTTACTTTATCGTATCTGCCTTACGTGGCAGTATAAGTGTCAATAGTTTGCTAACTGGCAATGGTATACATATGGAGAATGGATTGTCTGTAAAATTGAACGTTTATGATTAATATTCTTTATGTGATGTATTGTTCCGTATGCAGAAGAGAGGTGTCAGTTACTATCAGAAAGCAATTGAACGAACACACAGAGGGCTGTATTATTAAGGTGAAACCAACTAGACCTGAAAGAGAAAGTAACGCACACGGCAAAATGACGATCTGTGAAAAAGTGATTGACGTGTTACAAAGCTCTAACAAACTAAGACCCAATAGAACATAAATGGTTAGAGTTAAAGTTGCAAATGTAAGAAGCTCTTGTTTATTTTGATGGGTAGCAACATGCAAAATACATGGTTGTACCGAGTTGTGTCTGAAGTGTCGAAAAGTGATTGTAAAATGCTTGTGGGAAAAAGTTACTTGAGATAATTTGTCTGAAATTATTATTCTGGTGTACAGTCGTTTGCATTGTAATCTCTCCTATTCTGAGAAAGTTATAGGAAGCCAATGCAAACATGGCCAAATACATGGTATGCATGAAATGGTCGGAGATGGTATGCATCCTAGAAACTGTAAGATAATCCATTTAAACGTTGTCAATTGGCAAACGAGTATCATGAGCTTTTCTGTCAATGATGCTGCATTGTTTTGTTTTATTAAGTGCGCTATGAAAAGGGAAAATTTGGTTCTTGAACTCAGAGACAGAACGTGTTCAAGGTATCTGATGTGATTTGTTTAAAATAACGTCCACTCCCGCTTATCAGTGATTTGTGTGCTTGCGTAGCTGGGTGTAGGATGGTTTCAAGCAAATGGTCAAACATACTCTCTAGCTGCAAAAGGTTTTAAGAAGTGGAATGCGATGATGGTATCCGTATAGGAAGCCATTCGTGGAAACTCAAAACCTGTTAGCGAGAAAGGGTATCGATGAGTTGACCAGGTATATGTCATGCCTTTAGCAAGATAGTTAATTTAAGGCACGTGAACAAATTTGCGATTTTGTGTCCTTAATTACGATTAAAAAATGAATGCAAATACATTTATTGGATAAATGTTCTCCCCAGACCTCAACTGCCTTCACGATGGTGTGGAATTGTCGAAGCGTTATATTTTTATTTGCCAATATCTGATCCTAAACGCCATGGAAATAGTGTGTAAGTAGAAGGTAACGTATCCGAATGAGGCATAAGCATATATGTATAAGTCCATGCAGGCGGACGTCATTCAAATGTCAGTTAATCATAACGATTTATCTTTAAAATTGGTTTAAAGGTTTTGCCTGTCCCTAAAATCGTCTGTTATCTTGTTTGTTAATCTAATTTGGTATTGAGGTTTTGAGATACCAATACCAACAGAAAGGTACATGGATGGAATTGTTGGCCCAGAAATGATTGTCATACATATTTTAATTCTTCATCTAAACAACTATTTTATACTAGTTGAAAGTCACACGCTAGTAATAAGTGGTCAGAGAGATAGGTCATTGATGGCATTCGATTTTCACCAATTGCCTCACCGGATGGAAACGAAAGGATAGGCATGTTAATGACCTATTAAGGGAAAAGAGATGTTTTATATCATATGAATACAGGTACCGATAGAAGATTTTAGCTCAAGGTAAGATGTCACAGGTCAGTCTGAAATACTAAGTGATGCTTAACAAATACAGTAAAATATTTTTAGTAAAAAGTCTGATTTTAACAGAGAGCAGTCAGTGATGCACAGACTTTTAATGTGCCATTTATTGTCATGTATTTACCAGTAAAAATAAGATAGATGTTTATAATGGACAGAATGGGTCTTTGGTTATTCAGTACTTGGTATAATGGTACCATTGTACAACTCCAGGTAGGCTGAGCGTAAGGTATAAGGAACATTGTATTCAGAAATAAACAACAACACTAGCTGTTATTGGTGCATTATGTAAGAGTTGTACTTTCTTTTGGGGTTAAATAAAAGTTAAGCCTCTTGGCAAAATGTGAAATTAATTTAATTCATAGCTAGATCATATTTTGTAATTTTTGATATTTTTTAAAATGTAGGACACATGGGTGATACTGGGTCTGTTGTGACTAGATAACTCTTACCCCTGTCTAGTTCCAGCAGAGTTATCTCTCTTAAATTCAATTGAGTACCTGGTTCTGTCCTTGTCAAATTGACATTCTAACTTTTGTTCTCTATGACAGTATGTGTCATGCATGGTGAAGTAAGATAGAAAGTATATTTATTTCATAAAACATTAGCATTGAGGTCTATGGAAACACAATTGATACCGTGATACCATATACATGTTCTTCATCTAAAATATTTACATTTAATAAAGTATAATAAATAAAAAAAAAATTATCAGCTCATTATTTTGCATGTACATATCAATTAAGTTTCCAATAACTTCAATAAGAAAGTTTTAATATCTCATATATGAATTAATTATCCATGTGATATATAGTGAACCAAGAAAATCTACATGCAAGGGTACAAATTACATGAGACAAAGAAATAAGTATGGTAAGGCAAAACAGCAGACAGACAGGCACGTTAATGGAATGGTTGACCCAGAATGTATTAAGCCTTTAAGGGTACAGACATGTTTTATATCATATAAATAAAGGTACCTAAAGAAATTTAAGCAATACAAAATCATTTCAAGAGAAAATGCGTAATTGCTGAAACATTTTTCTCAGAATGTTTTATGAAGTTTTAAAATCCATTTTCTGTTGAGATAATGAGATCAAAATACTTGGAAAAAACTAATATTGAATATATTTGGAGAGATATTTATATTTGCTTAAAAGTCTTGCAAAGATCTTGAAAATGTTTTAGTTACTTAACCTAAATGGCAAGTAAGGGTTATTACAAAAAGACTTAATATGGACAAAATATCAGAATGGTCACATTTTTCCTTGAAAAAATTATCATCAAACTATCATCTGGGAATGCAAGAAATACAAAATAATAATTACCATAGATCTAATTATATTTGATAAATGTACTAGTGTTCTAGTGACTTGAGGGTATGACTATTGAAGAGTGATAATCGGGATACAAAAACAAAGGCATTTCCCCTTTCACCACTCTTGTGCTGCACAAATATACGACAGTTTTTACGATCATCACGCAGTTAAAAAATGTGTAAAATATAAATAGTTGCATTCAGTCTTATTCCATAAGTGAAACTTCTCTACAAGTTACTACCTTGTAGAGAACAACATCACCAAAACATTAATGAGTAGAATTTTAAAGTGATCATACATTTTATCCCTATTAAACAGAATATAACTGAATTTAAACAATAATCTAACACATGAAGAAGATGTACATTTTTACACACAAAAAATCCTACCAGCTTTAAGTGTGTATGTTTGTGATTTGGATTATAACATAGATTTAACCATTTTGCAGTCATATCGCTACGATGTTTGGAGTGTGACAGTTTATAATGATATATAGCACAAGGACATCATTCAGCAGACATGTATCATGATGTCCCACCCAGTCAAAATATCATGACACCGGACCAACCAGTCCTGTCATTTACATCCTAATGCTAAACGCCAAGCGAGTCGGCTGCTAGTACCATGTTTAAAAATAAGTCTTTGGTATGACATGGCTGGACTTAAACTCATGAAATCCCGCATCCAAGTTTGATTTTTTTAACCACTAGACCACTGGAGCAGTCATCAAATGATAGCTATATACATTATATTGTGTCCATTTCAGCTCGTTTACCATAGTTTGATAACAGATCGTTCTAAAATTAAGGCATAATTAACATGCATACTCAGTTCAAAACCGAATTCATCTGTAATCTTGATGACAAAAACCTGTAGATATTGATGATGTAAAGCTATAAAAGTGTAATATAAAATCGACGTGAAATACTGTCTCTAGATTTAGAGTCAACAGTCAGGTGTTTCCTAACCTATCTGTGGTTTTACCCTGACTTGAGTTGTCACTGGAGCGTTTAACATTGACTGCTACAAGGATGCATATTAACACTTTTTTGTGTGCATAACATGACATACTTTAGATAAAGGTATTCGAGTTGATATTGATGCACTTCATATATTCTTATCCAGCTTATGAAAAAAATAAATGTCAAGATCACGTTCGTTTAGTATGTGTTGTTTCCATTTCATCCATATTTTATTTTTGTTTGTTTGTTTGATTAGGATTTTTAACGTAGCTTTAACAATTTTTCAGTTATATCGCTACGATGTCTGCATTGAGGCAGTTTTTATAGTGATGTCTAGCACTGAGACATCATGCCGCAGACATGTAGCATGATGTCTCACCCAGTCACATTATCCTGACACCAGGCCGACCAGTCCTAACACTAACCTCTTTATGCTGAGCGTCAAGCGAGGCAGCTGTTAGTACCATTTTTGTAAGTCTTTGGTATGACTCGGCCGGGGATCGAACCGACGACCTCCCGCTTCCGGGGCGGACGCTCTAACCACTAGGCCACCGATGCGGTTCCATATTTTATTACGTTATAAAGAAGGGTTTACATTAGAGAGGTGATTTCTTTTAGTAGAGTGACAAATAAAGTAGGTTCAACAGTCTTGCAATTGTTTTCTTTTACAGCTCTGTCTACAGGAGATGACAATTGTGTGCGTTGTCCAGGGAAAGCCCTTTATTGGGAGAACAGGAAGCGCCATCTGGTATAGGAAATACTCCGTTACCGACCCCACATTCTCTGCTTGGAGGAAGTCGACAAATTAAGCTTTTTCCAGGAATCCTTGATCAACCAAACTCACCACTTTACAGTACAAAGCATTTGATTTTGTCAGAATCAGACAGTATTGTTCTTCAGGATGAATCCGGTTTGGACACAAAAAAGATGTCTGTAATATGCAAGTACCAGTTAAAGGGAGACAACTCAAAAGAATCCGTCCCTGAATTTTGTGTTGCTGTGACACATTTAAAAGCCAAGAAAAGTTTTGATGAAATGCGGTTCCAGCATAGGGAAACATCTCAAATATTTGGATAAATATAGCACAATTCCTTTCTTCATTTGTGGTGACTTCAATGCAGAACCAACCGAAGCTGTGTATGATTTGTTCCAGAAATCAAGATTTGGACTTGTTAGTGAATACACTCACTTAAACAAAGAAGGAAAGGATCCACCGTGCATAACATGAAAAATTCGAGAGAAATTTGGAATGAATAAAGAAAACTGCAAGACTATAGACTACATCTGGCGCACCATAAAGAGGATCAATGTGAAATCAACACTGGCTTTTCCATCCGTTGAGGCAATTGATGAAAATCGACTGCCATCAATGACCTATCCCTCTGACCAATTATTACTAGCGTGTGACTTTCAACTAGTATAAAATAGTTGTTTAGATGAAGAATTAAAATATGTATGACAAACGTGTTTTTCTTTAATTTAAACAAGACATATCTGCTTCAGGGCATATTGAAGGTTAATTTCAAAGCATACTCAGTACATGTAAATTACCAAAGTTTAGAAAGATATTAGACCTTCCAATGTATTTAAACATTTTACTTGCAAACAGGCAAGTGAATTTAAAATTTTACTCCCATTTAAGTTTTCACATTTTATGCTTAAGAATTAATATACATAACATTTTCTTTAAATATTGAACAATATTTCATTAAAAAGAAGAATTACATTTTTTAGATAAAATCATACATATGTCTTTCATATCTTAATGTAGAAAAAAAGACTTGGAATTACAAAAAGGGTTATATTTATCAGATGTGACCTTTCATGGCTAGAAATACACATTTGGATATTTTCTTGCCAACTTGTAAATTAATGTGCCAAATGAAATGAGCAGCTGGAATTTTGAAGACCTAAGTTATTATTTTCTGACTAAATACTATATATGTTTTTAATGCTGAGTGTATCATATCTTTCAACTGAATTAAAAATTAAAGAAAATTATCTGTGTGCCTGTTTTTCGGTTCTTTGTTATTGTTTTCCTTTCAAATTGTGAAACTTAATTAAAGATTAAGAATTATTTGTGGTTCACCTGACTTGTTTTCATCCAATTTAAAATATACATGGCAAGTCAAGATATTCAAGTTGGATATATCTTAACTTGAAAAACAGCATTTTGAAAGTTTTTTTAGAAGATGCATACCGGTACATTGAATCCTGTCCATTGCAGAAACAGCAGTAGAAGATTTTAAAGAAACATGCACCTACATGTATATGCAAATTCAAAACTTAATTTTAATGATACTCCGTTCTATTTTGAATGAATGCCTTGCTAAGATTCTCGAAGATGCTGAAATCCACTTAGAAGTATGCATACTGTTACTGTTTGGATACAGAAGAATTATAATTGGTATATCAGTATCAAACCTGTAGTGTGTGAGGAAGGAGACTAGGTGGAGCCACATAGGTTAGATCTTTGCATACAAGGGATTAAGACATGGTGGCCAGGTCATCTCATCGACCTTTGCATCCATTTATTGTTTTATTGTAGCATTGGAAACATTTACGAAATTTTAGCTAAATTCCACCGACACACCGGTGTCTGTGATTAATTGGTTCTCGGTGATTTCGGCTTTGTTTTTGTTGACAGTGCATTGTCTGTGATTCGAAGCTTCTCAGTGATTTCGGCTGTGGATTTGAATAAAGCACAATTCCTCTCTTTATTTGTGGCGATTTTAATGCAGAACCAACCGAAGCTGTGTATGATTTGTTCAGAAATCAAGATTTTGACTTGTTAGGGTATACACTCACTTAAACAAGGAAGGAAAGGAATCACCGTTCACAACATGGAAAATTCGAAGGGAATTTGAAGGGAATAAAGAAAACTGCAAGACTATAGACTACATCTGGCACACTAAAAAGGGGATAAATGTGAAGTCAATACTAACATTTCCATCCAGTGAGGCGATTGGTGAAAATCGACTGCCATCAATGACCTCTCCCTCTGATCACTTATCACTAGCGTGTGACTTTTAACTAGTATAAAATAGTTGTTTTGATGAAGAAATAAAACAGGTATGACAAATGTTTTGATCTTTTATTGAAACATGATATATCTGCTTTAATGCTTGTTGAACTTTAATTTCAAAGCATACTCAGTACATGTAAATTACCAAAGTTTAGAAGTAGATTAGACCTTCCAATGTTTATAACATTTTACTTGCCAAAAGGCAAGTGAATTTTAAATTTTAATCACCCATTCAAGTTTTCACTTTTTATACCTAAGAATTGCTACAGATAACATTTTCGTTAAATGTTTTACAATATTTCATCAAAATAATTACATTTTTATAAAATCATACATATGCCTTTCATATCTTAATGTAGAAAAAAACTTGGAATTCCTAAAAGTGTTATTTTTCAGACTTGACCTTTCATGACTAGAAATACACATTTGGATATTTTGCTTGCCCACTTGTAAATTAATGTGCCACAGGAAATGGGCAGCTGGAATTTTGAAGACCTAGTTGTTATTATCTGATATGATGCTATATATGTTTTAATGCTGCTTGTATCATTTCTTTCCATTGAATTAAAAATTAAAGACAATTTTGGGCCTGTTTTTGTGTTCTTTGTTATTGTTGTCCTTTCAAATTATGAAAGTTAATGAAAGATTAAGAATTATTTGTGATTCACGTGGTTTGTTTCTATCCAAGGTAAAACATACATGGCAATTCAACATATTCTAGTTGGATATATCTTAACTTGAAAAACATACCATTTTGAAAGTTTATTAGAAGATGCATACCGGTACTTTGAATCCTGTCCATTGCAGAAACAGCAGTAGAAGATTTTAAAGAAACATTTTAGTGTTATGAGTGATACATGCACCTACATGTATATACAAAATAAAAACCTAATTGTTATGATACCCCCTTCCTAATTTGAATGAATGCCTTGCTAAGATTCTCGAAGATGCTGAAATCCACTTAGAAGTATGCATACTTTTAATTTTTGGATACAGAAGAATTATAATTGGTATATCAAGATGGTTTTGTTGTCAAAATTGTCTTATACTTGGTCCATTTGTAGAAAGCGAGTATCAAACCTGTAGTGTGTGAGGAAGGAGATTAGGTGGAGCCTGAAAGGTTAGATCTTTGCATACAAGGGATTAAGACATGGTGGCCAGGTCATCTCATCGACCTTTGCATCCATTTATTGTTTTGATGTAGCATTCGAAACATTGATGAAATTTTAGCTAAATTCCACCGACACACCAGTGTCTGTGATTCCCTGGATCTCGGTGATTTTTGCTGTGTTTTTGTTGACAGCGCATTGTCTGTAAAATTCTCTGGTTCTCAGTGATTTCGGTAGTGTTTTTGTTGACAATGCCTTGTCTTGATTCCCTGGTTCTCGGTGATTTCGGCTGTGTTTTTGTTGACAGTGCCTTTTCTGTGAGTCGATTCTTCTCAGTGATTTTGGCTGTGGTTTTGTTGACAGCGCATTGTTTGTGACTCCCTCGTCCTCAGTGATTTAGGCTGTGCTTTTGTTGACAGCACCATGTCTGTGATTCGCTGGTTCTCTGTGATTTTAGCTGTGTTTTTTTTGACAGTGGCTTGTGGCCTGAAAACATTATTGTTGATATCCATATTGGATGTTTTTGTTTTTCAGCTTAATATTGAAATACTGGTAAGGTTGCCCAGTTCAGCATTAACAACAACGTCTTAAAATAGGCTTTGGTAGATAGCCTGCTAAATTCCACATTAGCTCCTCTTTGGGTCACATTGCTTGTATGTCTATAATGTTGACAAGCATTTTTATATTCTGTTAAGTGTACATAAGATAGTAAATAAGTGTTTGCAGGTTTGAAGAATGCTTCAGTGACAAGATGTCTGAATATTGGGCTGTTAATATGAGTTTGCATCTGAATTCTTTCTATGAAAAAATAGAAAACACATTCACATGGCAATGCAAGCAAGTATGAATTAAAATATGAATGATGTTGAAGAGTTATTACATATGTGATGCCAAGTATGTCAGGTTATGTTGAGGAATCCATGCTAGCAATGCTTATTTCCAATGTGACCGACCTCATCTGCATCAATGCAGAAAGACAACTCGGAAATGCTTGACTGATTTCGTCCTCATGAGTAAATCAAAATTCAAAATTCAAATAAACGAAGACCTGGCAAGTGATCCTGGGTAATTGAAGACTTTGTGTGAATTTTGTTAGTCCTCCAAGGTAGTAGAATACATTTTCCTATTTTGTTCATTTACAAGACACTTTGCATCTACAAGAGGTTCTGTCTCCCACCACTTTTTCCTAAACATCGTTTGGTAGCAAGTCAATGGTGAGCATGAGGAGCAAAAGCATTGTTTTGTATCGTCATAAATGAAAAGAAAACTTGATAATGTGGTTGATGTTGGGTTTAGAATAGGCATGTACAAATTTAATCTTGTCATCTCAAACTAGCCATCCATCACACCATCGTCCTGCCATTTTGCATGATTTGCATTGCCCTTATGGGTCAACAGGACTGTTTGGTCCAGAAATTAACATTCTGGATAGCTGTCTAAAACCCAAATATATGACCGAGAGGAATTGTACAAAAAAACCTACCATTACGCTCCATGGAGTTGCCCTCACCATTGCATGAATCAAAGGTTAAAATCTGGAAATTAAAGATATGACATGTGCCACTGAACGTCATATTGACGTTGTTGATAATTCCATTCTTGACATAGGTGTCATAATCGTTGTATATGTTAGCTCATACAAGTTTACACTCGAAAGCCTCACAAGAAACCTAGATGTATCCTGCATTTGTAATTCTGTTGTTAATGATATGAGAACCTTTTGTCAGGAATGAAGAATACTGAAAATCTCAAATGCAAAATATGTGGGATTGGATGCATCTGTATAGTTTGCTGTAGGTTATACATTATTCAGTTTCGTCTAATACATTTTATGACCTGTCTGTCCAAATCACAATCTACTTCCCGTTGCTCATTTTCAATCATCGAATCGGCCAAACCTCATTCAGCAGTTTCATTGTCGATCTTACTAATTTGTGCTGACATTGTTGGCATTGATGGAAGTACACCCCCTGGTTCAGACTTGGTTGCCAAGTCACTAATGGTAGTCAATTTAGAATCGATTGGATTGCCATCGATCTTAGATTTTAAACTGATTTGCAGCTATAGACCATTTGTATTGTAGCTTGATTAGCAAAAGGTGCATGCTTAAGGTCAGGGTCACTAGAACCTTTGGCTCCACTGTGAACAATCTTTGTGCTACATCAATGAGACAGTTTCATAATATGTCATGTAAACAGGTTTTCTAGGATTTACAACATGCATGGTACATTTAAGAAGACCAAGAACATTCTCTTTGGCAGGAACTTGTACGTAAGGTACATTTGAGATCATACTGCTTGGCACATTTCGCTGGATCTCATTAAGAACAGCCTCCATATACACAAAGAATGTATCACACGTCAAATTCCATCCCATATAGATGACCTAAACATTTAGTTTGGTCGTAGACGTCAGCATAACGTATACAACAGACATGTCTCAAGCATTATATTTTATGATAGTTATCTTTCTATGACAGATGAATGCCTACAGTAAATAACACTACACCCGGAAGGCTGACATACAACAAATGATGTTGATTTTATTAATAGTGTAAGAGTGGAGGTCATGGCGGCGACCTACCCTTACTCAGTAATTTCTTTTCTGCGTTAACATATTGTGTTATCCATGCAATCTTTTATAATTTACTATTCTTTCTTTCAGATTTTAATGTGCTCTATTTTTATTTATAAAATTTTTTTCATCATCCTGCCTTATTTTAAATCCCATGGAATTAAATCAAAGTTTTATCCTGATAGAGATTTATCTAACGATCTATGTAAGGGTACACCGAATCGATGGTTGGATAGATGATACATTCTATATTCGTATATTTTTAGTGTTTTAAAGTACAAATATAGAATCGAAAATATACTGCAGAAGCCAAATGGATATTTGTTTAACCCGTTATATCAAAACCCTTTTTTGGGTTCAGTTTACTGTCTCAGTCCTTTGCTTGCTGCGTTTTTACATAGCCTATATTGAAATTGTACGACCAAATATTTCGACGCCTAATATGGAATTCATCTTCATCGGTGATTTATATATAGTTCTTTTCAATCGAAATCATAAATCCTCTAATGGTGATGATTCTCTCTTACAACCTTTACCATCCTTCTGATAAACCATCAAATGTACTCGAATCAACATCTACTTTTATTAATCACAAGTCATGAGCATTCCATATACGGCACCATTTTGTGCCTGCATGCTTCTACCATTATCCGTTTTGTATCGCACATAAACAATCCATCCTAACTATACAGAACTACTAACATATTATTATATATAGACCTTTCAATCATTTTTATACCAATTTGTTCCTCTATGAACTATCGCCAGAATTCTAGAATGTGCCATTGTTTACGTTATATCCGGGCTTTGCTGTAATTCTGACAGGTTTTACTTAAATGGTTCACTGAAATCCAAAAGGGTTAAGCAATACATTTCTCAACATTAATGATAATGAAATAGCTAGTAAACTGTATAGCAACTTTTATGACCAAAAGCAAATACAATTTGGGTAAATGGAACAAGTTATTTTATAAGGATGGATAAAACTTTCAATCGAACTAAGTTTTGGAATAAATGACACAAAGATCAACTGGAAATCATTTGCTATGCATTATTGCGTCCAATTCTTTCTTTGTCAATGATGATTTTTTAAAAATATAACTATATAAGATAGTTTGCAGGAATTGTTCCCATTTATCAGTAATCCATTGTACAAACAATGCTATTTTTAAGCGACTCTTCCTCCATAAATTGATATGTAGAAGAACGAGTACCTTTTGATATGGATTTCTTGTTATACATAGATTTCCTGACAATGAAGATTATAACATTCTTTCAAAATGAGGTACCTGGACAGATAGCCAAAATATTTTTACTTGCTGCGCTCATATTGCTCCTGCTCACTGACCGCTTAATTAATTGCTTAGAAGATAGTGATGTCCATGATACCCTGAAGGAATCTAGAGATTTTCCTAGTCAAGTAAGCGGGCCTAAGGAATATCCATGGAGTTATATACCTTTATCTGTCTGGCCGTTCATTCAAAGATAATTGGTAAAACACTTCTTTACCCATCTTTCACGAACATAATTTTTACAATGTAAATTACATAGATTCTAGGAGTCCCGAGTGGCGGAGCGGTTTAAAGCGCTTTCCGTTACGGATCACTGCCACCTCACTTTTGTCTGCGTGGGTTCGAGACTCAGATTCGACAAATGTGAGTATGTGAGAAAGCTTGCCAGTAGCTTCTCGTGGGTCGGTGGGTGTTCTCGGGAGTTTTCCAGGGTTCTTCCTCCACCATTAATACTGGCTGCCATGTATAGCCTATCTTATGCTGAAAAATCGCGTTAAACCCTAGAGCAACAACATTATGTATCCTAATCATCGGCATTAAGAAGAAATAATTGCTTCTTTTGAACTACTTGTTAAGAATAGTAGACTATTGGTAAGCTGCTATTTTAAATGCATGTAAAATCACATGGGATGTCTTCATTGGTTTAATCACAATATTCTTTTGAACAAATGACAGCCTACACATCTAGAACTATTACGGACAATTTGCTCACGTTGCACCTATTCAACAAGACTCAGAGTGTCAGTGTTAGAAACCACTTATCAGCATTAGAAACTGAAAATAAATAAGGCGTCCAATGTAGGGTATGTTTATTATTAATCTTTTTAATCGATCCACGGCGATGCAGTGATGTAAATAAGCATGTACTGTCGTGTATGCCGTTCCGTATTGTTGAGATATATATTACAAGTACGGCCACACCTGAATGACGGGGTGGTGTGGTCGATAGCGGTAAGAGTTAAAGTCTACTTGTACCAGTGCATCTTTGTCTTAAAGGCTCTAATTCCGACATTTTTACTTATGTCAAAATACACCAACATTCAGGCACATCTATATCCGTTGTCCGTCGTTACGTTTAGACCAATATCTAGGTATTTCCAAAATCGTGTGGGAAAAATAAAATGCGCATAAATCTATCAAACCTATTTGTATGATAAGTGACTATACTCAGAACTCTCTGTATATGCTGAGCTGTATACAGTCAAATAATGGTATCTTTATTAATAACCATCTTCAATTTGACATCGAAATTAATCACGTTTGTCTTTTACTGAGTAAATGGATAGTACTTATACAAATTCCTTCTAATTAAGTTACTGAAAATACTCTTGACGTATATTACAACAGATATATTTTAAAAGTCTTATATTAAGAGTGCACTATTTGTGGCAGCTACATTACAAATCTTAGATTAAAGGTGTACTATATGGGTCAACTGCAGTATATCGCAAACTGATAAGATTATTAAATTGCAAAAGCAGCTGCGCGGATGATTCTAAAACCTGGTAATTTCACATCTTCTGACACTTATTCGAAACTAAACAAGTTTTGGGAATTGTTGATCCTCAAAAATTCACCTGATGCAAAAAACAAACAGTTTTATGGCGTGCACTTGATTATCTGTCACTTTATTTCAGCAGACCACTAGTCCATGACGGTGACCATCGTTCTGTTTCCAAACATATTGTGTTTGTACTGCGATCTCTCTTCTCCTATTTTATCAAGTCTCTTTGCTATATTGGGAACAAAATTGTAGAATGCTTTTCTTTGGAAGCTAGAAATCACTCTCCTTCTGTAAATTCAAGTCCTTCTGTAATTTTTACCTTTGGTTCACTGCTAACGATATCCAAACTTATATTCCAGATTATTTTTTAATAAAAAATATTTTACTCTTCTTTTATTGTTTAAAATTAATGACTCTCTTATATTAATATTCAAAATACGTTTACAATTTTGAACTAAATGTTAGTTGAATATAGTTTGTACACATTTGTATGAGGACCACGTGGGGGATTAGCTTGAATGTGTTAAGATATCTTACTCAAGATGTCCGCAGTGTGGCATTTCAAGGTGCAAACAATTTACATATTATTTTCTTTATATGACGTTTGTATATTGACAATCGCTAATGATATATTCAACATTGATCTAATGGTTTAAAGTTTTATTAAACAATATTGAAAGAAAGAAATAGAGAGATCACATTATGAATAAAACGAGAGCACTAATGGGTTTGATTGTATGTAAGATTCGCTTATATTAGTCCTTCAATTTATAATAGCGTCAACCATTTCGAAACGTTAAAGGAGAAGTAACAGATGAGTTGCACCATGTTTGAAGGTGTATATTACACCAAATCTGGGCCGTTTTAATCTGATTTATAGAATCATTTAAACATTGCTTGGATATTTTACAGAGTTCGTTTGAACAATAATCATGACAAACAGCGGTGATGTGTTGTCAGACATTCATACCAAGAAATTACTTTTGTTACAGATCTAAAGTTTCCATGCGGACTAAGAAATATATCTAGTAACGTAGTAATTTATTGTATTAAATACTTTTGCAGTAATGTGTCATTTATCAGATTCAAGCATCTTCGTTTAGCGAGTGAGGTATACTTGGCTTCAAATGTTGTTGTTGTTGTAATGTTTAACACTATTTGTAAGGACACGATAAACTATACATGGCGGCCAGTATTACTGGTGGAGGAAGAACCCGGGAAAACCCCCCGAAAGAAACACCGACGACCCAATAGAATCTACTGGCAAGTTTTATCACAAAAATACATTTGCCGAATTTTCGAACGCACGCAGACAGAGGTAAGATGGCAGTGATCCGTAACGGAGAGCGCTTTAGACCACTCGGTCACTCGGGTCCCCCGTTTTCAAATCAATGCAAAGTTTAAATGTATAATAATAATAAGTAACCGTAAAAATAATTACTGTAAAGAGGCAACAATATACTATTAATTGTATTATCATCTCCTTGCTGTGTATACGCTACAAACAAAACCATTGAAAGGAACAGTAGACGGGTGTGGTATAGCAGGAGTTCGTTTCAAAAAAACCCATTGCAACTAAGTATATCATAAACATTCTCCATACAACTGCACAGGCAATGACCGCAATGCAATATCTATGTTGGGATCGCCTTGACCTAGTTCGGTTCGAGTTGTCGTTGCATGCGCATACTTGTAACTAATACCCACAAATTAACCCGGTAGTAATACAATCAAATCTAGTACCAGAGGACACCTTGAGAGAGGGTGGTTTTCTGTTAGAAGTTAAGCCTGTGGCAACCTTTTTCAAAGCAGCTGAAGAGGTTTGTATGTTTTGAACACTGTTAAAAAATTACGTCCTTGCTTTTTTTCTTCTTCTTCTGATAATCTACGTACGATTAGGAGTGTCATATTTGTACAAAATCCGCGATAAATACTGAATCGTAATCATGTTATAGACTCTCATCAACAATACTACCAAATCATTTGTTTGGAAATTGACTGTACAACCTGTTTGGACAAGGTAAGATATTGCTTATCGATTTACACAAGTTCAAGATTTTCTGACCTGGCAACCATCCTTAATAACTCACCATACTATAATTTTAAAAATCAGCACAGTTTTGTGATATTCTCCCAGCCAAAAGTCACGTCCATTCAGGACAAACCATTGAATTTACGATGCTAGGAAAAGGAGTTGGAGTGGGGAGGGGGGGAGGCCAGGATTTGTTTTCAGTGGGATATTTTTATTTTAACTCAACATACATTTTCGATAGCTAATACGATGCATTGCTTCTGATAATTTTGTATTTAAATCACAGCAAGATCAATGTTTACCAGCTGTTGGGGTGAAGGGGAGGATATGTATCTCCTCAAAAACTCATAATCCCTCCCACTAAACGGTCATATGAAATAGAATTTCCCGAACTGTTTACGCATCATTATATACTCCTCGCAAACACTGATCACTACGTGTACACGTGAAGACATGCATTCAGTATCTGAGTCGCACATTTATTGGTTTGATTGGTTTGATAATAGGTTTTGGACGCCTAAAATATTTAAAAGCTATTTTAAGAGTCAGATGCGTTTCCGATCATTCCTTTTCATCCTGTAGACATTAACATGTAGTCACGTGATGTTTTAAAAGAATGTTCTGATTTTCCGAGAGGAAAAATGCACTTTTGTTAATATAAATATCTATGTCTTAAATTGCCAATCGATAGAGTGGGCACACGAAGAAAAAAACCATTCCGAGGTGTAGACTTACATCGTATAAGTATTGTAAAGCTTTCTACCCAGCGAATTTAATTGCTTGGTTACCATCTCATTTAGCTGTAGATCTTCAATATCAAAGTCACTAACAGTGTCTGCCATGTGCTGTATTTAATTTAACGTAAAATAGTAAGTTGAATTTGACCTTGTCCAAAATTGAATTCATGTCTGCTTGACCTGAATTGACATTTGTTATTTCATTCTGTGCAAACAAATACATAGCTAAATTATTCTCTATGTGCATGGATTTAAAGTCATTATTATTATTAATAGAAGTAAATATTTTTATACGTGTATAGATCAACGTTTTGGAATTTTGTTAGTGTATTTTACATAATCCATTTTATAGTTTTTATTCTGTAAACATCACTATACATCGAGAAGGTTAGTTTATATTGGGTACAGCTCCGGTGGCCTAGTGGTTAGAGCGTCCGCCTCGGATGCGGTAGGTCGTGGGTTCAATCCTCGGTCGAGTCATACCAAAGACTTGCGATCATGGTACTATTAGCTGCCTCGCTTGGCGCTCAGCATTAAGAGGTTAGTGTTAGGACTCGTCGGAGTGGTGTCAGGATAATGTGACTGGGTGGGACATCAAACTTCATGTATCTGGCATGATACCTCAGTGCTAGACATCATTATAAACTCATACTGCAGACATCGTAGCGATATGACTGAAAAATTGTTAAAGCTACGTCATATTCAAAGCACACACACACACACACACGCACACTGTCCTTTAGGTAATGGTTGTGTTTAGAAATTGCTAATGTAACCTGAGGTCAGGTAGGGAACAAAATAATCTTGTAATTGAGAGTTTGCGTTTCCAGTTGAGCTTTTAGACTTAACACTTTTAAGTTGTATTATATCCTGTGTTCAATATTTCATTTTTAGTGTTTGCTAAATATGGCGTATCACGCATCTGTCATTGTGCGGAAAGATCTCATTCAGTACAGCCTCCACAAATACAAGTAATGTATCACATGTCAAATTCCATGCCACATAGATGACTAAAACATATATTTTGGCTGTAGACTTCAGCATAACGTGTACAACAGACATGCCTGCAGCATTATTTTTTATGATAGTTAACTGTCTATGACAGATGAATGCCCACAGTAAATTACACTAAACCCAGTACGCTGACCTACAACAAATGATTTTTCCTTTTGTTAATAATGTAAGATTGGATGTTATAGGGGCGACCCACCCTTACTCAGTAATTTCTTTTCTTCGTTAAATTATTTTGCTATCCATGTACTCTTATATAATTTACAATAGTTTTACTTTCTCTTCAGATTTTAATGTGCTCTATTCTTATTTTATAAAATGTTTCTCCTCATCCTGCCTTATTTTAAATCCCATGGAATTAAATCAAAGTTTTGTCCTGATATAGATTCATCTAACGATCTAAGTCTGGGAACACCGAATTGATGGTTGGATAGATGTACATTCTATATTCGTATATTTTTAGTGTTTTAAAGTACAAATATAGAATCGAAAAATATGCTGCAGGAGCAGAATGGATATATATTTACCCAGTTATATAAAAATCCTTTCTTTTTTCCTTCATTTTACCGTCTCAGAATTGTGCCTGCTGCGTTTATTTACAAAGTCGATATTGAAATTGTGCGTTCCAAATTTTTCGACGTCTAATACGGAATTCATCTTCATCGGTGATTTAAATATGGTTCTTTTAAATCAAAATCATAAAACGTCTAGTGGTGATATTTCTCTCTTACAATCTTGACCATTCGTCTAATAAACCATCATAGGTACTTGGGTCAACATCTGCTTTGATTAATCACATTCGTACAAGTCACCAGGATTCGATATAAGAAACCAATTTGTGCCTGCATGCTTCTACCATTATCCGGTCTGTATCGCACAGAAACAGTCCATCAAAACCATACAAAAATACTTATATATTATTATTTACAGACCTTTCAATTATTTTGATAGAAATTTGTTCTTCTTTGAACTATCCACATCATTCAATAATGCACCATGTGTTTCATTATAGCCGGACATTGCGTTAATTGTTGGTTCTGACATGTGTTACTTATATGGTTTACTGAAATCCAAAAGGGTTAAGCAACATATTTCCCAACACTAATGATAAATAAATAGCTAGTAAACTGCGTAACGTTTATAACGAAAATCAAAATTGACACAATTATAATATTTGGATAAAACGAACAAGCTTTTTTAAAAAAAAGGTATTGTGAGAAAGCTTTCAATCGAACTTAAGTTTTGGTATAAATAACACAAAGATCAATTGGAAGCATTTGCAATGCATTCTTGCGTCCAATTCTTTCTTTGACCATGATTAAATTTGTTTACGTAACTAATGAAACGTTACATAATGCAAGATAGTTTGCACGAATTGTTCCTATTTATCAGTAATCCATTGAATAAACAAGATTATTTTCACGCGACTCTTCCTCCATAAATGGATATGTAGAAGAACGAGTACCTACTGATATTAAATTTGTTATACCTAGATTTCCTGATAATGAAGTTTATAACATTCTTTCGAAATGAGCTAACGGGACAGAAAGCCAAACAATTTAAACTTACTGCGCTTATATAGCTCCCTCTTATTGACCTCTTAATTAATTTCTTAAAAAATAGTGATGTTCATGATACCCTAAAACAATCTGGAGATTTTTCTAGTCATATAAGTGGACCTAAGAATTATCCCTTAAGTTATAAACCTTTATCTGTCCGGCCGATTATTTAAAGATAATTGGGAAACAGTTTTACACCCATATTTCACTAACATAAATTTTACATAGAGCCTAATCATCGGCATTAAGAAAAAAAAAATTGCTTCTTTTAAACTGCTTGACTAAAATAATAGACTATTGGCAAGATGCTATAAATGCATGTAAAATCACATGGGATGTCTTCATTGGTTTACAAAAGGATTTGTTAATCACGATATTCTTTTGAACAAATGACAGCCTACACATCTAGAACTATTACGGACACTTTGCTCACGTTTCATCTATTCAACAGGACTCCGAGTGTTATCATTAAAAACCACTTATCAGCATTAGAAACTAAAAACGTATGGCGTCAAATTTAGGGCCTGTTCATTTCTAATCTTTATAAACGATCCACGCCGATGCAGTGATGTAAATAAGTATGTACTGTCGTGTATGCCGTTCCGTATTGTCAAGATATATATATTACAAGTACGGCCACACCTGAAAGACGGGGTGGGGTGGTCGATATCGGTAAGAGTTAAAGTCTACATGTATCTGTGCATCTTTGTCTTATTCCGACATATTTACTGATGACAAAATAAACCAACATTCAGGCACATCTATATCTGGTGTCCGTCATTACGTTTAGACCGATATCTAATTTTTTCCGAAGTCGTGTACGAAAAATAAAATGCGCATAAATCTATAACAACTATTTGTATAATGATAATTGACTACATTCAGAACTGTTGACAATTGCTGCACTCAAATGTATGTATATGCTGAACTGTATACACTCAAATAATGGTATCTTTATTGATAACCATTGACATCGAAATTAATCACGTTTGTCTTTCACCGAGTAAATGGATATCACTTATACAAATTCCTTCTAATTAAGTTACGGAAAATATTCTCAACGGATATTACAACAACTATATTTTAAAAGTCTTATATTAAGAGTGCACTATCTGTGGCAGTTACATTACAAATCTTAGATTAAGGGTGTACCATTTGGGACAAATGCAGTATATCTCAAACTGATAAGATTATTAAATTGAAAAAGCAGCTGCCCATGTGATTCTAAAACTGATACTTTCACATCTTCTGACATGTATTCGAAATTAAACAGGTTTTGTGAATTGTTGATCCTCAAAACGTCACCTTATGTAAAAAAACAAAAGAACAGTTTTATGGCGTGCACTTGATTATTTGTCTTATTGCAGCAGGCCATTGATCCATGACGTCGACCATTGTTCTGTTTCCAAGCATTTTGTTTTTGTACTGCGATCTCTCTTCTCCTATTTTGTCAAGTCTCTTTGCTATATTGGGTCCAAAAATATAGAATTCTGATCTTTGGAAACTAGAAATCACTCTCTACTGACAATTCAAGTCCTTGTGTAATTATTATCTTTGGTTCACATCTAATGATATCCAAACTTATATTCCAATTTTTATTATTAAAAACATATTTTACTCTTCTTTTATTGTTTTAAATTAATGACTCTCTTATATTAATATTCAAAATACGTTTACAATTTGGAACTAAATATTAGTGGAATATAGTTTGTACACATTTGTATGAGGACCACGTGGGGATTAGCTTGAATGTGTTGAGATCTCTTTGCTCAAGATGTCTGCAGTGTGGCATATCTAGGTGCAAACAAATTACATATTATTTTTTTTATATGACGTTTGCATATTGACAATCGCTAATATATATTCTACATTGATCTACTGGTTTAAAGTTTTATTGAGCAATTTTGAAAGAAAGAAATAGAGAGATTGAATTATGAATAAAACGAGAGCACTAAAGGGTTTGATTGTATGTAAGATTCTCTTCTATTATTCCTTCAATTTCCAATAGCGTCAACCATTTCGAAACGTTAAAGGAGAAGTAACAGGTGGGTTGCACCATGTTTGAAGGTGTATATTAAACCAAATCTGGGCCGTTTTAATCTGATTTATAGAATCATTTAAACATTGCTTGGGTATTTTACAGAATTCGTTTGAACAATAATCATGACAAACAGCGGTGATGTGTTGTCATACATTCATACCAAGAAATTACTTTAGTTACTGATCTAAAGTTTCCATGCGGACTAAGAAATACATCTAGTAAGGTAGTAATTTTTGTATTAAATACATATGGAGTAATGGGTCATTTATCAGCATCTTACTGTAGCGAGTGATACATACTTAGCTTCAAATGTTGTTGTTTTTGTAGTAGGGTTTAACACCATTTGTCAGCACACGATAGACTATACATGGCGGCCAGTATTATTGGTGGAGGAAGAACCCGGACCCCACCCCCCAGAAAGAATCACCGACCGAATAGAAGCTACTGGAAAGCTTTATCACATAACTACATTTGCCGAATCTTCGAACGCACGCAGACGGAGGTGAGATGGCAGTGATCCGTAACGGAGAGCACTTTAGACCACTCGGCCACTCGGGTCCCCCTGTCTTCAAATAAATGCAAAGTTTAAATGTATAATAATAATAAGTAACCGTAAGAATAATTACGGTAAAGAGGCAACAATATGCCATTAATTGTATTATCATCTCCTTGCTGTGTATACGCTACAAACAAAACCATTGAAAGGAACAGTAGACGGGTGTGGTATAGCAGGAGTTCGTTTCAAAATTTTAAAATCAAATGCGACTAAGTAGATCGTAAACATTCTCCATACAACTGCACAGGCAAAGACCGCAATGCAATATCAATATTGGGATCGCCTTGACCTAGTTCGGGTCGAGTTGTCGTTGCATGCACATACTTGTAACTAATACTAACAAATGAACCCGGTAGTAATAAAATCTAGTACCAGAGGGCACCTTGAGAGAGGGAGGTTAGAAGTTAAGCCTGTGGCAATCTTTTTCAAAGAAGCTGATAGGTTTGTATGTTTTGAGCACTGTTAAAAAAATACGTCCTTTCTTTATTCTTCTTCTGATAAATCTACGTACGATTAGGAGTGTCGTATTTGTACAAAATCCGCGATAAATACTGAATCGTAATCATGTTATAGACTCTCATCAACAATACTACCAAATCATTTGTTTCGAAATTGATTGTACAACCTGTTTGGACAAGGTAAGATACTTCTTAGCGATTTATGCAAGTTCAAGATTTTATGACTTGGGAACCATCTTTAGTAACTCACCATACTATAATTTTAAAAATCAGCACAGTTTTATGACATTCTCCCAGCCAAAAATCACGTTCATTCAGGACAAACCATTGAATTTAGGATGGTAGGAAAAGGAGTTGGAGTGGGGGGGGGAGGCCTGGATTTGTTTCCAGTGGGATATTTTTATTTTAACTCAACATACATTTTCGTTAGCTAATACGATGGATGGATTCTGTTAATTTTGTCTTTAAATCACAGCACGATCAATGTTTGCTAGCTTTTGGGGTGGAGGGAGGACATGTATCTCCTCAAAAACTCCCACGATCCCTCCCTCAACGGTCATATGAAATAGAAGTTCCCGAACTGTTAACGCATCATTAGCTACTCCTTGCAAACACTGATCATTACGTGTACATGTCAAGACATGCATTCAGTATCTGAGTCGCACATTTATTGGTTTGATAATAGGTTTTGCACGCTTAAAATAGTTTCTCTTGCCTAAAGCATTTGGAGTCTCTGTTAAGAGTCAGATACGTTGCCGATCATTCCTTTTCATCCTGTAGACATTAACATGTAGTCACGTGATATTTTAAAAATATTTAATGTTAAGAATGTTCTGATTTTCTGACAGCTTAAAAATGCCTAGATTCCAGCATTAGAGGAAAAATGCACTTTTATTAATATAAATATCTATGTCTTAAATTGCCGATCGAAAGAGTGGCCACACGAACAAAAAAAAAACCATTCCGAGGTGGAGACTTACCTTGTATAAGTATTGTAAACCTTTCTACCCAGCGAATTTAGTTGCTTGGTTACCAACTCATTTAGCTGTAGATCTTCAATATCAAAGTCACTAACAGTGTCTGCCATGTGTTGTATTTAATTTGCTTTGTTTGTTATTTTTATATTCTGTTTTTTCATTACATATTATTGTAACATAACACAGTACGTTGGATTTGACCTTGTCCAAAATTGAATTCATTTCTGCTTGACCTGAATTGACATTTTTTATTTTATTCTGTGTAAACAAATACATTGCTAAATTATTCTCTATGTGCATGGACTTGAAATCAATATTATTATTAATAGAAGTAAATATTTTTATACGTGTATAGATCAACGTTTTGGAATTTCGTTAGTGTATTTTATATAATCCAGGTTATAGCTTTTATTTTGTAAACATCACGATGCTTCTAGAAGGTTACTTTCCATTGGGTACATCTCCGGTAGCCTAGTGGTTAGAGCGTCCGCCTCGGATGCGGTAGGTCGTGGGTTCGATCCCTGGCCGAGTTATACCAAAGACTTGCACACATGGTACTAATATCTGTCTCGCTTGGCGCTCAGAATTAAGAGGTTAGTGTTAGGACTCGTCGACGTGGTGTCAGGATAATGTGACTGGGTTGGACATTTTGCTTCATGTCACCGGCATGATACCTCAGTGTTAGACATCATTATAAACTCATACTGCAGGCATCCTAGCGATATGACTAAAAACTGTTAAAGCTACGTCACATTCAAAGCACACACACACACACACACATACACACACAAACACACACACACACACACACACACACACACACATACACACACACACACACACACACATTGTCCTTTAGGTAATGTTTGTGTGTAGAAATTGCTAATGTAACCTGATGTCAGGTAGGGAACAAAATAATCTTGTAATTGTTAGTTTTTGTTTCCAGTTGAGCTGTTAGATTTAACACTTTTAAGTTATACTATATGCTGTGTTCAATATTTAATTTTTCATCTGGAGATTGTAAAATTATTCTGATAAAATTCTTGAATATAATAATGAGAGATATTCATTGGAAGTTTGAATGAATTATGTGATTCAGCAAAAGACTGTTGACACATCAACACCTTTAGTGTTTGCTAAATATGGCGTATCACGTATATGTCATTGTGCGGAAAGAACCCGTCTTACATCTTCACTTCACCAAGCAGAAAGTTGCGTTTCATCAATCCTTGCACAATGTCCTTACAAACGTGTACTATTTGGCCATACTCAACTTGAAACCAATATCAGCCAGCATTTTACTATGACACTAAAACCTATATTTTGGTTATTCCCGTTCAAATGGTACATTTATCAGTTGTATATAAATCGATGCAGTGTATTTGCACACGCTCAGTAGCTTAATAAGAATCTTTAAACAACTGTATGTTGGGGTTTAATATTTAGCACACAAAATAAAACTATATTTACTGAGTGTATATTATCAACAGATAAGTCTGGAGGTAAAAGCCAATCATGTTTTGAGAGCTATGTAATATGGTAGAGTGAATCGAAAGTTTTAGCGGATAGTTCATATATATGTTCATATATATCATTTTTTTTGTAGCCATTATATCGCCGGTGCACATTTTGTCAAATCAATATTTAGAGTATTTTCGGGTAAGGCATCATTCTGCATTGCAGGATAGTTATAACGATGTAGTTCCTGACACCCCTACCCCACCTCTGAACAAAACATAGGGGAGGCCTTACATGACCTCATCCAAAGTATGAATAAATTTGTACTGTATATATTACCAGGGCAATGATTGAACGTAGCCATCGGTAGATTCTTCTTGCAAAGCTTGTACATCCATTGTTACTTCGGTATCGTATTGTAACCTATGTGGCACTGCATAGGACATACTTGTAGTGTACCATCTAGCAAGCACATGGTTTGGCGGGAGGCATGTCTTTTGACTTTAATTGCTGATCCATATTATTTCAATATAGACACTGCAGACTATCGGACATATTTAATTCTATCATGTGGGTAACTTTGGTTCTCCATGGGCAGAACGTTTGTCAATCTACGAATGAAATGTTTCAGTTTCAACGTTTTGCTCCTACATTATGTGATTGCTGAATGAATCGCATTGTTGATCTAAAAATGATCTTGTTTTTCAAGGGATGATCACACTCAGGTGGCTACACCTGTTACTAAGTATGAAAATGTCAAGATAGGATTCGTCACCACGTCTGCCCTAGTTCAGCACAGCTGCATATTCAAAAGCTTTCAATTAGATATGGTGCATATATGATGTTAGCTCCTTACATGTATCGGAATAAATAAGATCCTTCCAAAGCTGTCGCCGATTAAACTGTTTCTCGTGCAATATCCACTTTTGGTTGTTTCAAAGACTGGCGTAAAACAACCTACAAAGCATACCTTATGAACTGAATCAAATAATCCCCAAAGACTTTCATTGGGGAAGTGTACATCTTTCCTCAAAGTGTTTGTTTATGATGACTGTTTACGCAACATTCTTTAAAGTCAAATTTTTCATTTGAGTCTCTTGCCCAAATTCTCTTTAATTAATAATGAAGCTCGTCTTGGCGGGGTAATATGCTCTACAGATCCTACTCAGATCGGGGAAAAAAATCTTTTCAGCTCCTACATGAGGTAATCCCCTATTTTGGACAAGGGTTGTTCTGATCCCTTTACCCTTTATTGAATCGCTGGGATGGTGGTGGGAAGAAGTTGTGATGGTTTGAAACTCCCAGTTGAGCACTACATTGATTATAGGAAACTTAATTTTATAACTTAACGCAACAGTTCTCATAGCTCTTGGTAAGGGCTTGGTGAAGTTATTACAATCACGATGCTTTTTCTTACGATAATAAATTGCTGTAATTAATGTATTCAAAAGTCCTCTGCGCACAATAACAAACTACACAATCTTCGATGTTTGTAATATAATATATAGGAGGCCAGACTGATATCTTCTAATTTTCTGGTTCGATCTGACAGTGGCCATCAATAAATGGGAACGAAAAGGAACCAACTTAATCTTTGACACAGAGAGTAACACCCAGTATCAAACATAACAAGTAAAATCCCAACATAACAGAACAACACGCATTGTATGTTACATTGTTTCGTGATGTATGAATGAATCTGTCTGCTTTGCCAGTACGCTTCCTTAATATTCTAAAACTTTTCTTCCAACTTCATCTTCAGTAATCAGTATATAATGCAATCTGTCTTTCTTTGTTTTGTTCTTTCTTTCGTTTTAGAATTTTACTTGGTACACATAGATCTAACATATTACATTAGTTACAATTTGAAAACACTAGACCGGTTAACAAGTATCTTTTAGAAACACTAGACGGGTTAAAACGTGTTAATTTGAGAACACTAGACGAGTTAACAAGTACTTTTAGAAAGCACGTGGTCAGTTAAAATACCTTTAAAACAGAAGTTTTTTATGAAGTTGACTAAACTTGTTTACACTTGATGAGGAAATTCTCCTAGCAGGATATATAGACAGATACATTACAGTAGTTATCTGTACCTTTACAGCATACTCCAGATGAAATGGGGAATCATATTGGGATAGTGGCATCATCCTCGGGACCCTGGTCAGCTAATGTATTTACACACTGGACCAATGAATACGTATGTATGCACACAAATATAGTGTCGAAAATTTTACTATCTACAAAATTTACGAAAACCATTACCCGCCTTTTGTACAGTATTTACTGTACAAGTACACTAATACATTAATATTCCAAAACTTGAACACACTGTCTTGTATTGATACACTAATATATTAATGTTTACAACCTGAACATATATTCTTGCACTGATTCATTGATATATCCATCTTTCAAACGGAACATACTATATATTGAGACATTAATTCAGTGCACGAGTCTTTTTCTGTCTCTTGAATTACTGATTAATTAAACCCATACAAGTTATAAATTGAAATGTTATCCAAATTTGTATTCGTTAATCGTTATTATTCACATGTTATATTTAGTAGATCCTCTCTGGGATTTAAAGGAAAATGGCCCTTTTTATGTGCATTTGAAACCAAAAGGGTCTGATATCTTGGTAAACCCGTAGAAATGAACTTACTGATATAATTAACTTAGAGAACAAAACATTAGAAGACACATTATACTAATTCACATTTTTTTCTCTGGAAGGCATCAATATTGGTGAATAATGCTCCCTATTCATAGTCCTTGGAGTGCCGTACATTTTGTTATTTTTTCTCCGAAACCGAGTCAAAAAGATTGTGCGTAAATTGCTTTGCTTTTCTTTAGTTTTTAATAAGATAAAGTCGGTCTTTTTGCTCTCTAAGGCATCAATATTTGGATGACTAATACACCATATCAGTAGTGCTTTGAGTGTCGTACATTTTATTATTTTTCCTTAGAATCCGAATCCAAAAGATTGTTCGTAAATGACTTTGCTTTTCTGTAGTATTTAATGAGCGACATAAATATTATGGCTTGAAAAAGGTAACATAAAATTGGTTTGCATTCACTATAGTATATAAAGCTCTATAATAGGTTGCTTTTTTCATTACTTTTTTCTCACTTAACATGCATGTATGTTTTATAATGAATCATTACGTTATCGTATGTAATATACGACCTATTTAGATACTTTTCCAAAGTTGCTTTGCTTCAACTTAGAATGTGACCGATCTTCTTCTTTTTCTTCTTCTTTTTCTTCTTCTTCTTCTTCTTCTTCTTCTTCTTCTTCTTCTTCTTCTGATTATTATTATTATTATTATTATTATTATTATTATTATTATTATTATTATTATTTTTAGAGCAATGAAACAACACGCACCAATGCAAAAACTGGGTATGTATTATCCCTCGGGAAATGAATAGCCACATCAGTTAATCATTCATTATAACTTTACTGTACGGGGCTAGAAAGCGTTGAAACATTTGCTCAAACATTATATTTTGTGGATCTTCTGACCCTCCTCAAAATTTGTATTTCTTCCTCTGATAACATTTCAGCCATTTAGATGGAGATATTTTACAAGATTTTGTTACCAGTTGTAATATGTTGGAATTTGTTTAGGGAATGAACTTTTGTATTTCCCTTTTGTCACGGAAGGCTAAGTAAAGAAATGAGCGTTCATGTATAATACACGTGCAGGAAACGTGTTCCGTAATCAAACTATCTTTAATGCTGGGGGCGATCATGGCCCTTCAATTCTGTTACAGTTCCATTATCTTTATTTTGATGTAATATAACGATGTCAGAATCTAAGGGTGACGTCACAGCTGTTTCTCCCACTTCAATATGACTGATATACAGTCCATTACAGATTGTCACTACCTTTGCAACATGACAGCTCAAGACTTATCGTTTCTCATTCGTTTTGTGCTACTACGCCTACTATTAGTGCTGATGCTGCAGTGTGGTTAAATCAGATCTCCAAGGTCTAACAAGGAATCTGACATACAATGAAGCAAGTTGACGTTTTGCTTTCCTATGAAGTAGACTGTCATCTTGGATAATGTGTTATAAATTTGTGTTATAGAGTTATATCGTTAGACATGATATGATCATAATGATGTGTGTCACTTTTACAAATTTGAAAGTTTTGATACGAATGGTAAGCTAGAAGTTTAAACAGCAATTTGCGTTAGAGAGCATTTAATAGACTAGAAAGCGTTGAAACATTTGCTTAAACATTAAGTTTTGGTAGACGTGCGACCATCCTCAAACTTCGTATTTCTTCTTATTGCATTTCTGCCATTGCTTCTCGATTATGATAGATGGAGATATTTTGCATGAAAAATTGAATCTTAAATATATAACGCTTTTAAAACCACATCATTATCGTTCAGTTCAGGTATGCAGTGTACAAAATGATTTGTAGGTACCCATAGTATATGCACGTAAGAAATGACCATACAATGTACTATGAAGGAAGATAGCAGCTGTTCAGAGGGTAAGAAGAAAAGAGTAACTGATACTAAATGTACAATGATTGCTTCTATTAATACAACAATCATATCTTTTACCCAATATACTATTATTGTTGTTTTGACTATCATTACAATTATTTATACTTTTGTTCTTGGTGTATGGAAAATCAGTTTGAATGATATTATATGGCTGAGTGGTCAAAAGCGTAATGTATAGCCTATCTCCTGCTGAAAAATGTCTTTAAGCCCAACAACAACATGTATATATAGATGCAAATAATTTGATGCTTTTATATTATTTAGGAATGACGAGTTACAGCGAAAACTCCTTGAAAAGGAACAGGATTTGGAAACACTCAGAATGGATTACAATCACCTGCGCACAAGGTAATTTTAATTTCGAAATAGATTTTCCCTTCCATAAAAGGTAATCATTGAAAGTTTAAAAAAACTGTTACAGTCATATTGTAGTTTGATATCTATATAATGGCGTGGTTAGCACCAAATGATGTTAGCAGTTGTAATTTGTTTAGGGATTTAACTTATGTATTTTCCTTTTGTCACGGAAGGCTTAGGAAGGAAATACGCTTAAATTTAGGATACACTTACAGGAAACGTGTTCCGTAATCAAACTATCTCTAATGCACGGGGCACTGATGGTCCTTCAATTCTTGTACAGTTCCATTATCTTTATTCGGATGTAAAATAACGATGTCAGAATCTATTTGTCGATCGCAATAAGATAAAGGCTCCATTGTTTCTGCTGAAAATAAGGACCTACGGCTTCCGACTTACAAATTAGAAAGTTTCGATACGAATGGTGAGTTAGAAGGTCAAACAGCAGTTTGTGTTAGAAAGCATTTAATAGACTAGAAAGCGTTGAAACATTTGCTTAAACATTATATTTTGGTACACTTGTGATCCCCCTCAAAATAACATTATTGCCATTGCTTTTCGATTATGATAGATGTAAATATTTTGCAAAGGAATTCAGCCTTAAATATAAAACACTTTTGAAACCATATCATTAACGTTTATTGCTACTGTTGCTGATGGTGCTTGCAAATTTATTTTCGACACCACTACCTTTACTGAACTGTTACTATTTCTATTGTGGAGACTGCTACTAATGTTCCTGCTATTGGAACCTCCTCTTCTTGCTAAGTTTCAAGTTTCTGTCATTTTTGCCAATATATCAGAACATTCAATGACTTGGTTCTTCATCCTACTACTACCACTACTACTATTCATGCTGCTGGTACTGTTACCTTCAACGCCACTACTAATAAGCTTCTGCTACTTGTCTCACAGAGACTGCAACTATTGTTATTGCTTATTGCTACCACCGTTGACGTTAAAGGTGACATCACAGCTCTTTCTATCTCTGCGTTTTGACTGCTATTCAGTCTATTACAGACTGTCACTACCTTTTCAACATGGCCACTCAAGACTTATCTTTTCTCATGCTTTTGGTCCTAGTACTCCTACTATTATTGCTGATGCTGCAGGCTGGTTAAATCAGATCTCCACAGTCCTACAAGGAAATCTGACATACACCGAAGCAAGTTGACGTTTTGGTTTCCTTTGAAGTAGACTGTCAACTTTATTCTAGTAGACCATGAGATAATGCATTACAAAATTGTGCTAGGCAGTTTTATCGTTAGAAACGATATGTTCAGACTGACGTGTGTCACCTGTACAAATTCGAAAGTTTTGATACGAATGGTGAGCTAGAAGGTCAACATAATTGACAGTTTAATATTGATGCCCATCATATGACCGTGTACGACTGTGGGGATTTGATATTAATTAAATTTGTTGGTACTTCTGGTATATTTTATTTCGACTGTCACGACGGTTATGATAGATGGAGATATTTTGAACGGGAATTCAACCTTAAATATAAAACAGTTATAAATCTACAACATTAACGTTTAGTTCAGGTCTACAGTGTTCAAAATGATTTGTAGGTATCCGTTGCACATGTACGTAACAGATTGACCATAAAATGTACTATAAAGGAACATAGAAGCCACTCAACTAGCGAGAACAAAAGGTAACTGCTAATAAATACACAAGTACTAAATGTACAATGATTGCTTCTATTACTACAACAATCAGATCGTTTATCTAATAGACTATTATTGTTGTTTCGACAATAATAATAATAGTATATATATATAAATTGTGCTAGGCAGTGTTTCGTTTGAAACATATGTTCAGAATTACGTGTGTCACCTTTACAAATTCGAAAGTTTTGAAACGAATGGTGAGCTAGAAGGTTACCAGAACTGACAGTTTAATATTGGAGTCCATCATATGTCCGTGTACGACTGTGTAGATGTGATATTAATTACATTTGTTGGTACATCTTGTATATCTCATTTCGACTGTCACTATGGTTACTAAGCGATCGCTGTTAATATAAAGGGCAAACGTTTCTGCAAATTTTGAAGGTGCTGGCGTTTTTGACACTGATGGGGATTATATTTCGGCACTAATTATATATATATATATATATATATATATATATATATATATATATATATATATATATATATATATATATATATATATATATATATATATATATATGTACGCTAGCGCGCGTTTTACAAAATGTAACATTTCTTTTGCTTTATATAGATTAAGTGAAATGGGAGCTATGCAACTAACAGAAGGCAATCCGAATATCACCGACCTTAGTGATCAGAATCGACCCGACAAAATTGCAGAACAATTTTCGGAACTTTACGACAATCAGTGGACAGACTGTTACGTGGTCTTAATGGATCGTCTGACGAAAACAGAGCAAGAAACCGTGGAGACACTTTTGACAATTGTAAAGGTTAGAACATACGGGCAAATTGGTTAGTATCCTCTACTGTGCATTAGTCGTTATGGAATTCAGAAATAACAATGGTCATATAAAATAGCCATAATGCATATATTTTGAGGAACATAAATATTTAAGCATCTGCTACTCAATAGTCGCGAAGCCTTTCGTTCAAGTTGTTTGTTTGTCCTCCAAAATATATCAGTTATAAAGCGTTTAGGATATAGAAATTATAGCTCGTGAACATCATCTCAATTAAATCGGGTTTTATTGAAAAAGGGTACTTTAACAAGACAAAGATTTGTCTATCTGTTGTTGTGGGAACTTTAATTATCGTATAATTTGGAAAGCGGTAAGGTATAAAGAAATGATCTTGAGTATATGCTTTTCTTTCAGACTGTATACGATATCTCGCTTAACAGAAGTCAGGAGATTATGAGCGATGCCAGAAAGGTACTAGTGGCATTCGCTGGAATGTCAGATGGGGTAAGATTGCGTCTTAAAGGACGAATTTGAAAAATAGATATAATTTTATTACAGAATTTGACAACACTTTATTGAGTCGCGCTATCACAATAGGAGAAACGTTGTCTTTGCGGACACTAATTATCTTTGTAAATGCAATTTTTCCATGAAAGGAACATTTTTCATATTTTGGAAAAGTGAGTATATAAAATACAAAAATAGACTTTAAGAACAGATTGTAATTTCCCCAGGATCATTTCATTGTAAGATTTATGTCTAGATGTTAGCTTGTCTTTATGTCTTGCAGGAATCCGAGAAGGCACTTGAGAGTTTAATACAGGAAACACTTCACAAAATGAAATCTTACCGTACCAAACATTTCAAAGCTGTACCGAAAGACATTACAAAGGTATGCCACAAGTTATTGTGTAGCTTTGTCAGTTTCTTCGTAGAATGCCCAGATAAAAAGATTCTGTTTAAATATCGTACGATACCATTAGTATTAATACTGCTGCTTCATTTCGTTTAGCGTAACAATATATTTTACTGATGTCACTCAAGGTTGAATGAATTGTACTATAATGCTTGTTTAGGATATATACATTAATTTTATATCAAGTTTATATTGTTTATATTTTCATCACCCTTCTTCGACCTCTGTCATTTTTTGACTAAGTAAATGCATTTTCCATTCTTGAAATTTGAGACATATTTCGACTTCAGTTGTCTGTAACCGTGATAAAGAGGACTGGTATAAACACTCGTGATATACTATACCTTCTATTATACATACTATCTAAAACGGACTCCTTTTAAAAAAAAACATGCATACACGTATTTTGAGTTAAGAAGTAGTTGGTTTATTCTTAATTAATTCGTTTACTTACTTTTGGTATTTATGGTAATTATGAAGAATACTTTTGTTTGTAATAAACCTTGATATCAATCTTAACGTGAATCGGTAACACCTAAACGAGCATCACATTGGTATTTGTAAAACACATTCATTTTTTCCAGGTATCTTTTTTCACGATAGTCTACCCCAATGTAACATACATATTTACTGCTCCAGCGACACAAATATACAGTTGTATATATTCATGCAGATAAATGAATATAAATACTCATAGACGGTTAAAACAAACAAACATAAAAAGCTTTGTACCGAACATTGATCTCTTAACTCCTCTCACAATCTCTTTAGCTTGTAAGAATTTATTCTTATAATTTTTTACACAGGAAATTAATGTAAAGCTTGTAGAAACAATTGGTGAAGAAGGAGTTACAGCCTGTAGTGAATATATTGAAGCGTGTGTCCGAATATGTTGGTTAATGTGTATCAAGGATCCACCAATGTATATTTTCTGTGAAAAAGAAGACGTCTTCAACAAAAACCATTTTATGGAGTATACTGAAAAAGGACAAAAGGTTTCTTATGTCGTATGGCCTGTATTGTATTTATATAAAAATGGACCACTTATGAGAAAGGGTGTTGCACAAGCAGGTGGAAAACAAATCGAATATAGTAAAGTAGTAGCAGCCACTGAAGATGGGTCACCCAAATCCAATGAATTTGTTGAGAATAATTCCCAATTTAGCACAGGGACCAGCGAGATGGTTCAGCCCAATGGAGATGACCATGTATGAACCGAATGTTCTGCAAACAATTAACACTATTTGGAAAGCATGCAAATCAGAATTTCACTAAACACGTTAGGAGATATTTCTGTTCAGGAACATGGTAGTGAGCAGCAAGTGGGAACTAGAGATATTAATTCAACCATAGCTAAAGGGAATTCATCTACAGAACCTTCTAAAAAAGGCGAAGATATGCACCTGATAGAAGCTGTTGACAGTGGTGATGTTAAAATTTAGTTCCAGGATGTTGTTAGGTCTCAAACTGAAAATGACATCTTTGCTGAGTCATCGCTGCAAGGTGTGATCGAAGGATTAGGAAATGCAGATGACATCCAAACGGTTGAAGATGAAGTAAATCGGTATGGAGATAGACACGCTGAAAATGAGCTATGAGAGAGGATACACCAGTGAACGTTTCTCCATCTGAAGAGCATGAACATGAAGTATCCAACCTTTGTGGTAGTAACTCCAATAATTCTTTCAATAACCATGGGGACGATAGTACTCTTGAAGTAGGACAGACACATGTAGTTCACATCAGCATCGCAGCTAGTGAAAAGGCTCAAGAAGAAAACAGTGGAAAATATTTTGATGCAGTTATGTCAATCCATGACAAGGAAATGGAACTGGGAAAGAAAACGAACGATATAGTTCTATTAGAAAATGAAACTCGTACAGTTGAAAATGCTAGGGATATGCTAGGGATATGCCCCACATTCGCTTGATGACAGGTGGAAAGAAACCGAAGAGCGTATTGTCTCTCCTAGCAATGATAAAGATTGACCGGAAGTGAATGTTAAAGAGGAAAACCTAGGAGTTGCCGATGTCTGCACTTGCCTGAAAACAGTTTGCCAGGTGAAAACGACGCAGATGACTATAACCGGAATGTAGCAGTCGCCACTGCTGTCGGTGTTTCAAACCCAACTGTGGAGCTGCAGTAGGAACATCACCACCAAGGAAAATTATCGGAAGACATTAGAGTTGAGGTGCACTGAGAAATATGAGCATAAATGGTTGTGTGGAGTGACCTAAAAGTCGTGAATCATCACATGCGAACTCAATAATTTCTTTAATAATTAATCTTTACTCATAGAGAAATATCAATAATGTTTTACTCTGTTTATGTTATACATGTCACTAGTGAGGTGGGACGTTACATTGATTCGGAACAAAGGGAATTGACTCTCTCTCTACATATCACATTTATTTCATTTGATAAATAGAAAAGTTAGAAGAGTTTACATGTAAAAATACATCGAGTTAAACAACATTACTACTCGCTCTATACTATGCTGTGCTATTTACTTTCTGATTGTATGCAATGTGTGTTAAACCGAAGAAGCAAATGCTAATATGTTGTAGCCACTAACTACACTATGTCTTTATTTGTGTTTTAATTTATGTAAACTACCCTAATTGAGCAACAAGTACACTAATTTTATCACATATTCATCGCTTTGCCTTTCGCTGTAATTGGCTGATCTCCGGAACCGAGAGAATGTTTCCTTCAAATTAGCAAGATATTTTCTTTTCAAAATTATACGTGAAAGACACAAATAGTCGAGATTAAAATTGTCACTCAGATTAAAAAAATAATGCTAGAAAATATCAAGAATATTGAACTTGTTTAAAGTTGTTTTATAACATTAATTATATCACACTCAGTGACCAATCCATTAGGGCCGCATACATGTTCTTAGTCAGCGAAAAAAAGATGCATATCCAAGACACGATTGGGTAGCCGTTCCCTTTACATCAAATATCAAATGCAAAATATACCAGTTGATTCAAAGCTGTTTCATTATGGAAAGAGTTGGCGGATTCGAATTCGTCAGTTTTGGCATTCGATCTTCTCTTAGTTCTCGGGTCCCTGTCTTTGTCTGTGTCTCTCGGTGGCAGTTGTTAATGTCTTTATTAGTAAATACCAATATTAGTTCCTGCTGTTAGCACAATTACACTTCGTTGCAATTTTATTTGTGTAGTTCTTTACTTTCTTTTAAAGAAACGACGTTGATGGGGAGATATAGCCGACTTTTGCAATGTCAGTCTTTCTTCAGTGGAATTCGTTTTGGTATTTAAGAAAACATTAAATCGATACCGCAATTTCGCGCGAACAGTCCTTGATAAAGACGTCAACCAGCGTACATAACTGGTGCATCCACTAGCGAAACTTACGGTTAGATTAAAACTAAAAGACATTTCTATCTTTCTACAGGCATACCGATGATATATAATTTTTTGTTCTGTGTTGACGTTTGCCGTATCCCTCGAATGCTGACATAATTATCTTTAACTATAGATTTTTATCTCCCATTAATACTTGGGGAACATTTATACCAAACAAATATTGATGTTGTTCATACCAAAATACCTTCCATAACTTAGGAGAAAATCTCCTCAGATTATAAAGATAGTGTTAGTAACAAAGACCGCTTGCTGTGAGCATTATGCGCTGGATCACCTATCAGTTGTACTGTGGTTCGTTTGCTTTCCATAGATGAAAATATTGTCTTTTAATAGAAGAACGAAGTTGTGATCTGTAGATGTTGCACTAATAAATAGAGCAGACGCAATATGCTGCGTGAACAGAATTGATGTAAACTACGGGATTAGGAAATGGTTTAAAGATGTACACACACACACACACACACACAGACACACACACAGACACACACACCATGTGAATTCGTACATAATTCAAGTGGCACATTCACTCTGTGTACGCAAAGTGCCCACTAGGAAGTCATATGCAAAAAAGAGAATTGGAATTGATAACTTTGTGAAACCCAAAATCTGATCGCGGATTATGGGGAAAGATGTCGAATAAATTCCAATCGCTAGCGTAAATCCGAAACATCGTATCAAAAAAGTTAACGCGTAATGTCGCAAAGCAGCTGGTATGTGGCAGTCCACGAAACAGTTGATTTATTTCATGCAGAAACAAATTTAATCATGTGAAACGTAAAGCCTCTACAATGTGAGTGTTCATTATTTTTCTTGCAAAGATTTTCCTAATGCTCTATTGGACACGCGTTTGTACAATATCGTAAAATACTGATGAAATATTTTGTAATGTAGGGCGTTGTATTTTTCTAGGAGTATATTAATGTTGATTAGCCATTTCATAGCATATAAAGTTTATGTAGAGTGATCCAGGGGTGGGGGCAGTGAAGCACCTCAGGCTATTACCAAACCGAAAATATGACGTCGGACTAACTGTCTCTGTCACGCTATCTACCTGTCTGTATGTATCTCTCCTGTAAAATAATAAAGATGTGCCTTACACCAACGTTTCGCTGACCATGGTAAAGTAAAGGCCAACATCGAATATATTTTAAGAATAATATCGTGAAATATAGTACGAAGATTCAAAGAAGAAATTATTTAAAACAAAAAAGTTTAAGGATCTCTAATGCAATAAATAGTATCGTTTCTAACATCAATAGAATAAGTTTAAATCGGTTATGTGTATGAGTTTATTTAATTAGTATTATATCCATTGGAGATATTCTTGATTTCCAGATAGCAATGTGAGCATACATTTTTGTTGTTGTTGAAAACTAGTAAACTTCCATCAATTGCTATCATGTAATATATCCTTGTATTAATTTCATTTTTAGTTGGTTCTTTATAATTGTGTTATATAAGACCCTATACAGTTGAGACTCTTTAGTTATGAATTTAGAAGAACTTGTGTTATAAAACACCCAAGACAGTTGAGACTCATTAGTTATGAATTTAGAAGAACTTGTGTTATAAAACACCCAAGACAGTTGAGACTCATTAGTTATGAATTTAGAAGAACTTGTGTTATAAAACACCCAAGACAGTTGAGACTCATTAGTTATGAATTTAGAAGAACTTGTGTTATAAAACACCCAAGACAGTTGAGACTCATTAGTTATGAATTTAGAAGAACTTGTGTTATATAAGACCTTAGACAGTTTAGACTCATTAGTTGTGCGATTTAATTGTGTTATTTAGAATTTATTCTAGCTTTTACAACTTGCGTTTTTTGAAACGGTATAGGTTCAATTGAAACTGTTACATATAAACGTGTCTCGTTATATTCATGATTGAAGTCTAATATGCATTCTGGGTGGCGTTTGTCTAGAAATACAGAAAGAAGGATTGTAATTAGAGTTCATACATTACTGTCAAAATGTATTGCACTAATATCAAGCCATACTGACCTAGTGTTGGTATGAAAACCGTTCAAAACCCATCGTGAAAAGATATGTTCAATATCAAAAAATGTAATCGTTTGCAAAATGAGTTTTAATTCATTCGGAAGCTAATGTTTCATGATATGTCAAAAGGTTAACCATGTCTATTACTAAGCTTTCTGTCAAATCGAATGAATGTATTAAGATACATACAGCTGGATTAATAATCAAAAATGGGTTTCTCAGTGGTAAATCATCGGACTTACTTTTTAACGTTTGGTCTGCTCTATTGCTATGCTGATGATATCGTTTTTTCATTTTCGTCTTCTAACTCTTATATCCCTTTTTCACTCTGAGAGACATTTCTGCAGTGGCATGAATACGACATAAACGTGAAAAATTACATGGATACATTCTGAGCTTTGTATTTGTATATGCTTAGATTTAAAAACATGGCTCAGGGGACTTTACACAAATTCTGATTAAGTCTTATCCCAATCGTTTTGATGATGTGATTTTTCTTATATACAATAAATATCATTTTAGAACGTTTTTTTTTCTCGATGCATATATTAAATGATTTTAGATGCGAATATTTGAGTTGCATTAAGAACTAAATACCTCAACATTTGAGAAGAAAAATATACATTGTTATGTGCAGCGGCCATTACATGGAACGATTCATTTAATAACGTTAGAAATTATTCCCGTTCGAATTCATTCAAACCACTATGTTATGCAGTATACTTTGACCCATTGCATTAATTTGGATGTGTGTTCACGTCTTGGAAATCATTATTTGATTTAAGGTCATGTTTACAAACATTTTATTAAAGTCTGTTCTGAAAATTTGTTGTAAATTTAGGACGCGTACTTTGCATAATTATTGTCGTGTTTTACTTTATCGTATCTGCCTTACGTGGCAGTATAAGTGTCAATAGTTACATACATATGGAGAATGGATTGGCTGTAAAATTAAACCTTACTGATAAACATCCTTGATGTGATGTATTGTTACGAATGCAGAAGAGGGGTGCCAGTTACTATCAGAAAGCAATTGAACGAACACACAGAGAGCTGTATTATTAACTTGAAACCAACTAGACCTGAAAGAGAAAGTAACGTGGAAAAAAGTTACTTGAGAAAATTTGTCTGAAATTATTATTCGGATGTACAGTCGTTTGCATTGTAATCTCTCCTGTTCTGAGAAAGTTATAGGAAGCCAATGCAAACATGGTCAAACACATGCTATGCCTGAAATGGTCGGAGATGGTATGCATCCTAGAAACTGTAAGCTAATCCATTTAAACGTTGTCAATTGGCAAACGAGCATCATGATCTTTACTTTCAAGGATGCTGCATTGTTTTGCTTTATTCAGTGCGCTATGAAAAGGGAAAATTTGGTTCTTGAAACTCAGAGAGAGAACGTGCTCAAGGTATCTGATGTGATTATTTTCAAAATAACGTCAACTCCCGCTTATAAGTGGTTTGTGTGTTTGTGTAGCTGGGTGTAGGATGGTTTCAATCAAAGGTCAAACATACTCTTTAGCTGCAAAAGGTTTTAAGAAGCGGAATGCGATGATGGTATCTGTTTAGGAAGCCATTCGTGGAATCTCAAACCCTGTTAGCGAGAAAGGGTATCGGTGAGTTGACCAGGTATATTTTTTGCCTTTAGCAAGATATTTAATTTAAGGCACGTGAGAAAATTTGCGATTTTTGTGTCCTTACTTTTGATATAGAATTGATTGCAGATACATTTATTGGATAAATGCTCTCCCCAGACCTCAACTGCCTTCACGATGGTGTGGAATTGTTGAAGCGTTATATTTTTATATGCCAACATCTGATTCCAAACGCCATGGAAATAGTGTGTACGTAGGAGGCAACGTATTCGAATGAGGCATAAGCATATATGTATAAGTCCATGCAGTCTGACGTCATCCAAATGTCAGGCAATCGTAACGATCTACCTTTACAACTGGGTAAAAGGTTTTGCCTGTGCCTAAAATCGTCTGTTACCTTGTTAATCTAATTTGGTATTGCGGTTTTGAGATACCAATAGCAACAGAAAGGTACATGGATGGAATTGTCGACCCAGAAAGGATTGTCATACATATTTTAGTTCTTCATCTAAGCAATAATTTTCACTAGTTGAAAGTCACATGCAAGTAATAAGTGGTTAGAGGGATAGGTCATTGATGGCAGTCGATTTTCACCAATTGCCTTACCGGATGGAAACGAAAGGATAGGCATGTTAATGATCTATTAATGGTACAGACATGTATTATATCATATAAATACAGGATCCGATAGTAATTAAAACATAGAAAATGATTTTAAGAGAAAATGCTTAATTGCTGAAATATTTTTCTCAGAATGCTTTATGAAATTTTAAAATCCATTTTCTGTTGAGATAATGTGAACAAAAGACTTGAAAAACCTAATATTGAATGTATTTAGAGAGATATTTATATTTGCTTAAAAATCTTGCAACGATCTCGAAAATATTTAGTTACTCTACCTAAATGGAAAGTTGGGGTTATCACAAAAAGTCTTAATATGGACAAAATATCAGAATGATCACATTTTTCCTTGAAACAATATCATCAAACAATCATCTGGGAATGCAAGATAATAACAATAATTACAATAGATCTAATTATATTTTAAATTTGTACTAGTGTTCTAGTGACTTGAGGGCATGACTATTGAAAAGTGATAATCGGTATACAAAAACAAAGGCATTTCCCTTTCTACCAATCTTGTGCTGCACAAATGTAATACAGGTTTTACGATCATCACGCAGTTAAAAAATGTGTAAAATATAAATAGTTGCATTCAGTCTTTTTCCATAAGTGAAACTTCTTTACAAGTTACTATCTTGTAGAAAACAACATCACCAAAACATTGATGAGTAGCATTTTAAAGTGATCATACATTTTATCACTGTCAAACTAAATATAACTGAATTTAAAAAATAATCTAACACATGAAAAAGATGTACATTTTACACACAAAAAACCCCACCAGCTTAAAGTGTGTGTATATTTGTGATTTGGATTTTAACATAGATTTAACCATTTTTCAATCATATCGCTACAATGTTTGCAGTCTGGCAATTTAGAATGATATGTAGCACAAGGACATCATTCAGCAGACATGTAGCATGATGTCCAACCCAGTCAAAATGCCATGACATCGGACCAACCAGTCCTATAACTTACATCCTAATGCTAAACGGCAAGCGAGTCGGCTGCTAGTACCATTTTTAAAAATAAGTCTTTGGTATGACATGGCTGGACTTAAGCTCATGAAATCCTGCATCCAAGTTTGATTTTTCTAACCACTAGACCACTGGAGCAGTCATAAAATGATAGAAATATACATTATATTGTGTACATTTCAGATTGTTTACCATAGTTTTGTAACAGCAGAATCTAAAATTATTGGCATAATTAACTTGCTTACTCAAAACCGAATTCATCTGTAATCTTGATGACATAAGCCTGTAGAAATTGAGGATGTAAATCTATTAAAGTTTAATATAAAATCAACGTGAAATACTGTGTCTAGATTTAGAGTCAACAATCAGGTGTTTTCCAACCTATCGGTGTTTTTACCCTGACTTGAACTGTCACTGGAGCGTTTAACATTGACTGCTACAAAGATGCAAATTAACACTTTTTTGTCTGCATACCATGGCATTCGTTAGATAAAGGTATACGAGTTGATATTATTGCACTTCATATATTCTTACCCAGCAAATGAAAAGAAAATTATCCTACATAGACACGTTTAACATAACTTTGTCAAGATGACGTTCGTTCTATATGTATTGTTTCCATATCATTCATATTTTATTACGTTATAAAAAAAGTGTTTGTATTTGAGAGGTGATTTCTTTTAGTAGAGTGACAATAAAGTAGGTTCAACAGTCTTGCAACTATTTTCGTCTACAGCTCTGTCTACAGGAGATGACAATTTTGTGCATGGTCCAGTGAAAGCCCTTGATTGTGAGAACCGGAAGCTCCATCTGGTGGAGGAAATACTCTGTTAGCGACCCCACATTCTCTGCTTGGAGGAAGTGGACAACTTCAGCTTTATCCAGGAATCCTTGATCAAATTTGGATACATGGGAATATTTTATCCCAAACCAAACTCACCATGTATGTGGGAAGAATAAAATACTAGGCCAGATTGATGTGCTGCGTTTTACAGTACAAAACATTTGATTTTGTCAGAATCAAACAGTATTGTTCTTCAGGATGAATCCGGTTTAGACACAAACCAGGTGTCTGTAATATGCAAGTTACAGTTAAAGGGAGGCAACTCAAAAGAATCCGTCCCTGAATTTTGTGTTGCTGTTACACATTTAAAAGCCAAGAAAAGTTTTGATTAAATGCAGTTTCAGCAAGGGAAACATCTCAGATATTTGGATAGGTATAGCACAATTCCTTTCTTCATTTGTGGTGACTTTAATGCAGAACCAACTGAGGCTGTGTTTGATTTGTTCCAAAAATTAAGATTTGGACTTGTTAGTATATACACTCACTTAAACAAGGAAAGAAAGGAACCAACGTACACAACATGGAAAATTCGAGAGGAATTAAGAGGGACTAAAGAAAACTGCATGACTATAGACTACATCTGGTACACCAAAAATGGGATGTGAAGTCAATACTGGCGTTTCCATCCGGTGAGGCAATTGGTGAAAATCGACTGCCATCAATGACCTATCTCTCTGACTACTTATTACTAGCGTCTGATCACGTATTGCTAGCGTGTGACTTTGAACTAGTATAAAATAGTTGTTTAGATGAAGAATTAAAATATGTATGTCAAACGTGTTTTTCTTTTATTTAAACATGACATATCTGCTTCAGGGCATATTGAACTTTAATTTCAAAGCATACTCAGTACATGTAAATTACCAACGTTTAGAAGTATATTAGACCTTCCAATGTATTTGAACATTTTACTTGCCAACATGCAAGTGAATGTTAAATTTTACTCACCCATTCAAGTTTTCACATTTTATGCTTAAGAATTCCTTCACGTAAAATTTTCGTTAAATGTTTTACACTATTTCATTAAAAAAATACATCTTTTATAAAATTATACATATGTTTTTCATATCCTAATGTAGAAAAAATGACTTGGAATTACAAAAGGATTATATTTTATCAGATGTGACACATTTGGATATTTTACTTGCCAACTTGTAAATTAATGTGCCACATAAAATGAGCAGCTGAAATTTTGAAGACTTAGTTATTAATTTCTGATTAAATGCTATTTAAGGGTTTAATGCTCCATGTATCATTTCTTTCAATTGAATTAAAAATTAAAGACAACTACATGCTTGGCTTCTTGTTCGGTTCTTTGTTATTGTTTTCCGTTCATATTGTGACAGTTAATGAAAGATTAAGAATTATTTGTGATTCACCTGGCTTGTTTTCATCCAAGGTAAAATATACATGGCAATTCAACATATTCTAGTTGTATATATCTTAAACATGAAAAACATAGCATTTTGAAAGTTTATTAAAAGATGCATACCGGTACTTTGAATCCTGTCCGTTGCAGAAACAGCAGTAGAAGATTTTAAAGAAACATTTCAGTGTTATGAGTGATACATGCACCTACATGTATATACAAAATAAAAACTTAATTTTAATGATACCCCCTTCCTGTTTTGTATGAATGCCTTGCCAATACTCTCGAAAATGCTGAACTCCACTTAGAAGTATGCATACTTTTCAGTTTGGATACATAAGGATTAGAATTGGTATGTCAAGATGCTTTGGTTGTCAAAATATTCTTATACTTGGTCCATTTGTAGAAAGCGAGTATCAAACCTGTAGTGTGTGAGGAAGGAAATTAGGTGGAGCCACATAGGTTAGATCTTTGCATACAAGGAATTAAGATATGTTGGCGATATCACCTCATCGACCTTTGCATCCATTTATTGATTTGATGTAACATTGGAATCACTGACGTAATTTTATTAAATTTCACCAAAACACCCCTTTCTGTGATTCCCTTGTTTTTGGTGATTTTTGCTGTGTTTTTGTTGACAGCGCCTTGACTGTGATTCGCTGGTATTCTATGATTTTGTCTATGGTTTTGTCGACAGCGTCTTGTGGCCCGAAAACAATATTGCTGATATCCATATTGGATGTTTTAGTCTTTTTAGATTGATCTTGAAATACTGGTTAGGTTGCCCAGTTCAGCATTAACAACAACATCTTAAAATAGGCTTTGGTAGATAACCTGCTAAATTCAACATTAGCTCCACTTTGGGTAACATTGCTTGCATGTCTATAATGTTGACAAGCATTGTTATTTTCTGTTAAGTGTACATAAGATAGTAAACAAGTGTTTGCAGGTTTGAACAATGCTTCAATGACATTATGTCTGAATATCGGGCTGTTAATGTGAGCTTGCATCTGAAGCATTGAATTAAACGATGGGCAATTCTTTCTATGAAAAAATAAATTCACATGGCAATGCAAACCCAGTTTGAATTTAAATATGAAAGATGTTGAAGAGTTAGTGCATATGTGATGCAATGTGTTTCAGGTTCTATTGATGAATCCATGTTAGCAATGTCTATTTCCCATGTGACAAACCCCATCTGCATAAAAGCAGAAAGACAACTTGGAAATGCTTCACTGATTTTGTCCTTATGAATAAATCAAAATTGGTCAAAACTGAAGCAATAAACGAAGACCTTGCATGTCATCCTGGGTAATTGAAGACTTTTGAGTGAATTTTGTTAGTCCTCCAAAGTATTAGAATACTTTTTCCCATTTTGCTCATCTACAATACACTTTGCATCAACAAGAGGTTCTCTATCCCACCACTTTTTCCTAAACATAACATAGTTTGGTAGCATCTCAATCGTGACCATGAGGAACAACAACATCGTTTTGTATCAAGTCTTCATAAATGAAAATAAACTTGATAATGTGGTTGATGTTGGGTTTAGAATAGGCATGCACAATATTAATGTTGTCATCTCAACGTAGTCATCCACCACACCATCTTCATGCCATATTGCATAATTTTCCTTTATGGGTCAACATGACTTTTTGGCCCAGAAATTAACATTCTGGACAGCTTTCTAAAACCCAGATATAAGACCGAGAGGAATTGTACCAACAAAAAAGTACCTCGACGCTCCATGAAGTTGCCCTCACCATTACATGAATCCCTGATTGAAATTTGGAAATCAGAGATATGACATGTGCTACTGAACATCATAGTGCCGTTGTTGATAAATCCATTCTTGACATTGGTGTCGGAATCGTTGCCTATGTTAGCTCATACAAGTTTACCCTCAATTACCAATTACAAATATAGACTCTAAAGAGATACTGCATAATCCAAGTGGATATGTGTACACCCCGATGTATCAAACCCTTTCTTTTTTCGTTCAGTTTACCGTCGCAGCTTGACGTGTTTATTAACATAGTCGATCTTGAAGTTGTATATCTGAATTTTTCGTCGCTTAATATGGAATTCAACTTCTTTGGTGATTTAAAAAAGCACGTTTAAATTAAAAAAAATCATAAAACGTCTGGTGGTGATGATTCTCTTTTACAACCTTGATCATCCTTCTAATAAACCATCAAAGGTATTCGAATCAACATCTGCATTGATTAATCACATTTACACAGGTCAGCAGCATTCCATATACAAAACCATTTTGTGCCTGCATGCTTCTGGTATTATCTGGTCCGTATCGCACAGAAACAGACCATCAAAACCATACAAAAATACTAATATATTTTGATATACAGACCTTTCAATCATTTTGATACAAATTTGTTCCTATTTGAACTATCCCCAGCATTCAATAATGCACCATGTTTTTCATTATATCCGGACATTGCGTCAATTGTTGGTTCTGACATGTTTTACTGATATGGTTTACTGAAATCCAAAAGGGTTAAGCAACATATTTCCCAACACCAATGATAAAGAAATAGCTAGTAAACTGCGTAAACTTTATGACCAAAATCAAAATTGCCACAATTATAAAATTTTGGTAAAGTGAACAAGGTTAATATAAAAAAAGTATTATGAGAAAGCTTTCAATCGAACTTAAGTTTTGGTATGTATGACACAAAGATCAAATCGAAGCATTTGCAGTGCATTATTGCGTCCAATTTTTTTTTAACCATGATGATTTTTTTAAAAATAACTAATGAAACTTTCGTTACATAATGCAAGATAGTATGCACGAATTGTTCCTATTTATCAGTAATCCATTGAATAAACAAGGGTATTTTCACGCGACTCTTCCTACATAAATGGATATAAAGAAGAACGAGTACCTTCTGATATGGAATTTGTTTTAATTAGATTTCCGGAGAATAAAGTTTTTAACATTCATTCGGTTCTTATACGAAATGAGCTACAGTGACAGATAGCCCAATATTTAAACTTGCTGCGCTCATATTTCTCCCGCTCACTGACCTCTTAATTAACTGCTTAAATACAGTGATGTCCATGATACCCCGAAGCATTCTAGAGATTTTCCATGTCAAACAAGCGGGCCTTAGAATTATTCATTATGTTATATGCCTTTATCTGTCCGGTCGTTCATTTAAAGATAATTGGGAAACACACTTCTACACCCATATTTCACTAACATAAATTTTGCACAGATCCTAGGGGCTCCGAGTGGCTAAAGCGCTCTCCGTTACGGATCACGCCATCGCACCTCTGTCTGCGTGGGTTTTTGTCTTAGATTCGGCAAATGTGGGTATGTGGGAAAGCTTACCAGTAGCTTCTCGTGGGTCGGTGGTTCTTTTCGGTTGTTTTCCCTGGTTCTTCTTCCACCATAAATATTGGCCGCCATGTATGGACTATCTTGTGCTGAAAAATGGCGTTAAACATTACAACAACAACAACAACAACAACATAATTCCAAATCAGAAAAAAGAATTGCTTCTGTTAAACTGCTTGACTAAAATAGATTATTAGCAAGCTGCTATTAATGCATGTAAAATCACTCGGGATGTCTTCATTGGTTTACAAAAGGACTTGTTAATCACAATACTCTTTTAAACATATGACAGTCTACACATCTAGTAGTATTATGCACACTTTTCTTACGTTGCACCTATTCAACAAGACTCCGAGTGTCAGTGTTTGAAACCACTTATCAGTATTAAAAACTGAAGAAAAATATATGGCGTCCAATGTAGGGTATTTTTATTTCTAATCTTGATAAAGGATTTACGCCGATGCAGTGGTGGAAATCAGCATGTACTACTGTGTATGCCGTACCGTATTGTTAGGACATCTATTACAAGTACGGCCGCACCTGAAAGACGGGGTGGGGTGGTCGATATTGTGGGAAGAGTTAAAGTCAACTTGGATCAGTGTATCTTTGTCTTAAAGGCTATAATTCCGACATTTTTACTGATGGCAAAATAAACCAACATTCAGGCACATCTATATTCGTTGTGCGTCATTACGTTTAGACCAATATCTAATTTTTTGCGATGTCGTGTGGGAAAAATAAAATGCGCATAAATCCATCAAAACTATTTGTATGATAAGTGACTAGACTCCGAAGTTTCGACAATTGACCTATCGCCAGTTGTCAATCGTTCTCCTCGTTTGACCAATCAGCGAGCGTTATTATACACACCTCCAGATACTCATTATGTCCGCTATTTTCCTTCGACAAGCCGCTTCTGTCGATATCGACTCGGCTATTGTATATATGTACAAATTTTGCAACGGTTCGATAATGTCTCGATTCACAATGCGAGAGGGGTAGTGCATTTCTGATAGTTGTTATCTAGATCGTCAAATTGGAGGAGTATGTATGTATGATAAGTGACTACACTCACAACTGTCTACAATTGCTGCACTCAAATGTATGTACAGGCTGAGACGTATACAATCAAATAATGGTATCGTTATTGATAACCATCTTCAATGTGACACCGAAATTAGTCACGTTTGTCTTTCACCGAGTAAATGATAGCACTTATACAATTTCCTTCTAATTAAGTTACTGAAAATACTCTTGACGTATATTACAACAGCTATATTTTAAATGTCTTATATATATATATATATATATTACATTACATTATTACATATATGTTACAAGTTATAGTTTAGCATTCTTATATTAAGAGTGCACTATTTGTGGCAGCTACATTACAAATTTTAGATTAAGGGTGAACCATTTGGGCCAACTGCAGTATATCTAAAGCTGATAATATTATTAAATTGCAAAAGCAGCTGCCCGAATGATTTTTAAAACTGAAATATTACACATCATCTGACATGTGTTCGAAATTAACAGGTTACCATCTTGTGAAATGTTGCTTCCCAAAAGGTCACCTGATGTAAATAAAACAGTTTTATGTCGTGCACTTGATTACCTATCTTATCTCAGCAGACCACTAGTCCATGACGGTGACCATCGTTCTGTTTCCAAATTTTGTGTTTGTACTGCGACCTCTTTTGTCCCATTTTGTCAAGTCTTTTTGCTATACTGGGTCCAAAATTGTAGAATTCTATTCTTTGGAAACTAGAAATCACTCTCCTACTGTAATTTCAAGTTCTTTTGTAATTATTACCTTTGGATCACTGCTAATAAGATCCAAGCTTATATTCTAATTTTTACTATTAAAAATTTAGTTTACTCTTCTTTAATTATTTTAAATTAATGACTATCCTATATTAATTTTTAAAATACGTTTACGATTTTGAACTAAATTTTAGTAGAATATAGTTTGTACACATTTGTATGAGGACCACGTGGGGGATTAGCTTGAATGTGTTGAGATCTCTTTGCTCAAGATGTCTTTAGTGTGGCATTTCTAGGTGCTAACAAATTACATATTATTTTCTTTATATGAGGTTTTTATATTGATAATCGTTTATGATATATTATACGTTCATCTACTGGTTTAAAGTTTTATTGAAAAATATTGAAAGAAAGAAATAGAGTGATCGAATTATGAATAAAACGAGAGCACTAAAAGGTTTGATTGTATGTAAGATTCGCTTCCATTATTCATTCAACTTCCAATAGAGACAACTATTTCGAAACGTTTTTGGAAAAGTAACAGGTAGGTTGCGTCATGGTTGAAGATATATATTAAACCAACTCTGTGCCGTTTTAATCTGATTTGTAGAGTTATTTTAACATTGGTTAGATATTTTAAAGAGTATGCCTTTGAACGAACAGCGGTGATGTGTTATATGATATTTATACCAAGAAATACATTTAGTTACTTATCTAATGTTTCCATTCGGACTAAGAAATACATCTGGTAACGTAGTAATTTTTTTTATTAAATACTTATGCAGTAATGAGTCATTTATCAGATCCAATCATCTTCCTGTCGCGAGTGATACATACGTGGTTTCAAATGAATGCAATGTTTAAATGTAGAATAATAATAAGTAACCGTAACAATAATTACAGTAAAAAGGCAACAATATATCATTAATTTTATTATCATCTCCTTGCTGTGTACTAGCTGCAAACAAAACATTGAAAGAACAGTAGACAAGTGTAGTAAACCAGGAGTTCGCTTTAAAAATAAAAAAAATCCAATGCCACTAAGTAGATCGTAAATATTCTCCATACAACTGCACGGGCAAAGACCGCAATGCAATGTCAATGTTGTGATCGCCTTGACCTAGTTCGGGTCGAGGTGTCGTTGCATGCACATACTTGTAACTAATATCTACAAATGAACCAGGTAGTAATAAATTCATATCTAGTATCAGAGGGCACCTCGAGAGAGGGTGGTTTTAGGTTAGAAGTAGAGCCTGTGGCAACCATTTTTTGTAAAGAAGCTGAAGAGGTTAGTATGTTTTGAACACTGTTAAAAATCTAGGCCCTTTCGCTTTTGTCTTCTTCTGATAAATCTACGTACGATTAGGTGTGTCGTATTTGTACAACATCCGCGATAATACTGAATCGTAATCATGCTATAGTCTCTAATCAACAATAATACAAAACACTTTGTTTGGAAATTGACTGTACAACCTGTTTGGACAAGGTAAGATACTGCTTATCGATTTATCTGTCCTGTCAACTAGTAGTATTAGCCTTAGTAACTCACCATACTATAATTTTAAAAAATCAGCACAGTTTTGTGACATTGTTCCAAAAGTCATGTCCATTCAGGACAAACCATTGAATTTAGGATGCTAGGAAAAAGAGTTGGAGTGGGGGGAGGCCTGGATTTGTTTCCAGTGGGATATTTTTATTTTTACTCAACATACATTTTCGTTAGCTAATGCGATGGATGGATTCTGTTAATTTTGTCTTCAAATAACAGCAAGATCATTTTTTCCAGCTGGTGCGGAGGGGAAGACATTTGACGTCTCAAAACCTCTCACTATCCATCCGTCAACGGTCATATGAAATACAAGTTCCCGAACTGTTAACGCATCATTAGCTATTCATTACAAGCATTGATCATTACGTGTACACGTCAATACATGCATTCAGTATCGGAGTCGCACATATACTGCTTTGGTTATATGTTTTGCACATCTAACAAATTTAGAGTCTATGTTAAGTGTCAGATCCGTTGCCAATCATTCCTCTTCAACGTGTAGACATTAACATGTAGTCACGGGATATTTTTAAATTATATAGTTTTAAGAATGTTCTGATTTTCCGACAGCTTAAAAATACATGAACTCCAACATGAGAGGAAAAATGCACTTCTTTATATATCTATGTCTTAAAATGCCGATCGAATGAGTGGCCACAGGACAAAAAAAAAAAAAAAAACATTCCCAGGTGGAGACTTACCTCGTATAAGTACTGTGAAGCTTTCTACCCAGCGACTCTAGTTGCTTGGTTACCAACTCATTTAGCTGTAGATCTACAATATCAAAGTCACTAATAGTGTCTGCCATGAGCTGTATTTAATTTACTTTGTTAGTTTTATGTTTTGTTATTTCATTACATGCTATTGTAACGTAACATACTACGTTGATCTTGTCCGAAATTGATTTCATTCTTGCTTGATATGAATAGACATTTTTTAAATTTCTTCTGTGTAAACAAATACATAGCATAGCTAAATTATTCTCTATGTGCATGGAATTCAAATCAGTATTATTATTTATAGAAGTAAATTTGTACATACGTGTCTAGATCAAGGTTTTGAAATTTCCTTAGTGTATTTTACATAATCGAGATTATAGTTTTATTTTGTAAATATCAAGACACTTCTATGGGATTATTTTCAATTGAGTACAGCTCCAGTGGCCTAGTGGTTAGAGCGTCCGCTTCGGATGCCTTAGGTTGTGGGTTCGAACTCTGGCCGAGTGATACCAAAGACTTGCAAAAATGGTACTAATAGCTGCCTCGCTTGGAGCTCAGCATTAACAACTTAGTTAGGACTCGTCGGCTTGGTGTTAGGATAATGTGACTGGGTGGGACATCATGCTTCATGTCTCCGGCATGATGCCTTAGTGCTAGACATGATTATAAACTCTAACTGCAGACATCGTAGCGATATGACTGAAATGTTTTTAAAGCTACGTCACCAATTCAAGATACAACACACACACACACACACACACACACACACACACACTGTCCGTTAGGTAATGTTTGTGTTTAGAAAATGCTAATGTAACCTGAGATCAGGTAAGGAATAATATAATCTTGTAACTGAGAGGTTTAGTTTTCAGTTGAGCTTTTAGACTCAACACTTTTAAGTTGTATTATATGCTGTGTTCAATATTTCAGTTTTGGGCTGGACATTTTATTTATTCAAATTATTTAATTCAATTGATTATTTTCTCTCGAAGTACAAAAGTGTTATGATAAAATTCTTGGATATAATAATGACTGACATTCATTGGATGTTTTAGTAAATTCAGACCTTAAATTTGTATTACTGTGATTCAGCGAAAGACTGTTGACACATCACCACCTTTAGTGTTTGCAAACTATGGTGTACGCATCTGTCATTGTGCGGAAAGAACCAGTCTTACATCCTTCTTGCACCATGCAGAAGGTTGCGTTTCACCCATGACTGCACAATGTCCTTACAAACGTGCACTATTTGAAACCAATATCAACCAACATGTTACTTTGACACTAAAACCTAAATTCTGGTTATTCCCGTTCAAATGGTACATTTATCAGTTGTATCTAAAACGATGCGGTGTATTTGCACGTGCTCAGTTGCATTATAAGAGTCTTTAAAATAACTGTATGTTAGGGTTTATGTCTTAGCACACAAAATCAAACTACTGAGTGTGTATTATGCAACAGACAAGTCTGCGGGATAAAAGCCACTCATATATTTTGAGAGCTATGTAGTATGGTAGAGTAAATCGATAGTTTTAGTAGAGAGTAAATATATATGTTCATATATATCATTCTGTTTTGAGCCATTATATCGCGGGAGCACATTTCGTCCAATCGATATTTATAGTATTTGTATTTATTTAACAGGCATTCGGGGTAAAACATCATTCTGTCAAGTAGGATAATTATAACGACGTAAACCTGCCAAGTTCACCCCATCCCCTGAACAACATATACGGGAGACCTTATGGCCTCATCCAAAGTATGGATAAAAATGAACTATATATATATATATATATATATGACAATGATTATTTGCAGCCATCGGTACATGCTGTTTGCAAAGCTTGTACATCGGTGTTTACTTCGGTATCGTATTGTAACCTATGTGACACTGCATAGGACACACTTGTAGTGTACCATGTAGCATGCACATGGTTTGGAGGGAGGCATGTTTTTTGACTTTCCGTGCTGAACCACATGTATTTCAATATAGACACTGTAGACTTTCAGACATATTTTATTCTATCATGTGGGAAACTTTGCTTCTCCATGGGGAGAAGTTTTGTCAATCCACGAATGAAAAGTTTCAGTTTCAACGTTATACTCCCACATTATGTGATTGTTGAATGAATTGCATTGTTGACATAAAATTGATCTTGTTGTTTTTCAAGGGATAATCACACTCAGGTGGCTAAACCTGTTACTAACTATGAAAATGTCAAGATTATTGCGACGTTGGCTGGTGGTTGGAAGAAATTGAGATGGTTTGAAACTCTCAGTTGAGCACTACTCTGATTATACGACACTTAATTTTATATTTTAGCGCAACAGTGCTCAAAGGTCGTGGTAAGAGCTGAAGTTATTTGAATCACGATATTGTTTCTTACTATAATAAATTGCTGTAAATAAGGTATTCTATGGGGCTCTGCGCACGATATCAAAGTACACAATCTTCAATATCTGTGATATATCATATAGGAGGCCAGACTGATATCTTCTAATTTTATTTTTCAATCTGAGAGTGCCCATCAATAAATGGGAACGAAAAGGGAACCAACTTAATCCTTGACAGAGAAAGTAACACTCAGTATCAAACATAACAAGCCAAATCCCAACATTACAGAACAACACGCATTGTATGTTAGATTGTTTAGTGACGTATTAATGAATCTATCGGCATTGCCAGTACGCTTTCTTAACTTTTCTTCCAACTCCATCTTCAGTAATCAGTATATAATATTTTCTGTCTTTGCATTTTTTGTTTTGTTCTTTGTTTCGTTTTGGAACTTTACTTGGTACATACAGAGCTAACCATATTACATCAGGTTCAATTGGAAAACACTAGACCGGTTAAAAAGTATCTTTTGAAAACACTAAACTGGTTAATTTGAGAGCACAAGAACAGTTAAGAAGTACTTCATGGTCAGTGAAACTACCTTAATAACAAAAAGCTTTTATCAAGTTGACTATCACTTTTTTTGCACTTGATGAGGAAATTCTTCTAGCTGGATATATAGACAGATATATTGCAGTAGTTTACTGTACCTTTACAGCCTACTCCAGATGAAATGGGGAATTCACTTAGGATAGTGGCATCATCCATGGGACACTGGTCAACTTATTTAATTCCATGTCAAACCAATGAAAACGTATGTATGCACACACATATATATACTGTGAAAGATTTTACTATCTACAAAATTTACGAAACAATTACCCGACTTTTTGTACCATATTTATTGCACAAGTACACTAATACATTAAAATTCCAAAACACGATCACACTGTCGTGTATTGATACACTAATATATTAATGTTTCCAACCTGAACTATATTCTAGCACTGATCCATTGATATATCCATCCATCACATACCATATATTAAGAAAATAATCCAATACAGAAATATTTTTCTTGTTTCTTGCTTTACCGATTAGTAAAATCCATATAAGTTATAAACTGAAATGTTATCCAAAATCGTATTCGTCAATTGTTATTATTCAATTCTATATTTAGTAGATCATCTCTGGGATTTAAAACAAAATGGCCCTTTTTATGTGCGTTGGTACCAAAAGAGGCTGATATCTTTGCAAACACGTGGAGGTGAACTTACTGATATAATTAACTTACAGAACTAAACATTAGAAAACACATTATACTAATTTACAGTTTTGTTTGCTCTCGAAGGCATCAATATTGGTGAATAATGCTCCATATATTTAGTCCCTTTAGTGCCGTACATTTTGTTATTTTTCATCAGAACCCAAGTCCAACAGATTGTGCATAAATGGCATCTTATTAACTATAGTACATAAGGCTCTATATTATGTTGCTTTTTATTAATGCTTTCTCATTTAACATGCATATATAATTAATAATAAATCATTACACTATCGTATGTAATATACGACCTATTTAGATAATTTTCCAAAGTTGCTATATTTCAACTTAAAAAGTGAACGATCTGCTTCTTTTTCTTTTTCTTCTTCTTCTTCTTCTTCTTCTTCTTCTTCTTCTTCTTCTTCTTCTTCTTATTATTATTATTATTATTATTATTATTATTATTTACAGGACAATGAAAGGGCACTCATTAATGCAGAAACTTGGTATGTATTAACCATCGGAAAACGCATAGCCATATCAGTTTTTTTTGTTATTCATTCATTATAATAACTTTATTGCACGAATTTATTTTATGGTAAAGAGCATTTATGGGACTAGAAGGCGTTGAAACATTTGGTTAAACAGTATATTTTGTATCACTTGTGACCCTCCTCAAATTTGGTATTTCTTCCTCTGATATCATTTTTGCCATTGTTTCTCAAATATGATAGATGGATATATTTTGCAAGGGGATTAAACCTTAAATATAAGACACTTTTAAAATAACAGAATTAGCGTCAGTTCAGATCTCCAGTATACGCATATGTCCGTAGCATATGCACGTAAAAAAGGATCATAAAATATACTATTTCGGAAAATAGAAACCACTCAACTATTAAGAACAAAAGAGTAACTGCTAATAAATCCACAAGTACTAAATGTAGAATGATTGCTTCTATTACTTCAACAATCACACACACACACACACACACACACACACATATATATATATATATATATATATATATATATATATATATAGTTTGATGTTTTATGTTATTAAGGAGTGACGAGTGGCAGCAACTATCTGGTGAAAAGGAAAATGAATTGGAAACACTCAAAATTGAGTGCAAATACCTGCGCAAAAGGTAATTTTAATGTCAAAATTGAATTTCTCTTCCAGAAAAAAGGTAACCATTGAAAGTTTAAGAAATATTTCAATTATATTGTAGTTTGATATCTTGATAATGGCGTGGTTGGGACGATATTACCAGTTGTAATCTGTTTTTATTTGTTTTGGGAATGAACTTTTGTATTTTCCTTTTGTCAGGGATGGCTTAGTAGGGAAATTATCTTAAATGTAGAATACACGTACAGGAAACGTATTCCGTAATCAAACTATCTTTAATTCAGGGGCAATGATGGTCCTCCAGTTCTTTTACAGTTCCATTATCTTTATTCTGATGTAATATAACGATGTTAAAATCTATTTGTCGATCGCAATAATATAAAGTCCCCAATTCTCCCACAGCTTTCACTTAATATTGTTACCGCTTTTGATGCCTCTAAGACTATACGACCTATTGACTATTCCCATTCGCCTGGCATTTCTACTCCTCCTCGACATTATCATCATATAACTATTGTTGCTACTACTGTTGCTGATGTTGCTTGCAAATTTAGTTTCGACACCACAACTTTTTCTAAGCTTTTGCTATTTCTATTACGGAGACTACTAATATTGTTGCTGCTATTGGAACCACCGAGTTTGCTAAGTTTCAAGTTTCTGCCATTTTCGGCAACACATCAGGACTTTCAATAACTTGGTACTTCATCCTACTACTACCACTACTACTATTCATGCTGCAGGTAGTTTTACCTCCAACGCCACTACTAATAAGCTTCTGCTACTTGTCTCACAGAGACTGCAACTATTGTTATTGCTTATTGATACTACCGTTTATGTAAAAGGTGACGCCACAGCTGTCTCTCCCACTGCAATACGACTGATATACAGTCAATTACAGATTGTTACTACCTTTCCAACATGACAACCCATGATCTATCATTTCTCATGCATTTGGTCCTAGTACTTTTACTATTATTGCTGATGCTGCAGTCTGGATAAATCAGATCTCCACAGTCCTAGAAGGACATCTGATATACACCGAAACAAATTGGCGTTTTGGTTTGTTTTGAAGTCGACTGTCAACGTTATTCTAGTAGATCATGAGATAATACATTACAAAATTGTGCTAGAGAGTGTTATCGTTAGAAACGATATGTTCGGAATGACGTGTGTCACTTTTACAAATATAAAATGTTTGATACGAATGGTGAACTAGAAGGTCATGAATCCTTTTGTGTTTAAGATCATTTAAGAGACTGGAAGCGTTGAAACATTTGCTTAAACATTTTATTTAGTGGCACTTGTGACCCTCCTCAAACTTTGTATATGTTTGTCTGATGGCATATTTGCCATTGCTTCTCGATTATGATAGATGGAGATATTTTGCAAGGGAATTCAACCTTATATATAAAACACTTATAAAACCACAACATTAACGTTTAGTTCAGGTCTCCAGTGTACAACATGATTTGTAGGTATCCGTAGCATATGCAGGTAAAGATTGACCATAAAATGTACTATAAAGAAACATAGAAGCCACTCAACTGGTAAGAACAAAAAGTAACTGCTAGTAAATCCACAAGTACTAAATGTAGAATGATTGCTTCTATTATTACAACAATAAGACCTTTTACCCGATCGACTATTATTGTTATTTTCACTATTATTACAATTATTAATACTTTTGTTCTAAGTGTGATCAGTTAGAATGATATTATCTGTTTCATCAAACAATTTGTATACCATTGTAATATATATATATATATATATATATATATATATATATATATATATATATATATATATATATATATATATATATATATATATGTATGTATGTATGTATGTGTGTATGTATGTATATATGTATGTATGTATGTATGTAATGTGATGTTTTATGTTATATAGGAATGACGAGTTACAGGGCCTACTCCGTGCAAAGGAAAAGGATTTGGAAACATTCAGAATAGATAACAATGACCTGCGCACAAGGTAATTTTAAGGTCAAAGATTGATTTTCCCTTCCAGAAAAATTAACCATTGAAGGTGTAGAATCCTATTTCAGTTATATTGTAGTTTGATATCTACATAATGGCGTGATTAGCACCATATTTTGTTACCAGTTGTAATCTGTTTTAATTTGTTTAGGTAATGAACTTTTGTATTTCCCTTTTATCAGGTATGGCTTAGTCAAGAAATAAGCTTAAATGTAGAATACACGTACAGGAAACGTGTACCTTAATCAAACTATATCTAATGCAGGTTGCACTGATGGTCGTTCAATTCTTTTTCAGTTCTACTATATTTATTCTGATGTAATATAACAATGTCAAAATATATTTGTCGATCACAATACTATAAAAAGTCTCAAATTTTCCCACAGACAATAATAGGACCAACGGCTTCCTTTTTCAAGTAATACTGTTACTGCCTTTTTAGTGCCACCAAGACTACGTTCTATAGACTATTCTCATTCGTTTGGCAGTTCTACTCCTCATCTTCATCATCATCATATTACTACTGTTGCTACTTCTGTTGCTGATGTTGCTTGCAAATTTATTTTCGACACCACAACCTTTACTTAGCTTTTGTTATTTCTATTACGAAGACTGCTACTATTGTTCTTGCTATTGGAACCAACGATTTTTCTAATTTTCAAGTTTCTGTCATTTTTGCCAATACATAAGAACGTTCAATGAATTGGTTCTTCATCCTACTACTACCACTACTACTATTCATGCTGCTGGTACTGTTACCTTCAACGCCACCACGGAGAACCTTTTTCTACTTGTCTCGCAGTGACTCCAATTATTGTTGTTACTTATTGCTATCATCGTTTACGTGAAAGGTGACATCACAGCTCTTTCTCCTACTGCAATGTGACAGCTATTCAGTCTATTACAGATTGTCACTACCTTTGGAAGATGACAACTCATGACATATCTTTTCTCATGCGTTGTTCTAGTACTCTTATTATTATTGCTGATGCTGCAGTCCGGTTAAATCATATCTCCACAGTCCTACAAAGACATCTGATATACTCCGAAACAAGTTCAGTTTTAGGTTTCCTTTGAAGTAGACTGTCAACTTTATTCTAGTAGACCATAAGATTATGCGTTACAAAATTGTGCTAGGGAGTGTTATCACTAGAAACGATATGTCCAGAATGACGTGTGTCACTTTTGCAAATTCGAAAGTTTTGATACGAATTTTGAGCTAGAAGGTCAACAGCAGTGACAGTTTAATAATGGTGCCCATCATATGTCCGTGCATGACTGTGAGGATGTGATATTAATTAGATTTGTTGGTACTTCTGATATATTCTATTTCGACTGTCACTACGGTTACTAAACGTCCGCTGTATGTATCAAGGAGAATGCTAACAAACGTTTCTGCAAATTTTGAAGGTGCTGGCGTTTTTACCACTGAAGGGATTATATTTCGTCACTAATTATGCATCAATATATATATATATATATATATATATATATATATATATATATATATATATATATATATATATATATATATATATATATATATATATATATATATATATATATAGCACGGTTTTCTTCAAACGGACAAAATGTAATATTTCTTTTGCTTTATATAGAATGATTGAAATGGGCGCTATTCAATTAACTGAAGGCAATCCGAATATCACCGACCTTAGTGACCAGAATCGACCCGAAAAAATAGCAGAACAATTTTCGGAGCTTTACGACAATCAGTGGACAGACTGTTACATGGTCTTAATGGATCGTCTGACGAAATCAGAGCAAGAAACCGTGGAGACACTTTTGACAATTTTAAAGGTAAGAACATACGGGTAAAATGTTTTGTATCCTCTACTGTGCATTAGTCGTTATGGAATTTAGAAATAGCAATGGTCATATACAAAAAAGCCATAATTCATATATTTATAGGAACATAAATATTTAAGCATCTGCTACTCAATATTCGTGAAGCCTTTCTTCCAAGTTGTTTTGTGTGTTTCAAAATATCACTAAAAAGCCTTTAAGATATAGAACTTATAGCTAGTGAGCATCATCTCAATGAAATCGGGTTTTATTGAAAAAAGGCATTTTAACAAGACAAAGATTTGTCTATCTGTTGCTGTGGGAACTATAAAATTCGTAGGATGTGGAAAGCAGAAAGGTTTAAACAAATACTCTTGGGTATATGCTTTTTTCAGACTGTATACGATATCTCGCTTAACAGAAGTCAGGAGATTATGAGCGATGCCAGAAAGGTACTAGTGACATTCGCTGGAATGGCAGATGGGGTAAGATTGTGTCTTAAAGGACGAAATTGAATAATAGATATAAATTTATTACAGTATTTGACAACACTTTATTGAGTCGCGCTTTCACAACAGTAGAAACTGTGTCTTTGGGGACACTAATTATCTTTGTAAATGCATTATTTGCCATGAAAGGAGCATTTTTTACTTTTTTTGACAAGTGAGGATATAAAAATATAAAAGAGAGACTTTAAGAACAGATTGTAACTTGCCCCTCATTATGTCTTTGTAAGATTTATGTCTAGATATTATCTTGTCTGTTATGTCTTGCAGGAATCCGAGAAGGCTCTTGACAGTTTAATACAGGAAACACTTCACAAAATGAAATCTTACCGTACCAAACATTTCAAAGCTGTACCTAAAGACATTGCAAAGGTATGCCACAAATTATTGTGTAACTTTGTAATTTTCTTCGCAGAATGCTCAGATAAAAACGATCTATTTAAATATCGTACGATATCATTAGTATTAATACTGCTGCTACATTTCTTTTAACGTAACCATATAGTTTGCTGATGTCACTGAATGTTGAATGAATTGTATTATAATATTTGTTTAGGATATACACATTAATTTTATGTCAAGTATCTATTGTTTATATTTCATTACCCTCCTTCGACCTCTATCACTTCTTGACTACGTAAAGACATTTTCCAATCTTGTATTGAAATTTGAGACGCATTTTGACTTGAGTTCTCAGTAACCATAATAAAGAGTACTGTTATAAACACTCGTGATGTAATACATAATATCCTTTTAAAACATACATGCACGTATTTTGAGTTAAGGTGAGTGGGTGATTCTTTAATTAATTAGCTTATTTGCTTTTGGGATTTGTGGTAACTGAGAACAACACTTTTGTAACGCAGCATGACATCAATCTTAACCTAACTCAATAACACCTAAAGAGCATCACACTGGTATTTGCAAATCCCACTCACTTTTTCCAGGTAGCTTTTATCACAATATTCTACTCTAAAAAAACATAAATATTTACTGCTCCAGCGATACAAATATACCGTTGTATATATTCATTCAGATAAATGAATATGACTACTCATTGACGGTTAAAACAAACAAGCATAAAAAGCTTTGTGTCGTTCATTGATCTCTTAACTAATCCCACAATCTCATTGGTTTGTAAGAATTTATTCTTATAATTTTTTACACAGGAAATTAATGAAAAGCTTGTGGAAACAATTGGTGAACAAGGTGTTACAGCCTGCAGTGAATATATTGAAGCGTGTGTCCGAATATGTTGGTTAATGTGTATCAAGGATCCACCAATGTATATTTTCTGTGAAAAAGAAGACGTCTTCAACAAAAACCATTTTATGGAGTATACTATAAAAGGACATAAGGTTTCTTATGTCGTATGGCCTGTATTGTATTTATATAAAAATGGACCGCTCATGAGAAAGGGTGTTGCACAAGGAGAAGGAAAACAAATCGAAGGTTGTAAAGTAGCAGAAACTGAAGATGGCTCACGAAAATCCAATGAATTTGTTAAGAAGAATTCATTCCCAATTTAACACAGGGACCAGGGAGATGGTTCAGCCCAATGAAGATTGCTACGTGCTTAGGCTCTAATAAACAGTAACATAGAAAGAGTGAAATAACAGGGTTGTAAAAACTTAATAAACAATTTATTGAGCACAAATATTTTCCAGAAAAGAAAAAATAAACTTACGGTTTTGAGAATCAATTCCAAAATTAATCCAACAATAATTCAATATATAATCCACTAGAGAAATTGCAAAGGTCCTGGTAATAAAATGTCCAAATAATTCCCAGTTCGAATCTTAGTGTAGCATCCAAGATGGAAGACGATGTAACGTAATGAAGTCAGTTCTGGTCTAATGAAATTCAATGAGCACAATTATTTTCCAGATAAATAACAAAATAAATCCTCTTGATCCAAACGAATTAAAATATGTTCCAATACAAGGTAATTTAAAATAACTCAGAACGACACAACTTAATATTCTAACAGCCCAACGTCTGATAAATAGTTTGCTCCAAAACATAATTTATATACCTGTTTTAACGTAAACAAGAAAGGGGTCACATGATCTTCTAGAATCTTTTAGAACAAATATACGTTATACAAATCTCGTACACACCGTATGACCCAATTAAAAATAGAAAGATGTTCATAACAAAGCTCCATAATGTCCTTGGAATCAACAAATAATTTTGAAAGCTTGTTTACAACTCTGAAGCCAGGTCAGAAATGAGGTCAACACCTGGTGTTTATTCTTAGAGTACATGTCATCCCACTTTCTAATCATAAATATCTCCCAATGAACGAATCGTAAACTTAAAATGTCAAATTTGAACCTGACAAACAAACAATTAAAATAAAAAATAAATGACCCAAATCAAATACTTGGAACAAGATTACCATGCAGAAACCGAGTTTTCTGAAAACAAAGAACACTATTTGGAAAGCGTGCAAATCATAGTGTCACTAAACAATTCAGAAGATATTTCTGTTCAGCAACATGATAGTGAGCAGCAAGTGGGCACTAACGATATTAATGCAACATTAGCTGAAGGCAGTTCATCTACAGGACCTTTTAATAAAGGCGATGATATGCACCTGTATGGAGCTGTTGACAGTGGTGAAATTCAGTTCCAGGATGTTGTAAGGTCTCAAACAGAAAATGACACCTTTGTTGAGTCATCGATGCAAGGTGTGATCGAAGGATTAGGAAATGGGAACAGTAAGGAACGAAATGCAGCCCATGTGACTGAGGAAGAACAATCTGAGCAATCAGAACACACCGCTAATGGAATCAAATCTCTTAAAATGCGTAAGAATGGAAGAGAAAAAACAATTCAGCAAAATCAAGAAACATGGAATCAAGCAGAAATGTACCATACTTTTGGTAAGATTGTTTCTAAGGACGGAAAGGATGACAGGAGCTGCGGGGACAAGGAAGCTGAAGATAAGTTTGCTGTAAAAGACCAGGCTGAACAGCAAGTGAAATCACCAAATATCGATGTTACTGATGCAATACATTTATGTAATATAGAAGATCAGGTCTCCATGACTTCATCGACAGAAGCAGGAGCAGAACAACAATTGGATGAGTCTGGAAAACAAGAGGATGTGGGGATAAATATGCAACTATTGGCGTTGACAGGACAAAAGGCCAGAGCACGGCAGCATATACCAGATAACATTTGCTTAATCGAATAACACGAACAAAATGTTATTAAAGAGAAAGAGGAAGGAGAAACAGAATTGACAGATGCAGATAAAAAATCCAAACGGTTGAAGATGAAGAAAATCGGGATGGAGATAGACACATTGAAAATGTGCTAATGGGAGTGCATACACCAGTGAAGTATGCTCCATCTGAAGAGCGTGAATATGAGTTATCCAACCCTTGTGGGAGGAACTCCAATAATTCTTCAAATAACCATGGGGACGATGGTACTCTTAAAGTAGGAGCAGAACGACAAGTTGATGAGTCTGAAAAACAAGAGGATGTGGAGATAAATATGCAACTATTCGAGTTGACAGGACACAAGGCCGAGGCACGGCAGCATATACCTGATAACCTTTGCTTCATCGAAGAGCACGAACATAATGTTATTAAAGAGAACCAGGAAGGAGAAACAGAATTGACAGATGCAGATGAAATCCTAACTGTTGAAGACGAAGAAAATCGGGATGGAGAATGACACGTTGAAAATGTGCTAATGGGAGTGCATACACTAGTGAAGTATGCTCCATCTGAAGAGCATGAATATGAGTTATCCAACCCTTGTGGGAGGAACTCCAATAATTCTTCAAATAACCATGGGGACGATTGTACTCCTGAAGTAGGACAGAAACATATAGTTCAAACCAGCATCGCAGTTAGTGAAAAGACTCAAGAAGATAGCAGTTGAACAGTGATTGATGCAGGTATGTCAATCCATGACAATGAAAAAAAAATCACCACCAAGGAAAATTATCGGAAGACTGCAATGTTGAGGGCGCTGAGGAATATAAGCATAAATGGTTGTGTGGAGTGACATAAAAGTCGTGAATCATTATATGCAAATGAAACTCAACTAAACATGTTACCTCCATAGACCATTTCGTACCGGATTTAACCGAGTTTCTGCGTAATTATCCGAATAACCTACTGAGTTACATTATACTCCAGCCAATCAAACGCTGGTGGGTACATGTACATCTCAAACTTTCTTCCATTGTTGATTAGAAATATTTTAGAGATAAAACGTTAGGAAAAACGCACTACTTGAAGAGTCGGAGGTTGCAAAAGTCGCTCCAATCAAGGATCTGGCATTACATTCCATAATCTGCCATGGAGAGATGATTTTACATGTATTAGTATTGCGACGCGATAAATAGTTGTGTACTTGTCCGTAAACGTTATAGAGATTAAATACCGGTGAAGCCGATATTTTCAGCTTTTCTCAAATTCAGCAAGTGGAGTTAATTAAATGATTAAAATTTACTTGTAAATATGTAAATTAGTCACAGACTTTCAAAAACAAAATTATAAATTTACTTATTACAGTGACGTTTCGGATGCATATAAATAATTTTAATTACCTGTTGTTTGATTTTCAGGATGTAATTTGTTTACTTCGACACCGTTTTCTTACTTACATGTACATGTCCAGATATAAACAACTCAAAACTACTATCTCCTATGGCTTTGAAATCCTCCATAGTTTCCAGAATACAAGGCAGGATGGTTCCAACATTAAATTTCGTCAATATCTGCGGCAGCATCGCTGTTGAATATGCATTTTCCAACTCGATAAACGATCTTGACGTAGTTTGAAAATTGATGCTGATTCTGAAGCGTTTGCCATATTTTGCCCACCACCTATCGAGTGGCTATTGCGATCAGGTGACCACCCGCCACGTGATACAAATTCCGAGCAAATTACGAAGTTCGCCGAAGTCTCCATGAAATGGTCTATTAATAAGGACTTTAATAATTAATCTATACTCATAGAGAAATATCAGTAATGTTCTATGCTGTTTTCAATATACATGTCACTACTGAGGTAGAACATTACTTTGATTCGGAACAAAGGAAATCTCTTTCTCTCTCTCTCTCTCTCTCTCTCTCTCTCTCTCTCTCTATATATATATATATATATATATATATATATATATATATATATATATATATATATATATATATATTGAGAAAAGTCAACTAACAAGGCAAATTAAATATGCAAAGCAAATTTATTTCAATTGAAAAATAGAAAAGTAAAGTACCAAAATTGAAGAGGGCAAGTAAACTACGCAGTGACAAATAAAAGCACTGATAAGATACATACAGCTGGATTAATATTCAAAAAGGGGTTTCTCAGGGATAAATCATCGGACTTAACTTTTTAACGTTTGGTTTTCTCTATAGCTATGCTGATGATATTTTCTTCTTCTTACTCTTGTATCTCCTTTTCACTCTGAGACACACTTCTACAGTGACAAGAATACTAAATAAATATGAAACATTGCATGGATACATTCTGCGCTTTGTATTTGAAGATGCTTAGATTTAAAAAATAGGGCTCAGGAGACTTTACAAAAATTCTGATTAAGTCTTATCCCAATCGTTTTGATGATGTGATGTTTCTTAAATACAATAAATTCAAGTTTAGATGCATATATTAGATGCATTTAGATGCGAATATTTGAGATGCATTAAGAATTAAAAACCTCAACATTTGAGAAGAAAGAAATACATTTTTGATGTGCAGCTGCCAATACATGGAAGATTCATTTAATAACGTTAGAATTCATTCCCTTACGAATTCATTCAAACCATTATGTTATGCGGTATACTTTGGCCAATTGCATCAATTTGGATATGTGTGCACGTCTTGCAAATCATTATTTGATTTAAGGTCATGTTTGCTAACATTTCATTAGAGTCTGTCCTGAACGTTTGTTGTAAATTTAGGACGCGTACTATACACAATTTTTTTCGTTTTTTATTTTATCGTATCTGCCTTACATGGCGGTATAAGTGTCAATAGGTTGCTAACTGGCAATGGTATACATATGGAGAATGGATATTAACTTATTGATTAATATCCTTTATGTGATGTGTTCTTACGTATGCAGAAGAGGGGTGCCAGTTACTATCAAAAATCAATCGAATGAAGACACAGAGGGCTGTATTATTAACTTGAAACCAACTAGACATGAAAGAGAAAGTAACGCACACGGCAAAAGACGATCTGTGCAAAAGTGATTGAAGTGTTACAAAGCTGTTACAAACTAAGACCCTTTTGCCTAATCTTATGTGTTTCTTAACTGCATCTGAACTAACGTTGCCTAATTCCACTCCCGCTTATAAGTGGTTTGTGTGCTTTTGTAGCTGGGTGTATGATGGCTTCAACCAAATGGCCAACATACTCTCGTTTGCTGGTAAAGGTTTTAAGAAGCGGAATGCGATGATAGTGTGAGTCCGTATATGAAGCCATTGGTGGAAGCTCAAAACCTGTTGGCGAGAAAGGATATAGGCGAGTTTTGTTACGTGTACCAGGTATATGGTTTGCCTTGAACAAGATATTTAATTTAAGGCACGTGTACAAATGTGCGATGTTTGTGTCCATACAGGATTGCTTGTTTATAATTTCAACTATATTTTTATATGCCAATATCTGATCCCAAACGCCATGGAAATAGTGTGTACATAGGAGGTACCGTATCCGATTGAGGCATAAGCATATATGTATAAGTCCATGCAATCAGAAGTCATCCAAATGTAAGGTAATTGTAACGATATACCGTTAAAACTGGATTAAAGGTTTGACCTGTCCCTTAAATCGTCTTTTACATTGTTTGTTAATCTAATTTGGTGATGCGGTTTTCAGATACCATTTGTGATGTCGATGAGTCGCCTAATAAAGCCCGTCAAAACAAAACTACTTAGCAAGCAAAGTTAAAAGTATCTATGATGGATTGCAACTCCTCAACAGTAGTTTTAATTCAAGCCAGATATAAATATATCAGTTTATTATGTTCTTATAGTTTTTCCGTGGGAAGGCGAACCTCCATTCTCACTAATTCCAATTCGCATCCAATGTAAGTTATGTTTGTTGAAATGTTTAATCCACATCCATTGGAACACCGATGTCGACACAGGTTGAGACCAATCTGATCCCGGCATCAAAACAGTCGTTCATAATATGTCATGTGTGTTATAGATAGCACCGTGTTCGTGATCCTTTTAAGAAAATTGGAAAAGGTCTCTGAAAAGAATAACTACAACCTATTGGTAAGAAATCTTCTAAATAAGTACTTCAAAATAGTACCTATTCCGCCACGAAAAGCCATACTAATGATATTGCATAAGAGAAGTATGAAGAATGCGGAAAGCATTCTGTTTCGGCCATAAACCAGAAATAAAAAATCTAAAAACGCCTAACAATTAAGCCTCAGATCAGTAAAATAACCATATTGAGACCTGAAAAAGCTGGACCAGTTTTTTTGCTTTGGTTGCATATTTACTTATATTTATCAGTAACTTTTGTAAGCGAGAATATAAAGTCTGTTAAAGGTATCCGGCATATTTGATATTTCGCTGTTCTGTGGCTTAATTCTATACGATTGTTGGCTTCTACGACTCAAACAATAATTACTAATGCCGTGAAGTATGCTTGAGATACTCTTCGATTGTAGGCAGCTTATCACTTGCAGCTAGGCTAACAGTACGATACTTGTTTCCTCCACAACCGTTACATAATTGTATTTTCCCATAAATGCAACCAAGACAGGGAAAATTAGCACTAGATTGTTTTTATTTTCGCATTGCAAGTGCATGAGGGCTGAAGTATTCCCGATAGCATGATCTGCTTCATACGTCAGTACTGCCTCGCATCACCCACTGACACTTATTTGGGTTGATCATATACTTTTTACCTTTTTAACATAAATCTTTAATTATGTTTAACTTTATTCTATATGCTTAAGAAAAATTTTATATTAGAGAAATATAAGTGAATAAAAAAATAATGTTAGAATCAATGGCAAATATATGTGGAATGAATACGTCCCTTCTGGATAGCGGCAAGGCGGAACAGGTAATAGCTTCGACTACAAGAATCAAGGGCCGACAAAAGTTCGCTAAAGCGCTCGTAGAAGAATACCAAGCACTAACCTCTATTAAACCGGATTGACCGCGGTCAAATACCAAACTAATCGATCTAGCTCAGCGGATAATAAATATCAAGAATACATTTTCAGTAACAGAGTCAGAGTTAAATGAGGCTTCAAAGTGGGGCTTTTGGTGGTCTTGATACAAATTTTAAATGCTGAATTGCAATAACGTAAGTTCCAAGAAATTAGTACTAACAGCGTAAATTAATAATAGAAAAAGCGATGATATATTGTAAAGCCGCAATATTATTTTCTCGCTTACAAATATGGTGATAATTATTAGTAAATGTGCGTGCAGGGTAAGAAAATTAGTTCAGCTTTCAGGTATTGAAACTGTTATTTCGCTGTTCTGAGGTTACATTTCTATGTGATTTTTTACTTTTACTCAAGTGATAATAATAAAGGCTCTATCATCATGTTGGTCAAGCCGTCTAATAAACACAGTCCAGTGGAACGGAACCAACTCGTAAACAAAAAGTCCAGTAGTACGGAACCAAGTAGGAAATGCTCAACCCAGTGGTATGGAACTAAGTTGATAAAAACATTCCAGTGGTACGGAACCAACTCCAGATTAATATCCTTTATAATATAGAGAATGGCACTTTACTGTGACATTGTACAATTTTGGCAAGAAGGCTATAACTGAACTAGGGACAGTGTATAATTCTAGAGATGTAGGCAACGAAATATTACCAAGATGGAGTGGGTGTAAAGAAAATAAATAAACATGACTTGCAAATATAATGCTAATGGATGCCTATCCAGTAATCCGACATCTTATAATAAGTCCTGTACTATTTATTTTATTCACCGTTTCAATACATCATACAGAAAATGTTGGACAGATGCGATAGAGTTGCAACAAGTTTATATAGTCATGTAGACGTGACTTTTCTTCAATACACATTGTTTTCCAGCAATACATATAAGAGTTTTTAAAAGAATGTTTAACCATAAAATAACTAAAGAAAATGTTTTAGGCATCATTGAAATAAATCATGAGGTCATAAATCATTATGAGGTCCTATAACTTTACAGATGACATGAATATGAAGTGTCCACGTTAATGGGGAAAGAATGTTAGGAAAGTATTATGGTTATTTATTAGGAGCACTGGTAAACGTAGTACCAGGTACCCGTTAGCACCGTCATTTGAATCCAAATATAGATGCAATTATAATTATTGGCTTGATCTAGTTTTAACCTTAGAATTGATGATTGTGAAGAAAGTATACTCTCTAATGCAACATAAATGTTATTTTTGTCAATTGCAAAATTCTTTGAATAAATTACGAACTTATTTCCAAAATAGAAACTATCCTACATATATAATTGACTCTGCACTGACGAAAGCCTGAAATCTTACTCAAAATGAGGCTATAAAAATAGCAGCATATAAAATAGAGAGAGACGTAATTCCTTTCACAATACAATATAATCCTTCATTGCCTAATATAGGTCTCCTAAATGTATGCAATAAAACTAGCGTTAAATCACGTTACAAAACTAAACCAATTCTTGATTTTAGAAGACCCAAGAATTTGCAAGATTTTTTTTTATTACCACTAAACAAAAAGAAAAAAATAATAAAGAAATATATATTTCATCATCGAAATGTAACAGAAGTGGTGCATGCAATATGTTTGACAAACACTTCAACATGTTTCTAAGAGAATGAATAATCATCGCTTTGATGTAAGAAATTATAGATCCGATGTTTTCCTCTATTATTTCAACACACTTGAACACCAATAATTACTCTGTGCTCGATTATTGTATTTAATACCAATAGATATTGTGTATGGTTATGAATAGACTCATAAAGGAAACTTATTATATTCATAAGTTAAATACTTTGTATCCTAATGCCTACAATGCCAATGCACTAGATGAAATCGTATAATTTAAACTGATATATTGTATATTCTTGATAGCAAAATAACGCTATGTATGACTGTTTGTCTCTAGTTTATTTTATTATTTTATTTATTAGAATGGAATGATAACAATATTGAACCATTCCAGTGTATTCATATGTATTATAATGGAATGATAACAGTTTTGAATGATTCCAATGTATTCATATTTGTTTGAATGGAATGATAACAACGTTGAACCATTCCAATATAATAATATTTTTGAGAATGGAATGATAACAATATTGAACCATTCCAATGTATTCATATCTGTTTGAATGGAATGATAACAATATTGAACCATTCCAATGTATTCATATTTACTGGAATGGAATTATTGTTAAATCATTCCAGTATATTCATATTTATTCAAATGAATGATAACAATTTTGAACCATTTCAATGCATTCATATTTGTTTGAATGGAATGATAATAATATTGAACCATTTCAGTATATTCACATATTTTAGAATGGAATGATAATACAATTTAGCCATTCCAGTATGTTCACATTTATAATAATGGAATGATAACAATATTTAACCATTCCAGTAGATTCATATTTATTTGGATGGATTGAGTATCTCTAGGTTACTTAACTGATGACAAAAATCATAAAGAAACTCAAAGGTAAAGTAGCATGGGAAAATGCAAATGTCCATGTTTGAAAAAGTATGATAATGCACAGTCTAAAGTCTGCACTGAAAAAACTTAAAATGAGAACACTACAGCATGGTTTATTTAATGCATTATGAGGTGGGCAAAGCACTGAGCACAATATAATGTACTTTACGAAAGTATTTGTGCGCTGAAACTTATGCTAGAGGTTTAAAAGTCTTAGACAAGTACTAAAAATCCACGTTCCCTGTTGTGCATGTACTAAAAATCAACTTGCTTAGTCATGCAGTTACTAAATAATTTTACTTGCCCAATAAGGCAAGTACTAAATAATTTACCTGACCAGAATAAACTCATATTTAATGTCTTTTTTATTGAATTATCCAGGATGTTTACAATTTAAATAGCGTGAAGTGTTCTTTCCAGTATGAATTCTGATTTCTTTTTCCATCCATTGTCATCAGTTGTAAGTTAAAATGCGTTCACCTTTAATGGTAATTGTTTATTTTGTTTTTATTAAAAACAGTAATTTTTTGATCATAATCACTTGAAATCAGTAAGTATTGACCCTCAGTGATATTCAGCAATATTCTCATCATAATATCCCTTTAAGGACAAACTCCGGTCAACATTGAATCAGTACTTGTTTGATCAGGTGGGTGGTTAGGAAATTCACTGATTGCCATACATTTTTGCATGTTATTTTGAGTGGGCGTAACTGGAAAATTCACTTGACCTCCAGGAAGTTTCATGTTATTTTGAGTGGATGAGTGAATTTTCAACAGCAGAGAAGGAGAGTATATAGTACATGTGTCCATGAACACACCATATTTCAACCCTGTTTTATGCTACTTATCTCCACCCACGTCTAACTGCTCCGATGGCCTAGTGGTTATATCACCTGCGGTGGACGCGGGAGGTCGTGGATTCGACCCACAGCCGAATCATACCAAAGACTTACAAAAATGATACTTACAGCTACCTCGCTTGGCGCTCAGCATTCAGAGGTTAGTGTTTGGACTGGTCAGTCTGGTGTCAGGACAATGTGACTCTGTGTGACATCATGTTACATGTCTGTAGCATAATGCCACAGTTCTATACATCACTATAAACAGCCTCATTGCAGACACCATAGTGATATGACTGAAAAGGTGTTAAAGCTATGTTAAAAATTCTAAGCAAACAAACAAATCCACTCGCGTCTATATAATATATACTCAAAACATACCATATTCTTTCTTTGCTTCATTACTGGCATGTGATCATCACCACTGATCACGATTGATTGGTCATGAAAGGCAAGATATTTAAATATTCTTAGAAAGGTGTAAGCACAAATATTGAAGAAAAGATGAAACCATTTTTGTATGCTTCCTGTATGTCATATGTGTATTGAAGTGTTATAATTGTTGTCATTGCTGATATTGTTTTTAATTTAACTATTCTTGTTTAAAAAGGGTATAGCAGTCATGTCAGACAGCAGTACAGAAGACAAGTTTATGTCCTGGCTGAGGGTACAGAGTGCGCGAAGAGGGTTACATCCATTGATTGAGAGATCTTTTGTGCCAGTTCAAGGAGCTAGCACTAATCCAAGTAATGGACCAGTTCTCAGAATAATGCAGTGGAATATATTAGCTCAAAGTAGATTCCACAAGTCAGTCTGAACTACAAAGTGATGCATAACAAATACAGTGAAATATTTTGAGCAAAAGTCTGATTTAACAGAAATCAGTCAGCGATGGACAAATTTTTAATGTGCCATTTATTGTCATGTATTCACCAGTAGAAAGCAAACAGCTGTTTATAATGGAGAGAATGTGTCGCTTGGTTATTCAGTATATTGTTTAACGGTACAAATTGTACAACCCCAGGTAAGTGGAGCTTAAGGTGTAGGGAACATTGCATTCATAAATAAACAATACTAGCTGTGATTGGTGCATTATGTAAGAATTGTACTTTCTGTTAAGCTTAAAAAAGTTTAGCCTCTTGGCAACATGTTAGATTAAGTTAATTCATATCAAGGTCATTTTTTGTACTTTTTGATATTTTTAAAATGTGAGACACATGGGTGAAACTTTGTCTGTTGTGACTAGATAACTCTTACCCCTGTCTAGTTCCAGCAAAGTTATCTCTCTTAAATGCAAATGAGTACCTGGTTCTGTCCTTTGTTAAATTGACAAATAACATTGTTCTCTATGACAGTGTGTCACATGCATGCTGAAGTAGGATAGAAAGTATATTGATTTCACACAAAAATATCATTGCGGTTTTATGGAACAACAATTGGTACCATGATACCATTTACAGGTTCTTCTTATTTCCTTTCATACTTGTATATTCAAATCATCAGCTTGTAATAAAGTGGCATTCTTTTAAGATAATAAGACCCAAGTGTACCTTATAGTACTCGCTGGGCACACATTATAAACGGCAGTTGACTATTTCATTTAGGTCTAAGGTCTGTGTCGTGTTGGTGCTACATGTTACATGACTTTTCCACACTCACGGAATATGAAAACAAACCCAGTGTTTGTTTTTAACAAAACTGACTTTATTTTGTGCAAGGTTTTGCAGTCTGAATTATAATGAAATGTATTGTTATTTCTTTTTTTATTTTCTGCCCTGCAAACACAGCTAATATATTAACATTTAATAAAGTATACGTAAAAATAAAATTATCAGCTCATTATTTTGCATGTACATAATAATTCAATTGCCAATAACTTCAATAAGAAAGGTTTAATACCTCATACATTTATCAATTATTCATGTGATAGATAGTGAACCAAGTAAATTGAAATGCAAGGGTACAAATTACATGCGTCAAAGAGGGGCCCAAAGTGGCCAAGGGGTCTATAGCGCTGTCCGTTTTGGAATACTGCCATCTCACGTTTGTCTGCGTGGGTTCGAGTCTCAGATTCGGCCAATGTGGGTATGTGAGAAAGCTTGCCAAGGTCTTCCCCAGGTTCTTCCTCCACCATTCATACTGGCTGCCATGTATAGCCTATCTTGTGCTGAAAAATGGGGTTAAACACTACAACAACAACAACAACAACATGCGTCAAAGAAATAAGTATGGTAAATCTAAACAGAGCAGACAGACAAGTACATGGATGGAATGGTCGACCCAGACAGGATAGGCATGTTGATGACCTATTATATCATATAAATACAAGAACCTATAGAAATTTGAATAATACAAGCTCATTTTAAGAGAAAATGTGTAATTGCTGAAATATTGTTCTCAGTATGTTTTATGAATTTTTAAAATCCATTTTCTGTTGAGATAATGAGATGAAAAGACTTGAAACAACTAAGATTGAATATATTTGGATATATATATATATATATATATATGCTTAAAATCTTGCAACCATCTTTAAAATATTTTAGTTACTCGACTTAAATGGAAAGTTGGGGGTTATCACAAAAGATTTAATATGGCCATCATATCAGAATGGTCACATTTTTCCTTCAAACAATATCATCAAACTCCCATCTGGGAATGCAAGAAATAAAAAAATAACAATTACTATAGATCTAATTATATTTTCTATATGTACTAGTGTTCTAGTGACTTGTGGGCATGACTATTGAAGAGTGATAATCGGTATACAAAAACAAAGGCATTTCCTCTTTTACCACTCTTGTGCTGCACAAATATACGACTATACGGTTTTGCGGTCATCACGCGTTTAAAAAATGTGCAAAATATAGATAGTTGCATTCAGTTTTATTCCATAAGTGAAACTTCTCTACAAGTTACTACCTTGTAGTTATCAACATCACAAAAACATTAATCAGTAGCATGTCATCCCTATGAAACAGAATGTAACTGAATTTTAAAAATAATCTTAACACAAAAAATGATGTACCGGTATATTTTACAAAATTAAAAAACATCAGTTTTGAGTGTGTGCATGTTTGTTGTTTGGATTTTAACATAGATTTAACCATATTTCTGTCATATCGCTACGATGCTTGCAGTGTGGCAGTTTATAATGATATGTACGGTAGCACAAGGACATCATGCAGCAGACATGTAGCATGATGTCCCACCCAGTCAAAATATCACAACACCTGACTGACCAGTCCTATCACTAACATCCTAATGCTAACCACCATCATGTCGGCTGCTAGTACCTTTTTTTAAAATAAATCTTTGGTATGACACGGCCAGAGTTAAACTAACAACCTACCGCAGCCGCGGTTGATGTTCTGACCACTAGACCACTGGAGAAGTCATCAGATGATAACTATATATATTATATTGTGTCCATTTCACCCCTTTTACCATGATTTGTAACAGCTCTTTCTAAAATTAGTGGCATAATTAACTTGCAAACTCAGTTCAAAACTGAATTCACCTGTAATGTTGATGCATTAACCTGTAGAAACTGATGATGTAAATCTATAAAAGTTTAATAGAAAATCGACGTAAAATACTATCTCTAGATTTAGAGTCAACAATTACGTGTTTCCTAACGTATCGCCTGTTTAACCCTGACTTGAGCTGTCACTGGAGCATTTAACATTGACTGCTACAAGGATGCAAATTAAACGCTTATTTGTGTGCAGAACATGACATTTTTTTATATAAATGTATGTGAGTTGATCTTGATGCACTTCATATATTCTTACCCAGCTAATGAAAATAAAAAATGACCTACATCGACACTTTTTACATAACATTGTCAAGATCATGTTGCTCTTTATGTACTTTTTTCCATATGAGTAATATTTTCTTATTGTATAAAGAAGGCTTTGCATTAGAGAGGCAATTTATTTTATTAGGGTGACACATAAAGTAGGTTAATTAGTCATGCAATTGTTTTCTTCGACAGCTCTGTCTACAGGAGATGACAATTTTGTGCGTTGTCCAGGGAAAGTCCTTGATTGGGAGAACAGGAAGCTCCATCTGGTGGATGAAATATTCCTTTTACCGACCCCACATTCTCTGCTTGGAGGAAGTGGACAACTTCAGCTTTTTCTAGGAATCCTTGATCAACTTTGGATACATGGGAATATTTTATCCCATACCAAACTCACCATGTATATGGGTTGAAAATAATACTGGGCCCGATGGATGTGCTGTGCTTTACAGTACAAAGCATTTGATTTTGTCAGAATCAAACAGTATTGTTCTTTTGGATGAATCCGGTTTGGAGACAAAGCAGATGTCTGTAATATCCAAGTTCCAGTTAAAGGGAGACAACTCAAAATAAACCGTCCATAAATTTTTTGTTGCTGTTACGCATTTAAAAGCCGAGAAATGTTTTGATGAAAGGGAAACATCTCATCAAATATTTGGATAAGTATAGCACAATTCATCTCTTCATTTGTGGCGACTTTAATGCAGAACCAACCGAAGCTGTGTATGATTTGTTCCAGAAATCAAGATTTGGACTTGTTAGAGTGTACACTCACTTAAACAAGGAAGGAAAGGAACCACTGTATATAACATGGAAAATTCGAGGGGAATTTGGAGGTAATAAAGAAAACTGCAAGACTATAGACTACATCTGGCACACCAAAAAGCGGATAATTGTGAAGTTAATACTGGCGTTTCCATCCGGTGAGGCGATTGGTGACCACTTATCACTAGCGTGTGACTTTCAGCTAGTATAAGATAGGTGTTTAGATGAAGAATTAAAACATATATGACAAACGTTTTGTTCTTTTGTTTAGACATGACATATATGCTTCTGGTCATATTTTACTTTAATTTCAAAGCATACTCAATACATGTAAATTACCAAGGTTTAGAAGTATATTAGACTTTCGAATGTATTTAAACAGTTTACTTGCCAAGAGGCAAGTGAATTTAAATTTTACTCACCTGTTCAAGTTTTCACTTTTTGTACCAGGGGCCCCGAGTGGCTTAGTGGTCTAAGGCGCTCTCCGTTACGGATCACCTCTGTCGGCGTGGGTGCGAGTCTCAGATTCAGCCAATGTGGGTATGTCAGAAAGCTTGCCAGTAGCTTTGCGTGGGTTGGTTGTTTATTCTCGGGTTATATCCTGGGTTCTTCCACCACCAATAATACTGGCCGTCATGTATAGCCTATCTTGTGCTGAAAAATGGCGTTATACCATACAACAACAATACAATACTTTTTATTCCTGAGAATTACTACACATAACATTTTCTTTAAATGTTTTACCATATTTCATCTAAAAAATGTACATTTGTATAAAATCATATACATGTCTTTCATATCCTAATGTAGAAAAAAAAGACTTGGAATGACAAAAAGGGTTATATTTTTCAGATTTGACCTTTCATGACTAGAAATACACATTTTAATATTTGCTTGCCGATTTTTAAATTAATGTGCCAAAGGAAATGAGCAAGTGGAATTTTGAAGACCTGGTAATTATTATCTGAATAAATTCTAAAAACTATATATACTATATACCTTTTTAATGCTTCTTGTATCATTTTTTTCGATTGACTTAAAAAATTAAAGACAATTACATGCTGAGCCTGTTTTTCAGTTCTTTGTTAATATTGTTTTCATTTCAAATTGTGAAAGCTAATTAAAGATTAAGAATTATTTGTGATTCACGTGGATTGTTTCCATCCAAGGCAAAATATACATGGCAATTCAACATAGTCTTGTTGGATATATCTTAAACTTGAAAAACATATCATTTTGAAAGTTTGTTAGAAGTTGCATAGTTTGAATCCTGTCCCCAAAAAGGTCTCTTTGATCTAAATTAATTGCTTCAGTGACATTAGTTTTAACATTTAAGTCAGTGTCTCAGGCATTGTTAGCCCTAAATCATACAACTTTTTCTTTAAATGTGTCTTGGCATTTACAAAATTTATTTAAACCAATATCACTGACCAGAAATTCACATGCTACTTAATAGATTTATCTGATGATAAAAGTACAGTATTATCATACCAAAATAAGATCGCTTTGACCAGTATTAAATGTTTGCAGTGACCCCATTTAGGTTTTGTATTTGGTCAGATTTTTGGGTACTGTTTGGGGTTTTATGTGTTAGTGATGCACTATTCCACTGGTGATCATTTATCAAAATTGTAATTTAATCAGATTAAGATGACTATAAATGATCAAGACGCATATATCTTGAAGATATCAGGTGTAGGTTTATAAAAACCATCCCAAACAATAGTAAAACCAACTTGCCCCATTTGCTAAATCCTCGGCGTGTTTCCCTGTTGCTCTGATGTTTGGTTTAAATTAGGTCCCATGAAGTTAACAAACACGGTGACGAGGTCACATCATCGACCTCTGCATCCATGTATAGGTTTGATGTAGCATTGGACACATTGATGTAATTTTAGCTTAATTCCATAGACACACCAGTGTCTGTGATTCCCTGGTTTTCTGTGATTGTTCCTGTGTTTTTGTTGACAACGCCTTGTTTGTGATTTCTTGTTCTCGGTGATTTCGGCTGTGTTTTGTTGACAGTACCTTGTCTGTGATTCCCTGGTTCTCAGTGATTTCGGCTGTGTTTTTGTTGACAGCGCCTTGTAGCCTGAAAACAATATTGTTGATATCCATATTGGATGTTTTTGTCGTTCAGCTTGATCTTGGATTCTCGTAAGGTTGCCTAGTTTAGCATTAACAAAAACGTCTTAAAATAGGCTTTGGTAGAGTTAATTTTGTTTGTCCTTCCAGGTAGTAGAATACTTTTTGCCATTTTGTTCATCTACAAGACACTTTGCATCCACACGATGTTCTTTTTCTCCCACCACCTTTTCCTAAACATTGCTTGGTAGCAAGTCAATGATGAGGATGAGGAACAACAGCATTGTTTTGTCTCAAGTCTGCATAAATGAAATCTTGATAATGTGGTTGATGTTGGGTTAGAATAGGCATGTACAGTATTGATGTTATCATCTCAACTTAACCATCCACCACACCATCGTGATGCCATATTGCATAATTTGCCCTAATGGGTCAACATGACTGTTTGGTCCAGAAATTAACATTCTGGAAAGCTTTCTAAAACCCAGATATAAGACCGAGAGGAAGTGAACAAAAAATCATACCATGACGCTCTATGAAGTTGCCGTCATCATTGCATGAATTTAATGTTAAAATCTGGAAATGATAGATAGACATGTGCTACTGAACGTCATAGTGCCGTTGATGATAAATCCATTCATGACACTGGTGTCGTAATCGTTGTCTATGTTAGTTCATACAAGTTTACCCTCAATTACCAAGAAAGCCTCACAAAATTCTTGATGCATCCTGCATTTGTAATTATATTGTTAATGATAAGAAGCCCTTTTGTCAGGAATGAAGAATACTGAAAATCTGTAATGCAAAATAGGTGCGATTGGATGCAATTGTATAGTTTGCCGTAGGTTATACAGTATTTAGTTTCGTCTAATACATTTTTTGACCTGTATGTACACAACCACAATATATTTCCCGTTGCTCATTTGCAATCATCGAATCGAATCATCATAATTAAGCAGTTTCATTGTCGATCTTACTAATTGGTGCTGACGTTGTTGCCATTGATGGAAGTATAATCACCCCTTGGTACAGCCTTGATTGCCAAGTCACTAATGGTAGTCAATTTAGAATCGATTGGATTGCCATCGATCTTAGATTTTTAAACTGATTTGCAGCTATAGATCATTTGTATTGCAGCTTGATTAGCAATAGGTGCATGCTTGAGGTCAGGGTCACTAGAAAATTTGGCTCCAGTCTGAACAATGTGTTTGCCACATCAATAAAACAGTTTCATAATATATAATGTAAACATGTTTTCGAGCATTTACAACATGCATGCATGGTACATTTAAGATGACCAAGAACATTCCACGTGGCTGGAACTTGTACAGACGGTAAATTTAAGATGACCAAGAACATTATCCTTGGCATGAACTTGTACAGACGGTACATTTGAGATAATACTGCTTGGCACATTGCGCTGGATTTCATTCAGAGCAGCCTCCATAAATACAAAGAATGTATCACACGTCAAATTCCATCATACACAGATGACCGAAACATAATTGGATCGTAGACTTCAGCATAACGTGTACAACATACATCACTGCAACATTAGATTTTATGATAGCTTTAAATATAGATCTTTTATATTAAAATCATAACACGTCTAGTGGTGATGATTCTCTATTACTTCCTTGACCATCCTACTATTAAAACATCAAAGGTATTCGAGTCAATATCTGCTTTGATTAATCATACTTACACAAATCACCAGCATTCCATATACGAAACCATTTTGTGCCTGCATACTTGTACCATTATCCGGTCTGTATCGCACAGAAACAGTCCATCAAAACCATACATAATACTAATATATGATTACCTTGCAATCATTTTGATACCAATTTGTTCGTCTTTGAACTATCCTCAGCATTCGATATTGCACCATTTTTTTTATTATATCTGGACATTGCGTTAATTTTTGGTTCTGACAGGTTTTGCGTATATGGTTTACTGCAATCAAAAGGGTTAAGCAACATATTTCACAACACTAGTGATAAATAAATAGCTGGTAAATCAAAATTGCCACAATTATAAAATTTGGGTAAAGAGAATAAATTCGTTTATAAGGATTGTGAGAAAATTTTCAATCGAACTTAAGTTTCGGTATAAATGAAACAAATATCAAATGGAAACATTTGCAATGCATTATTGCGTCCAATTATTTCTTTTTCAATGATGAATTTGTTTAAGATAACTAATGAAACTTTAGATAATGCAAGATAGTTTGCAGGAATTGTTCCAATTTATCAGTAATCCATTGAATAAACAAGGCTATTTTTACGCGACTCGTCCTCCATAAATAGATATGTAGAAGAACGAGTACCTTCTGATATGGAATTTGTTATACCGAGATTTCCTGACAATGAACTTTATAACATTCTTTCAAAATGAGCTACCGGGACAGATAGCCAAAATATTTTAACTTGCTGCGCTCATATAGCACCCGCTCACTGAGCGCTTAATTAATTGCTTAGAAGATAGTGATGTTCATGATAGCCTAAAACAATCGAGAGATTTTCATAGTCATATAAGCGGGCCTAAGAATTATCCATTAAGTTATAAACCTTTATCTGTCTGGCCGTTCATTTAAAGATAATTGAAAAATTAACTTCTACACCCATATTTCACTAACATAATTTTTTACAATGTAAATTACATAGATCCCAGGCGATCCGAGTGGCCGAGCGGTTTAAAGCGCTTTCCGTTACGGATCACTGCCATCTCACTTTTATCTGCGTGGGTTCGAGTCTCAGATTCGGCAAATGTGGGTATGTGAGAAAGCTTGCCAGTAGCTTCTCGTGGGTCGGTGGTTCTTCTCGGGGTTTTTCCCGGGATCTTCCTCCACCATTAATACTGGCTGCCATGTATAGCCTATCTTATGCTGAAAAATCGCGTTAAACCATACAGCAACAACAACATAGATCCTAGTCATCGGCATTAAGAAGAAATAATTGTTTCTTTTTAAACTGCTTGTTATAAATAGTAGACTATTGGTCAGCTGCTATTTTAATGCATGTAAAATCACATGGGATGTCTTCATTGGTTTACAAAAGGTCTTGTTAATCACAATATTCTTTTGAACATATGACAGTCTACACATCTATTACTATTGCACACACTTTGCTCACTTTGCATCTGTTCAACAAGACTCCGAGTGTCAGTGTTAGAAACCACTTATCAGCATCAAAAACTGAAAATAAATATGGCGTTCAATGTAGGGCATGTTTTTTTCTAACCTTTTTAAACGATCCACTCCGATGAAGTGGTGGAAATTAGTATGTACTGTCGTGTATGTCGCTCCGTATTGTTAAGATATATATTACATGTACGGCCACACCTGAAAGACGGGGTGGGGTAGTCGATATTGGTTAAATTCTACTTGTACCAGTGCATCTTTGTCTAATTCCGACGTATTTACTGATGACAAAATAAACCAACATTCAGGCACATCTTTATCCGTTGTCCGTCGTTACGTTTAGACCAATATCTATTTTTTTCCGAAGTCGTGTGGGAAAAATAACATGCGCATAAATCTATCAAAACTCTTTGTATGATAAGTGACTACACTCAAACTGTCAACAATCGTTGCCCTCAAATTTATGTATATGCTGAGCTGTATACAGTGAAATAATGGTATCTTTATTGATAACCAACATCAATTTGACATCGAAGTTAATCATGTTTGTCTTTCACCAAGCAAATGGATATCATTTATAAAAATTCCTTCCAATTAAGTTTATATTCGTAACGTATATTACAACAGCTATATTTTAAAAGTCTTATATATATATATATATATATATATTACATATATATTGTAGTTTAGCAGTCTTAGATTAAGAGTGCACTTTATGTGGTAACTTCATTACAAATCTTAGATTAAGATTATACCATTTGGGCCAACTGCAGTATTATCTCAAACTGATAAGATTATTAAATTGAAAAAGCAGCTGTCCCTGTGATTCTAAAAACTGAAAATTTCACATCTTCTAACATGTATTCGAAATTAAACAGTTCTTGTCAATTGTTGATCATCAAAAAGTCATGGCGTGCACTTGATTATCTGTCTTATTTAAGCAGACCACCAATCCATGAAGGTGATCATAGTTCTGTTTCCAAACATTTTGTGTTTGTACTGCGATCAGTCTTCTCCTATTTTGTCAAGTCTCTTTTTTATATTGGGTCCGAAATTGTAGAATGCTGATCTTTGGAAACTAGAAATCACTCTCATACTGTAAATTTAAGTACTTGTGTAATTATTACCTTTGGTTCACTGCTAACGATATCCAAATTTATATTCCAATTTTTATTATTAAAACATATTTTACTCTTCTTTTATTGTTTTAAATTAATGACTCTCCAATATTAATATTAAAAATACGTTTACAATTTTGAACTAAATGTTAGCGGATTATAGTTTGTACACATTTGTATGAGGACCACGTGGGGGATTAGCTTGAATGTGTTGAGATCTCTTTACTCAAGATGGCTGCAGTGTGGCATTTCTAGGTGCATACAAATTGCATATTATTTTCTTTATATGACGTTTGTATGTTGATAATCGCTAATGATATATTCTACATTGATCTACTAGTTTAAAGTTTTATTGAATAATATTGAAAGAAAGAAATAGAGTGATCGAATTATGAATAAAACGAGAGCTCTAAAGGGTTTGATTGTATGTAAAATTCGCTTCTATTATTCCTTCAATTTCCTATAGAGACAATCATTTCGAAACGTTTTAGGAGAAGCAACAGGTAGGTTGCACAATGTTTGAAGGTGTATATTACACCAAATATGGGCCGTTTTAATCTGATTTATAGAGTAATTTAAACATTGCTTGGATATTTTACAGAGTTCGTTTGATCAATAGCCATGACAAACAGCGGTGATGTGTTGTCAGATATTCATATCAAGAAATTACTTTAGTTACTGATTTAAAGTTTCCATGCGGACTAAGAAATATATGTAGTAACGTAGTAATATTTTTTATTAAATAATTATGCAGTAATGGGTCATTTATCAGATGCAAGCATCTTCCTGTAGCGAGTGATACATACTTGGCTTCAAATGTTGTTGTTGCAATTGTAGGGTTTAACACCATTTGTCAGCACACGATAGACTATACATGGCAGCCAGTATTATTGGTGGAGGATGAACCGGGAAAACCCTCAGAGAAAACCACCGACCCAATTGGAGCTACTGGCAATCTTTCTCACATAACTACATTTGCCAAATCTTTGAACGCACGCAGACAGATGTGTGATAGCAGTGGTCCGTAACGGAGAGCGCTTTAGACCACTCGGCCACTCGGGTCCCCGGTCTCAAATGAATGCAAAGTTTAAATGTATAATAATAAGTAAACGTAAAAATAATAACGGTAAAGAGGCAACAATATACCATTAATTGTATTATCATCTCCTTGCTGTGTATATGCTACAAAGAAAACCATTGAAAGGAACAGTAGACGGGTGTTATATAGCAGGAGTTCGTTTTAAAATTAAAAAAATCAAATGCGACTTTGTAGATCGTAAACATTCTCCATACAACTGCACAGGCTAAGACCGCAATGCAATATCAATATTGGGATCTCCTTGACCTAGTTCGGGTCGAGTTGTCGTTGCATGCACATACTTGTAACTAATACCAACAAATGAACCCGGTAGTAATAAATCATATCTAGTACCAGAGGGTACCTTGCGAGAGGGTGGTTTTCGGTTAGAAGTTAAGCCTGTGGCAATCTTTTTCAAAGAAGCTGATAAGGTTTTTTAGGTTTTGAACACTGTTAAAAAATTACGTCCTTTCTTTGTTTCTTCTTCTGATAAATCTACGTACGATTAGGAGTGTCATATTTGTACAAAATCCGCGATAAATTCTGAATGGTAATCATGCTATAGTCTCTCATCAACAATACTACAAAACCATTTGTTTCGAAACTGACTGTACAGCCTGTTTGGACAAGGTAAGATACTGCTTATCGATTTATGCAAGTTCAAGATTTTCTGACTTGGGGACCATCCTTAGTAACTCACCATACTAAAAAATCAGCACAGTTGTATGACATTCTCCCAGCCAAAAGTCATGTCCATTCAGGACAAACCATTGAATTTAGGATGGTAGGAAAAGGAGTTAGAGTGGGGGATGCCTGGACTTGTTTTCAGTGGGATATTTTTAGTTTAAATAAACATACATTTTCGTTAGCTAATACGATGGATTGATTCTGTTAATTTTGTCTTTAAATGACAGCAATTTTTACCAGCTCTTGGGGTGGATGGGAGGACATGTATCTGCTCATAAACTCCCACGATTCCTCCCTCAACGGTCATATGAAATAGAAGTTCCCGAACTGTTAACGCATCATTAGTTACTCCTTGAAAACAGTGACCATTACGTGTACACGTCAAGACATGCATTCAGTATCTGAGTCGCACTTTTATTGGTTTGATAATAGGTTTTGCACGCCTAAAACATTTAGAGTCTCTATTAAGAGTCAGATACGTTGCCGATCATTGCTTTTCATCCTGTAGGCATGTTGTCACGTGATATTTTAAAATTATTTAATGTTAAGAATGTTCTCATTTTCCGGCAGCTTAAAAATATATGGATTCCAGTATGAGAGGGAAAATGCACTTTTGTTAATATAAATATATATGTCTTAAATTGCCGATCGAAAGAGTGGCCACACGAAGAAAAAAAACCATTCCGTGGTGGAGACTTACTTTGTACAGTATTGTAAACCTTACTACCCAGCGAATTTAATTGCTTGGTTACCAACTCATTTAGCTGTAGATCTTCAATATCAAAGTCACTAACAGTGTCTGCCATGTGCTGTAATTAATTTGCTTTGTTTGTTATTTTTATGTTTTGTTATTTCATTACATATTATTTTAACGTAACATAGTACGTTGGATTTGACCTTGTCCAAAATTGAATTCATTTCTGCTTGACCTGAATTGACATTTTTTATTTCATTCTGTGTAAACAAATACATAACTAAATTATTCTCTATGTGCATGGACTTAAAATCAGTATTATTTTTAATAGAAGTAAATATTTTTATACATGTCTAGATCAACGTTTTGGAATTTCGTTAGTGTATTTTACATAATCCAGGTTATAGTTTTTATTTTGTAAACATCACGATGCTTCTAGAACGTTACTTTCAATTGCGTACATCTCCGGTGGCCTAGTGGTTAGAGCGTCTGCCTCGGATGCGGTAGGTCGTAGGTTCGTTCCCTGGCCGAGTCATACCAAAGACTTTCACACATGGTACTAATATCTGCCTCGCTTGGCGCTCAGAATTAAGAGGTCAGTGTTAGTACTCGTCGGCGTGGTGTCAGGATAATGTGACTGGGTGGGACATCATGCTTTATGTCTCCGGCATGATTCCTCAGTGCTAGACATCATTATAAACTCATACTGCAGATATCGTAGCGATATGACTGAAACATTGGTAAAGCTACGTCACATTAAAAGCACACACACACACACACACACACACACACACACACACACACACACACATTGTCCTTAAGGTAATGTTTGTGTTTTCAAGTATGGAACAAAATAATCTTGTAATTGTTAGTTTTTGTTTCCAGTTGAGCTTTTAGAATTAACACAGTTAAGTTATATTATATGCTGTGTTCAATATTTAATTTTTCAGCTGGAAATTGTAAAAGTATTTTGATAAAATTCTTGAATATAATAATGAGAGACATTAATTGGAAGTTTGATTCAATTCTGTGATTCAGCACAAGACTGTTGACACATCAACACCTTTAGTGTTTGCTAAATATGGCCTATCCCGCATCGGTCATTGTGCGTAAAGAACCCGTCTTACATCCTCACTTCACCAAGCAGAAGGTTGAGTTTCATCCATCACTGCACAATGTCCTTACAAACGTGCACTATTTGGTCATACTCAACTTGAAACCAGTATCAACCAGCATGTTACTATGACACTAAAACCTATATTTTGGTGATTCCCGTTTAAATGGTACATTTATCAGTTGTATATAAATCGATGGAGTGTATTTGCAAACGCTCAGTAGCTTAATAAGAATCTTTAAACAACTATATGTATGTACTATTTAGCACACAAAATAAAACTATATTCACTGAGTGTATATTATCAACAGATAAGTCTGGAGGTAAAAGCCACTCATGTTTTGAGAGCTATGTAGTATGGTAGAGTGAATCATTAGTTTTAGTTGACAGTTCATATATATATATATATATATATATATATATATATATATATATATATATATATATATATATATATATATATATATATATATATATATATATATATATGTTCATTTATATCATTCTTTTTGAAGCCATTCTATCGCCGGTGCACATTTCGTCAAATCAATATTTATAGTATTTTCGGGGTATGAAAACATTCTGCCTTGCAGGATAATTATAACAATGTAGACCTGACACCCCCACCCACCCCTGAACAAAATATAGGGGAGGATATACATGACCTCATCCAAAGTATGGATAAATCTGTACTGTAAATATTACTTGGACAACGTTTGAATGTATCCATCTGTAGATGCTTCTTGCAAAGCTTGTACATCTGTTTTTACTTCGGTACCGTATTGTAACCAATGTGACAGTGCATAGGACATGCTTGTAGTGTACCATCTAGCATGCACATGTTTTGGCAGGCGGATTGTCTTTTGACTTTCCTTGCTGATACGTATGTATTTCAATATAGACACTGCAGACATTCGGACATAGTTTATTATATCATGTGGGAAAATTTGGTTCTCCATAGGCAAAGCTTTTGTCAATCCACGAATGAAATGTTTCAGTTTCAACGTTATACTCCTACATTATGTGATTGCTAAATGAATCGCATTGTTGACCTAAAATGATCTTGTTGTTTTTCAAGGGATGATCACACTGAGGTGGCTAGACCTGTTACTACATATGAAAATGTCAAGATAGGATTCGTCGCCACGTCTGCCTTAGTTCAGCACAGCTACTTATTCAAAAGCTTGCAATTAGTTATGGTGCACATATGATGTTAGCTCCTTACATGTATCGGTATAAATAGGATCCTTCCAAAGCTGTCGCCGATTAAACTGTTTCTCGTGCAATAGCCACTTTGGTTCTTTCAAAGATTGGCTTACAACAACCCACAAAGCAAACCTTATGTCCTGAATGAAATAATCCCCAAAGACCTTCATTGGGGACCTGAAACTCTTTCCTCAAAGTTTTTTATTATGATGAATGACTGCTTCTGCAACATTCTTTAGGGTCAACATTTTCTTTTGAGTTTCTTAACCAAATTATCTTTAATTAATAATCAAGCTCGTCTTGGCGGGGTAATATGCTTGTCGGATCCTACTCAAGATCGTAAAAAACCTTTTCAGCTCCTGCATGAGGTAATCCACTATTTTGGACAAGGGTTGTTCTTATCCCTTTACCCTTTATTGCGTCGCTGGGCTGGTGGTGGGTAGAACTTGAGATTGTTTGAAACTCCCAGATGAGCACTACTTTGATTATACGAAACTTAATTTTATAAGTTAAAGCAACAGTTCTCAAAGGTCATGGTAAGGGCTGAGTGAAGTTATTACAATCACGGATGCTTTTTCTTACTATAATAAATTGCTGTAATTAATGTATTCAAAAGGGCTCTGCGCACGATAGCAAACTACACAATGTTCGATGTCTGTGATATAATATATAGGAGGCCAGACTGATATCTTCTAATTTTCTTGTTCGATTTGAGAGTGTCCATCAATAAATGGGAACGAAAAGGAACCAAATTAATCTTTGACAGAGAGAGCAACACTTAGTATCAAACATAAAAAATCAAATCCCAACATAACAGAACAACACGCATGGTATTTTATATTGTTTGGGGACGTATCGAATAATCTATTGGCATTGCCAGTACTCATCCTTAATATTCTAAAACTTTTCTTCCAACTCCATCTTCAGTAATAAGTATATAATACAATCTGTATTTCTTTCTTTATTTTGTTCTTTCTTTCGTTTTTGAATTTTACTTGGTACATATAGATCTAACATATTATATTAGTTACAATTTGAAAACACTAGACCGTTTAACAAATATCTTTCAAAAACACTAGACTGGTTAAAACGTGTTAATTTGAGAACACTAGACCAGTTAACAAGTACTTTTAGAAAACACGTGGTCAGTTAAAATGCCTTTAAAACAGAAGGTTTTTATGAAGTTGACTAAAATTGTTTACACTTGATGAGGAAATACTTCTAGCAGGATATATAGGCAGATACATTACAGTAGTGTACTGGTACTTTACAGGATACTCCAGATGAAATGGGGAATATTCTTAGGATAGTGGCATCATTCTCGGAACACTGGTAAGCTCATTTATTTACACAGCGAACCATTGAAAACGTATTTATGCACACATATATACTGTCGAAAATGTTACTATCTTCAAAATTTACGAAAACCATTACCCGCCTTTTTGTACAGTATTTATTGTACAAGTACACTAATACATTAATATTCCAAAACTTGAACACACTGTCTTGTATTGATACACTAATATATTATGTTTCCAACCTGAACATATATGCTTGCACTGATTCATTGATATATCCATCTTTCAAACGGAACATTCCATATATTGAGACATTAATTCCATGCAAGAATCTTTTTCCTGTATCTTGTATTACTGATTAATTAAATCCATACAAGTTATAGATTCAAATGTTATCTAAATTCGTATTCGTCAATTGTTATTATACACATGTTATATTTAGCAGATCCTCTCTGGGATTTAAAGGAAAATGGCTTTTTTTTCTACGGCATTGGTACTAAAAGAAGCTGATATCTTGGAAAACCCGTAGAAATGAACTTACTGATATGATTAACTTACAGAGGAAAACATTACAAGACACATTTTACTAATTCACATTTTTGTCCCTCGAAGGCATCAATAATGGTGAATAATACTCCCTATTCATAGTCATTTGAGTGCCGTGCATTTTGTTATTTTTCCTCCGAAACCGAGTCCAAATTACTTTGCTTTACTTTAGTTTTTAATAAGATAAAATCTGTTGTATTGACTATAGTATATATGGCTCTATGATATGTTGCTTTTGTTTTTTTCATTAATGCTTTCTCATTTAACATGCATGTATGATTTAGAATAAATCATTACGTTATCGTATGTGATATATGATCTATTTAGATACCGTTCCAAAGTTGCTGTGTTTCAACTTAGAATGTGAACGATCTACTTCTTCTTCTTTTTCTACTTCTTCTTATTATTATTAAAAATATTATTATTGTGGTTTTTGTTATTGTTATTGTTCTTGTTATTCTTCTTCTTCTTCTTCTTTGTATTTTCAGAGCAAGGAAACAGGACGCAATAATGCAAACACTGAGTATGTATTAACCCTTGAGAAAAGCATAGCCACATCAGTTATTCATTCAATATAAATTTACTGTACGAATGTATTTCGTGGTCAAGAGCATTTACTGGAGAAGAAAGCGTTGAAACATTTGCTTAAATATTATATTTGGTACCACTAGTGACCATCCTCAAACTTCGTATTTCTTCCTCTGATAGCATTTCTGCCATTTGCGTCTTAAAATATGATAGATGGAGATCTATTAACTCTTAAATATAAGACACTTTTAACGAAACCACATAATTAATGTTGAGTTAAGTCTCCCGTTTAAAAAATGATCCATAACATATGCACGTAAAAATGATCATAAAATATACTATAAAGGAACATAGAAGCCACTCAACTATACATAATTTGATGTTTCCTGTTATATAGGAATGACGAGTTCAAGCAACAACTCGGTGAAAAGGAAAAGGAATTGGCAGCACCCAGAAGTGATTACAATGACCTGCGCACAAGGTAATTTAATGTCAAAATAGATTTTTCCTTCCAGGAAATGGCAACCATTGAAAGTCAAGTCTAAACAAATGTTTCAATTATATTGTAGTTTGATATCTACAAAATGGTGTGGTTAGCACCATATTTGTTACCAGTTGTAATCTGTTTAAGTTTGTTTAGGGAATGAGCTTTTGTGTTTCCATTTTGTCACGGATGGCTTAATAAGGAAAAAAGCTTAAATGTAGAATACACTTACAGGAAACGTGTTCCGTAATCAAATTATCTCTAATGCAGGGGGCACTGACGGTCCTTCAATTCTTGTACAGTTCCATTATCTTTATTCTGGTGTAATATAACGATGTCAAAATCTATTTGTCGATGGCAATAATATAAAGTCCACAATTTTCCCACAGAAAATAATAGGACCTACTTCTTCCGCTTTCAAGTAATATTGTTACCGCTTTTCATGCCTCTAAGACTACAACCTTTAGACTATTCCCATTCGTCTGGCACTTCTACTCCTCATCTTCATCATCATCATCATCATATTAATACTGTTACTACTACTGTTGCTGATTATGCTTGCTAATTTATTTTGGACACCACTACTTTTTCTAAGCGTTTGCTATTTCTATTACGGAGACTGCTACTATTGTTCTTGCTATTGGAACCACCGATTTTGCTAAGTGTGAAGTTTCTGCCATTTCTGCCAATACTTCAGGACTTTCAATGACTTGGTACTTCATCCTACTACTACTACCACTACTACTATTCATGCGGTTGGTAGTGTTATCTTCAACGCCAATACTAATAAGCTTCTGCTACTTGTCAACGTTTACGTAACAGGTGACGTCACATCTGTTTCTCCCATAGCGTTATGACTGTTATTCAGTCCATTACAGATTGTCACTACCTTTGCAACATGACAACTCAAGACTTATCTTTTCTCATGCTTTTGGTCCTACTACTCGTAGTATTATTTCTGATGTTGCAGTCTGGTTAAATCAGATTTCCACAGTACTAAAAGGCAATCTGATATACACCGAAACATGTTGAAATTTTGGTTTCCTTTGAAGTAGACTGTTAACTTTATTCTAGTAGACCATTTGATAGAGCGTTAACAGTTCTGCTAGGCAGTGTTTTCGTATGAAACGATATGTTCAGAATGACGTGTGTCACTTTTACAAATTTGAATGTTTTGATATGAATGTGGAACTATAAGATCAACAGAAGTGACAGTTTAATATTGGTGCCCATCATATGCTCGTGTACGACTGTGTGGGATGTGATATTAATAAGATTTGTTGGTACTTCTGGTATATTCTGCAAAGTTTGAAGGTGCTGGCGTTTTTGCCACTGAAAGGGGATTGTATTTCGTCATTAATTGCGCAGCAATATATAGTTTGCGCGCGTTTTACAAAACGTAATATTTCTTTTGTTTTACATAGACTAAGTGAAATGGGAGCTATGCAACTAACAGAAGGGAATCCGAATATCACCGACCTTAGTGACCAGAATCGACCCGAAAAAATAGCAGAACAATTTTCTGAACTTTACGACAATCAGTGGACAGACTGTTACATGGTCTTAATGGATCGTCTGACGAAAACAGAGCAAGAAACCGTGGAGACACTTTTGACTATTTTAAAGGTTAGAACATACGCGCAGATTGATTCGTATCCTCTACTGTGCATTAGTCGTTATGGAATTTAGAAATAACAATTGTCATATACAAAAAGGCCATAATGCATATATTTTGAGGAACATAAATATTTACGCATCTGCTACTCAATATTCGTGAAGCCTTTCTTCCAAGTTGTTTTGTGTGTTCCAAAATATCACTAAAACGCATTTATCATCTCAATGAAATCGATTTTTATTGAAAAAGGGCACTTTAACAAGACAAAGTTTTGTGTATCTGTTGTTGCGGGAACTTTAATTATCGTAGGATTTGGAAAGCAGAAAGGTTTAAACAACTGATATTGAGTATATGCTTTTCTTTCAGACTGTATACGATATCTCGCTTAACAGAAGTCAGGTGATTATGAGCGATACCAGAAAGGTGCTAAGGGCATTCGCTGGAATGGCAGATGGGGTAAGATTGTGTCTTGAAGGACGAAATTGAATAATATATATAAGTTTATTACTGAATTTGACAACCCTTTATGGAGTCGCGCTATCACACTAACTTTGTCTTTGTGGACACTAATTATCTTGGTAAATGCATTTTTCCATGAAATGAACATTTTTAATGTTTGGGCAAGTGAGGATAGAAGAAAACAAAACAAAAAGAGACTTTAAGAAAACATATTGTAACTTGCCCCTCATCATTTCATTGTAAGATTTATGTCTAGATGTTATCTTGTCTGTTATGTCTTGCAGGAATCCGAGGAGGCACTTGATAGTTTAATACAGGAAACACTTCACAAAATGAAATCGTACCGTACCAAACATTTTAAAGCTGTACCGAAAAACATTGCAAAGGTATGCCACAAATTATTGTGCAGCTATGTAATTTTCATCGCAGAATGCTAAGATAAAAACGATCTATTTAAATATCGTACGATATAATTAGTATTAATACTGCTGCTACATTTCTTTTAACGTAACATTATAGATTGTTGATGTCACTGAATGTTGAATGAATAGTATAATAATGTTTGTTTAGGATATATACATTAGTTTCATATCAAGTATCTATTGTTTATATTTCATCTCCCTCCTTCGACCTTTGTCACTTCTTGACTAAGTAAAGACATTTTCCATTCTTGTATTGAAATTTGAGACGCATTTTGACTTCAGTTTTCTGTAACCGTAAGAAAGAGTACTGTTATAAACACTCGTGATATAATATACCATATGAAATACAAAATATCTAAAACGGACTCCTTTTAAAACATACATGCACGTATTTTGAGTTAAGTAGAGTGGGTGATTCTTTAATTAATTTGTTTATTTTCTTTTGGGATTGATGGTAACTGAGAAAAATACTTTTGTAATGAAGCATGACATCAGTTTTAACCTAAATCAATAACTGCAGCAGAGGGAGAGCACCATACAACTTTTTTCGACAAAATTGATTGAGCCCTCAAAACGGAAAATAGAGCCTTCCTGCGAATAACATATTATAACAAAAAAAAAAAGTCTCCATTTAGCAAGCGGAGACTTTACCATTTTTCAAACAATCTTGGTCGCAACGATGTTGTCATCGCCCGTTCTGCTTCTACAGGTTAACAAAAATCATAAATGATTTTTCACGAGGGGTTTTACGATTTCAACCGAATATTTGATCAAGTCCGATACGATATCGTGTCCGAGGATCATGTAAATTTATTGTTATAAATCCGTGTGGGGTCGACTGAGCGCGGCTAAAGAAATTTCTAAATTGATTGAAGTCCATATCAGAGCACCATGTCTGCCAAATATTTCGTAGCGTATGTGTATCAACGCCGTTGAATACAGCAAGAATATTACAGTTGTCTTTGATCACTTTTGGTATCTGAGTGTAGCGTTGAGTGACATATATCACGTCGGTGTTTTTATGCCTGCCTCGGGAAAATATTCTAGCTGGGTTTTTTCGATTGTCTAACATCACATCGTCGTATACGACTAAATTGTTAATGCTCCGGTCAAGGTCATCCACGGATGGTTCCTCGTCAATATCAGTTATAAAATCAATGACGTTCTCATCTTTAATTTCTGATGCATTCTCGTTAAAATCCTTCAACACTTCATAGCATCGTTGATCATCTACGCTAGGGGCAATTAAATACAACTTATCCCACTTCATCCATCTCATTATTAAATTGAGCAGCAATTGCGTCTTGCCGGATCCAGATGGCCCGATTATAATTGCGCGGATATAGTTTGGTAGCGCTGCATGATGCTTAACTGGTTCTCTTGCTTTAGTCGCTGAAAAATCAATCATATTCATATCTCTATACATAAATTATGGATCTATATTGTGTGAAGTGTAAAACGCGTACTGGCACAAATGATGTGACAACGATTACAGCTAGCAATAACAGATCTGCACCTACTGGTAGATGTGCAACATGTGGTATAAAAAAGTTTAGATTTGTTTCTATGAAATCAGGAGATGCTTTTAAATAACACGAGGAGGTGATATCGCAGCCAAGCTGGTAAAACTCCCTGGAACGCCGTGGGCAAAGTATCCAGGAGAGAAGCACCTTCCAGGATATAGCTATTGTGGCCCCGGAACACGATTAGATATCAGACTCGATGATCAAAATCAACCTCGACGTGGTGAAGAACCGATAAACGCCATTGATAAGGCATGTCATGCTCATGATGTTGCATATAAAAGCAGCAATTTGCAACACAGGCATCTCGCGGATATGAAATTAATTCATGCGTTAAATGCTATTCCTGATAAATCTTTCAAAGAAAAATTGGCTTCGTGGTTGGTAAAATCAGCCATGAAAGGCAAATTGATAATGGGCGCTGGTAATTAATAATATGGAATCTATTTATTATTCTCCGAGGGGATACTGGAGGGGTACGCTGAAATCAATAAACTCGCCAACGCCGCAAAAGTGAAAAAGGCCACTGCGGCTAATTGGTTATCCAAACAAATATAGTATAATGAATCACTGCAAGTGGCTTATGATTGGATCAGCGACCCCGTGTAACAAATAATGCAAAAGCGAATTCTGTGGGTATCATTTACAGAGCGTTCGCAACGGTTCCCTTGGCCCCCTCCCGTGACTCCGATGTGGGGTGGGCGTTAGGGGAAAATCACAATTATGTCTCAGTTGTGGCGGCAAGCGATACAGGGAACTAAAACGCTATTATGACAAACGAATAAAAAATACCGTCTTTTACCTTAACGATGACAAAATCATAAAGACCCCTCATGATTATATCCAGAGGTTTATAATTAAAGCAGATAATAAATTAGATAAGAAGTATTATTATACAAATGAGTCAAGTTTTCAGATCCCATCCAGTGCTTGTTAATTATGAAGCCTCCAGTGATGGTGTTGTTAGAAATTGCAGACTAAAGAAACCGGTTCGACGGATAAATATTATGGGATACTTGATGTTTGCAGCTGTGAAGAAGAAATATCTCTGTCACAGAGCCATCTATGAAGCATTTTACGGATTAATCGAAGACAGATTTGTGATTGATCACGTTGATGGATTCCCTCAAAATAACAAATTGGATAACTTACGAGTTGTTACCCAAAGTGAGAATACAAAATTAGGTGAAATCGGCAAACACGCAAAAAAGGCAAAACATGTCAAATCATTTGATACAGAAACCAACGAGGAGAAAATATTTCAGTCAATAAATGAAGCCAGTAGATATTTTGATATTTGTAGGCCTTCAGTACGATTTGTTGCAGAAAATATAATTAAAACAGCTCTGTCAAAGAAAAAATGGCCATAAAATAAAGTTCGTATACACATGAAACGATTCAAGGGAGATAAATCCTTTATGTATAAGTCCCGCCACTCATAACACTCTACTCACTAAGTTCCCTTGTATTATGACCGTCAAGGTATTTGTGTCGTCTGCTACACAGGTAGAGAGAGGAGGTATAACTGACATGTGCGCGCCCACGTGACTGTAATGGAGTATACTTGATTGTGAGTTTCGGTAGAGTTAGTTAAATAAATAAAAATTTTAACACTTTTTATTGTTGCTTAGCTAAAACCGCATCATTTATAAACCCTTATAGACCATCTACATTCAGCTATTATACACGTTCTTTATAATCCAATGCGTTACCTATGTTCGCTCGGCCGGAACGAGCATGAAACATTAGTGTTTCCCATTCATTGAAGTAAGTGGGCGTGGTTAAAATCACTATGCGAGAGTTGCAGTTATATATTAAAAATTCCTCTTTGTGACCTAATCGGTAACTACACGCAGTTATCTATTAGCCGTATTCTTTAGTTTAGTGTTTTATTCAAATATTTGTCTCATTTAAATGTTGTGAAACAGCATTGATAAGTAATTCAAGGAAATAAAATAACACACCTGTGAATCAACGCGGCTGTATTAGTCAGCTTATATACGTTATGACTCATATTAAGCTTGGGCTTTCGAATGCCAATTCGACCGATCAAAACTAACCCACGCCATTGACCCGGGCGTGTGGTTGTTTTTTGTCAATCATGCAACCGGGTTAATTTAATTGGGTTGCTTTTGATTGGTTCGATTGGCCGTAGAAAAATCCGCCCCGTCGTTTCATGTTTGTGCTGTCTTGTGCCGTCCCACATCATTACATCACAAATTCCATCATCGTTTCATTGTAAATACTAATCCTTAATTAAGTTAATTAAGTATATGTATGCCTAAAATCTGCCACAACACTCGAGTGGAGATATATACGCATTGTGCTGTCTTGTGCCGTCCCAAATCATTACATCACAAATTCCATCATCGTTTCATTGTAAATACCCATCCTTAATTAAGTTAATTAAGTATATGTATGCCTAAAATCTGCCACAACACTCGAGTGGAGATATATACGGCATTGTGCTGTCTTGTGCCGTCCCACATCATTACATCACAAATTCCATCATCGTTTCATTGTAAATACCCATCCTTAATTAAGTTAATTAAGTATATGTATGCCTAAAATCTGCCACAACACTCGAGTGGAGATTATACGGTATTGTACTGTCCTTAATTAACTTAATTAAGTACATGTAGTGACGTCCCAACAAGCATATCTTCTGGGTGGACTAATATGGCGTTTGTCACGTTAGGCCTCCCGCCGGAGATTTATGTTTCGGGCCCCTTGGGCTTACTTGGATGTGAAGGCAACCAAGGAGTTGCAAGGATGTGTTGTCGTATATGTAACCTCTGGGTCACTCTGACGTCATAGGGCGCCAGCGAGATTGCCAAATGGGGTATCAAAAAACGGAGTAAAAAATGACCCAAATTTTTTTTAATAATTAGAGATACAGTATACTATACAAATATGGATATCAAAGATGTAAATGCCATAATCGCTGAAATTTCAAATTTGTGGAATCGAAGGATAGTATTATCTGAAGGTCTCGACTGCGACAGGATTACCTCAGAATATGAAGACACTGAGTATCAGTCTAGTAAGGGTCGTTATGTTTTACCTAAGATGTACAGGCTCGTGAAAGGAATTCAAAAGTCCATCAATGCTTGTTTGTACGGTAACGACAGTAATGCATTTATAACGCTATTTAGCACCGTTGAAGCAATACGACAAAAGCTCGGCCAAGAGTATCAAAAACGAGCTGAAATTAGTTTTAAAGATCGTGATCTTAGAAAAATATTAAACGAGGAAAAACCCGTATCTTAATCACGTGGGCGTTACTATAAAAATAGACCTTCAGTAAATTTTTTAATAATTTTTTTTTTTAGCGTTTTTTGTAACACTAGTTTCACTTGTCACATAGGATTTTCTCCTGAAAGAATTCTCATCAGTTTGGGTTTGTATACAGATATAGAATGAAAACATCAATGCATTATTCACATTTGAAAACTCAGTTCACAAACAATATATGTTGGGTGAATCGCTTACAACTAGATTAGCCCGAGAGCGGCTAGCAGCAATTTAAAAGTTTATACCGGTTCGAGACAGACTTCGCGAGAAACTTCAACAACGACAACAAGCGCAGACTGACTTTTCTGTGTCAAGCGAACTGTTTACTCCGATAACAAGTGCGACCAAAGATGTGAAAAAGTTAACTGAAGCAGCGATATACGGAGATATTCCTGAAAAAGAACGAGCAACGAAGGCGCCGCTGCTTGATACGCTTGAAAAGATAGCAGCAGAGACCGGGCAAACACGCGCAAGGATACAACAGCTATCCAGTGATATAAAAACTCAGCGCGAATATGAACGATTAGCTGATATTGATGATGCTGCACCTAAAACTCAAAGAGTTTCCGCGCTGAACCAAAAAAAAAAGAAAAAAACCAACGAAGTGTTCCTTTTATAGATAAATTCACTGAACCATCTATAGCACGAATAAAACAAGATAAATTGGAGAAACCAGGTGATTATGCAGCCTTTGGCGCTTTCGCTATCCAAAACAATTATTCAAAGGGGGAGTTTTTAAAAGACGAATACAAAAAAACACAATTAAACGAGATGACTGGGTAGATTGGTTATATAAAATGTACAAGGATATTACTGGTAATTTGAAAAGGGATACAATTGAGTACAGATCTTTTAAAGTAGGAGTTGATAGTTATGGTATACAAAAACAAGAACGAGAAAAACAAAGTCGAAGTCGAGGCCGACAAACGCAGTCACCTGATGATAGTCAGGGCGCAACTGGTACAACTGAGAAAACAAGCGGAAAAGGATATTCAAGTAGTTTCGGCAATGACAACTCTGGAGTCTTTGACGTGAGCGTGACATGCCCTGGTAATATTATCTCGAATATATCACGGTTAGAAGTATTTATCGGGGGAAAACGAGCCGGAAACAACTCCGTCGAGATAATAAAAGAAGCATCTGACATCTGTAAACGATTATTTGCCGGTGGTATCATGGACATTAATGTATATCGAGAACTCATTGCTGAATTATTTGAAAATCACAGAGACGCCCATGGTTATGATGAAAATCCTATGGATTTTAGCGATTGATCGAAAGCGATTAAAATCAAAGAGTTTTCAATGGCGGCTACGCAATTCACTAATTTAAAAACTAATAGTTTTATAACAAGATGATCATACACTACAACCATGATAAACCCGTAAGCGTCTACGTGGTGAACTCACGATTGCCCGTTTACTGCGTGTGGTACGGAAATGTTCTCGGCAGTACCTTCGCGGGGTTATTTACAAGAATAGCCCCAAAAGTGGCGCCGTTAGCTAAACAATTATCAATGAAATCCATTGATATTATTCGTGATAAGGGAATCAGCGCTGTTGGAAATCTTGCCGGAAAGGCATTTTCTGCCGCGAAAGATAACATAACATCATTGGTGCGAAAGAAATCAACAGTGCTGCCATCAACGACAGTGATGCCTTCAAAAATCAGAAAAGCAATAAATAGCGCAGTGGAAGAAAAACTAGCGTCGTTAGCTGCTTCGGTGACTCCGTCGCCATTGACGGCTTAGCCGGTAACAGATAGCGCTATCATGAACGCGATAGCAGGAAGTGGTTTGAAACGAAAACAAAAACGACGATGATTACAAAGAGTTTCGCAATTGAAAACACTAGTGTGAATAATATAATGTTTAAACGAACAGCTGACCCCACGTTAGATATGGAAGCCCCAGTGCTCAAAGACGATTCTGTCCGCGATTATCAATACTATTCCTATCATGCAATACAACCCGGCTTACGATCGCGAATTGAACTTCAAGTTCAAGATACCAGTAAATACTTTTTGCCGTGTGAAGCATTTATTGGAATCGAGGGAAAACTTGTACAACGTACTGATACCCCATATGCAGATGATCCAAATATCCGAGTTGGTTTTGTTAATAATGGCATCATGGCGCTATTTGAAAGTGCAAGATATCTCATTGATGGAAAAGAAATTGAATCAATAGACCGTGAAGTTGATGTTGCAACAACAATAATCGGACTAGCAAGATATTCTGATGATTATACAAGATCGGCTGGTCCGTCTATGATGTTTTCAAAGGATATTAATAATCACGCTGATCACATTAATCATACTAGGGTAAAAGCAACACGAGATACCGCAGTTGATCCAGCACCAGCAGGATATACTAGACTGGCTGGTACCTTTGATGTCGTAAATATTAATCGCAATTTCAATCTAGGGTTTGCAACACGAGTAGCGATGTTACAAGGACAGCAGCGATATTTTTCATGTGCGATTCCACTCCATCACATATTTGGATTCTGCAGAAATGTCAGAAAAGTCATCTATGGGGCCAAACACACAATCGCGTTAGTGCGAAAGGGTAATGACAATGACGCAATCTGGCATGCTAATGGTGTCAATGATGGTAAAGTTGTTTTGAGTAAAATAGTATTGTGGATGCCAGTAATGACCCCATCAATTACCACGGAAGAGCGGCTACTTTTCATTTATGGAAACAGGTGGCAAATCATTGATAAGTTGGCTAACAACAACTGATGCCAAAAAGGATAATGTTGCTGATACATTTACATCGCACCTGGCATCAAAACAAGGCGTTTCAGCTCCACGTCATATATTTATAGCGCTGCAGAATCGGAATCGATTAGGCTCCCAAGAACAAATTCATATGATATTTGATCGATTAGGAGTCAAGGAGGTTTCACTGAGAATAAACGGACAACAGGAACCAATTGAGGATATACAGCTTGATTACGAGAGAAACCACATAGCACGTGTGTATCATCGGATGCTGTCATTTATGGGTCGTGATCAAAACGTTGATACCGGTTTGCAAATATCGCAACTTGATTTTAATAAATGGTATCCAATTTATTATGTTTCGCTGGAACATCTTGATTTAACAAGGCAATCCGTTGTTGACATACATTTTCGAGCTCGTATAGCCCCTGGTGGTGTTGATTATAGAGCGGTTGCTGTCATTCACAGCGACAAATCAATGCTACTTGAAGGTGTCGGTGGACGAATGAGAATCGTTGATTCACCAGTGGAAAATATGTAAACGATTCACAATTAGATCAATAAAATGCCATATAGTGTTGTTAGTGTAAAGCTGACTGATGGTCAGGTCAAGAAATTGCGATCAATATCCGCTAAAGAATGTGGAACAACAATAACGTTAAAACCAGCGCAGATGTCCGGCGTTACACATAAAATATCATTAACGGATCGTCAAATAAAACATTTCAATGATGCAATGAAAAATAAGCGGGGGGTTCAAATTGAATTTTCAAAGGCTGCAATCGCCAACATGATAAAATCAGGTGGTATATTTCCATTGTTAGCCGCAATACCAGCATTGATTTCAGCGGCTGCCCCAGCGGTGGTGAAAGCGGCGGCGTTGGGAGCCGTTGGTACCGCGGAAGGGATGGCGTTGAAAAAGGCAACTGGGAAAGGATATAAAAAGGGAAAGGGTCTAAGACTACCAGGGACCCCGTATTCATGGTACAGCGGAAAAGGTCTAAGACTACCAGGGACGGTTTATTAGTTGAAAGCCCAATTCTTCCTATGTCCAATTTTGATTTAATTGATGCTGCTAAAAAACTAGCGATAAAAAACTTCAGAGGGGTTTTTATGAGAGATCAATTAGTGAGAAAACCTAAACGCGTTGAAACCGGTATCATCAATCTTGATAACAGTAACGGATCGGGAACTCACTGGGCTGCATACGCGATTGATCCACGTGGAATTGTCTATTTTGATTCATATGGGCTAGCTCCGCCAAGCGAGTTTATGCGGTATATAAATTCAAAGAATCAATCAATTCCGATTTTTTATTCCACGCTGCCAACACAACAATTAACTGATCCACCGATATGCGGCCGTGAAGTATTAAATGTCCTCGCGGAGATTTCATCGTCACAGAAACCACCTCATCTGGTTGTAAATGAATACACGAGTGGAAAATTACAAGGTAATTTTAGAGAATCAATAAATTGAAAACACAAGTTGCGCTAACAATAATGATTGATATTTGGGGACGATCTCTGTCAATGTCGAAACCCACTGCGAAAACATCTGCGGGTTCTATCGAGGATGTAAAAAAAATAATTGAAGATGAAATCGCTGAGACGTTGAATTTAGCAAGTGTTGACCCGAACGAAATAGTTGTATTTCAAGATCGCCAGGGTAAATTGAAATCCAGTAATATATCCGCGGATGACATTTTGATACGGCAGCGCGACGCCGCTGAAAACTCTATTGCGCTGTATTCCAGCGACGGACAACTTAAACCAGGCGCACTTGTGTCTACGATCACCGACGCGATTGCCACCTATAGCCGTGATCTGGATGATTATATACGAGGTTATAATACTTTTCGCAAAAATGTCGTACATAAATTCTTTGGAACCCCGCTTGTGGTTGGCATGACTCTCGCTGAAATCAAAGACCTTCTGAATTTATTCTTTTTCAACACGGAGAAGGGGAGGATAATGACGGCTGACGAAATCAAGGCAAATTATCTCGATATTTACACGGATATTTCTAAACTAATAGAAAATTTTGAAAAAGTACAAAACCCCACTAACGAAATTGTTAATAGGTTTTTTGGATCCCCACTTTTGGCAGACTCGACCCTCGCTGAAATTAAAAGCGCTATTGACGAATAAAAGCCCACCAGAGATATTGTTAATAAGTTCTTTGAAGGCAGTAACCCCCAGTATATCACGACGAAATTTTCTGACATCGACCGGTTATTTAAAGACCAAACAGAGCTTGAAATCAGAAGGGCTCTGGTTCCATTCTTTATTAACGCGGAGAATGGGAAGGTAATGACGGCTGCCCAAATCAGGGCAAATTATCTATATATTTACAATGATATTCTGAAACTAAAAGAAAATTTTGAAAAGGTACAAAAACCCACTAACGAAATTGTTAATAAGTTCTTTGGAAGTTCTTTGGAAAACCACTTGTGGCAGTCCCGACCCTCGCTGAAATTAAAAGCGCTATTGACGAACAAAAGCCCACCAGAGAAATTGTTAATAGGTTCATTGAGGACAGTAAAGCCCAAGATATCAAGATAAAATTTTGTAACATCGACCGGTGTATTAGAGACCAAGAACAGCTTAAAACCAGAGAGCTTATGACTTCATTCTTTTTTAATACGGGAGTGGCGAGGATGATGATGGCTAGCGAAATCAAGGCAAATTATCTCGATATTTACACGGATATTTTTAAACTAAAGAAAAAGTAAAGATTCCGCATCCACTCTCAGGCGTTAAAAAAATCGTGTATGCGACCAATCATGGAACCATGAAATGGATAAAAGACGTTAATACTACATTGTCCGTCGCTATCTGTGACCGTCAATTTAATATGATCGCGGACGGTAAAACCTACTCTGGTGGCACCGCGACTTTAATTACCGATGGTCACTCACAAATTTTTAATGTCGTCGCGGTTGATAGCTCCCTCATTAGAGCAAAAATAACCTGGTGTTTAGAATTTGTAGATAATTTTCTGACTGAAACTCTTGTATAAGCCAGCAATTCCCCTTCCACCTGGCCCGCCCTGGCCCGTTAACGATGGTGAACAATTGAAAACACTAGCGGGTTTAAAATAGTAATGACATCAATGAAATCAATATCCCCAGAGGTATCATAGTCGCATCGATATCGATATGATACCGAGAAAGAATTTTCCGCGAACTTGAAATCACTTTCTGAGCGCTATCGTGAAAAAATAAAAAAAATATCGACGCAGCGTAACAATCATCGACATCACCGTGTACTCGGTGTCCGGTGTGATGGCCAGCGCCGGGGTTATTTTGTCAACGGTGACCATGATGGCTCCGATTGCAGTTCCAATCGCTATCTCCGCGGCAACAACAATCACGGCAGTCGCCACCGCGATAACTAAAAAGTTATCATCGTGTTCTCAGAAAAAACTCAGCGATTATACAGCGCGGTACAGAGTGGTATTTGACGCGTACTCGAAATTATCCGAGTTGATCTCGCTGTCGATAGATAATTCGTTCATATCCGATGTTGAATTTTCCACGATGACCCAGTTGTATAACTCAGCGATGTTGAAATCGGAAATTGAAGACAGCGTTAACAATAATGTCACTCGAACTGCTTCAACGAATAGCGGAGAATACCACTCCGATACAAACAAGCATGATATCAATAGCATCAACAAACCCACAATTTAGTGTGAACTTCCCTTCTCCGATTCCAGTGCGCGAGATCGCGCTGGCAAAATTACGAGTATATCATAGCTGGCCCAATATCAGATCGGTGTCATTGGCGGTCAGCAACCGAATAACGCACTGGTGTTCTCGTATAAGAATAAACCCAATGGTACTCCAGAATGGAACGTTATTTCGTTACCAACTGGGTCGTACCAAATTGAGCAAATCGATGCTGAAATTCAGCGTAGAATAAAATCAATCACCGGAAAAGAATCAAGCACTGGAAAAGAATCAAGCATAGCTATCAAAGTTCATAAACCGACGCTCTCGTCGTCTATCGAAATAAACTCCCCTGAGTATGCCGTGGATATCTATAACAGCTCGTTAAGAACAGTGTTAAGATGGCCTGAAAAACCATCCGGAACCGCCGACTTAACCACGGACGTACAATCATATCATGAAATAAATCCCATGTATCGAGATGATTTATCTGATATAAGAAGAGTAAAAATCGCCGATAGATTCATATTTACCAACAAAAACATGTTGCAATGGGATTTTATTATTAAAAGAACAGATGAGTCGACTGTTACTATTTCATTTACGCTAACTGACATCACTGGTTATTTTAGTGTAATTAATCAATTACATAAAACACAACTAGAACAACTACGGCAAACAAAATCGCAAAAACACGTTGAAATACTAAATCAGCTTGTATCTGATATGGAATATATCAACGAACAAATTACTCAAACAATAATTAATGACAACAGCGACAATAAACAACAATACCTAACCGGTTACAATATCACATAAGCCGATCTACATAATTTCAAGTTTCCCAAATATAACGCTGAGGAACTAAAAGAAATTGTTAGAAATGTTATCAAGGTATTACAAGTACAAGATTCAATTATCCTCAAATATAATAATGACCCAGATGGCGGCGGTAGGCATATTGCCCCGCACAATGTAAATATTTCAGCGTTGATTGCGCTCAATTTAGTATGTGATGCAATTGAAGGAAGCAATCAAATTAATCTAGAGCAATCAAATCAAGCACAGCAAGGATATATTCTTTATTCGTTTGCACCAACAGCTCCTCCAGGATTCCTAATTATTGAAAACCCAGTTAATCCTGTCTGTATGAGATGCCATAATAATTCGCTAACGAGAATAAATTTTAGACTCACTGACCAGTCAAATAATTTGATTGATCTACAAGACGAGGTGTTAGCGATTAGTCTGTTTGTGAGATCCTGAAAGGATTTCCGTCGTCGGACACGATATCGTATCGGACTCGATCAAATATTTGGTTGAAATAAATTGTTAACCTGTAGCAGCAGAGGGGGCGATGACAACATCATTGCGACCAAGATTGATTGAAAAATCGTAAAGTCTCCGTTTTCTAAATGGAGACTGATTTTTGTTTTGGTTAAAATATGAGATTCGCAGGAAGGCTCTATTTTCCGTTTTGAGGGCTCAATCAATTTTGTCGAAAAAAGTTGTAGGGTGCTCTCCCTCTGCTGCTATAACACCATAAGAGGATCACACTGGTATTTTCAAAACCCATTCACTTTTTCCAGATAGCTTTTTCACGATATTCTACTCTAATTAATCATACATATTTACTGCTCCAGCGATACAAATAAACCGTTGTATATATTCATGCAGATAAATGAGTATAAATACTCATAGCCGGTTAAAGCAAACGAACATAAAAAGCTTTGTATCGTACATTGATCTCTTAACTCCTCCCACAATCTCTTTGTCTTGTAAGGATTTATACTTATAATTTTTTACACAGGAAATTAATGAAAAGCTTGTAGAAACAATTGGTGAACAAGGTGTTACAGGCTGCAGTGAATATATTAAAGCGTGTGTCCGAATATGTTGATAAATGTGAATCAAGGATCCACCAATGTATATTTTCTGTGAAAAAGAAGACGCCTTCAACAAAAACCATTTTATGGAGTATACTAAAAAAGGACATAAGGTTTTTTTTTATGTCGTATGGCCTGTATTGTATTTATATAAAAATGGACCGCTAATGAGAAAGGGTGTTGCACAAGGAGAAGGAAAAGAAATCGAAGATAGTAAAGTAGCAGCCACTGAAGATGGGTCACCCAAATCCAATGCATTTGTTGAGAAGAAGCCCCAGTTTAGCACAGGAGCCAGCGAGATTGTTCAGCCCAATGAAGACGACTATGCAGAAACCGAATTTTCTGAAAACAATGAAAACAAAGAAACCCAAACGGTTGAAGATGAAGAAATTCGGGATGGAGATAGACACGTTGAAAATGTGCTAATGGGAGTGCATACAGCAGTGAATGTTGCTCCATCTGAAGAGCATGAACATGAATTATCCAACCCTTGTGGTATGAACTTAAATAATTCTTCAAATAACGATGGGGGCGGTGGTGCTCTTGAAGTAGGTCAAAAACATATAGTTCAAGCCAGCATCGCAACTAGTGAAAAGACTCAAGAAGATAACAGTGGGAAAGTGGTTGATGCAGTTATGTCAATCCATGACAAGGAAATGGAACTGGGAAAGAAAACAAACAGTATTGTTCTATTAGAAAATGAAACTCGTACAGTTGACAATGCTAATGATATGGATGCCGCACATTCGCTTGATGAAAGGTGCAAAGAAACCGAAGAGCGTATTGTCTCTCCTAGCAATGATAAAAATAGACCGGAAGTGAATGTTAAAGAGATAATCATAGGAATTGCCGATGCCTGTTGTTTGTGTGAAAACAGTGTGCCAGGTGAAAACGACGCAGATGACTATAACCGTAATGTAGCAGTCACCACTGCTGACGGTGTTGCAAACCCAACTGTGGAGCTGCAGTAGGAAAATCACCACCAAGGAAAATTATCGGAAGACAGTAGTGTTGAGGGGCATAGGGAAATATAAGCATAAATGGTTGTATGGAGTGACCTAATGGTCGTGAATCATCAAATGCGAACCCAACTAAACATGTTACCTCCATTAATAATGACTTTAATAATTAATCTATACTCCTAGAAAATATCAGTAATGTTTTATGCTGTTTATAATATACATTTCACTAGTGAGGTGGAACATTACTTTGATTCGGAACAAAGGAATTGACTCTCTCTCTACATATCAAATTTATTTCAGCTGAAAAATACGGACGTTAGAAGAGTTTACCTGTAAAAATACATCGAGTTAAACAACAATGCTACTCACTCTGTACAATGCTGTGCAATTTACTTTCTGATTGTATGCAATGTGTGTTAATTCGAAGAAGCAAATGTTAATATGTTGTAGCCACTAACTACACTATGTCTTTATTTGTATTTCAATTTATGTAAGCTAACCTAATTAAACTGCAAATAAACTGATTTTATCACATATTCATCGCTATGCCTTTCGCTGTAATTGGCACATCTCCGGAACCGAGAGAACTTTTCCTTCAAATTAGCAAGATAGTTTCTTTTGAAAATTATAGGTGAAAGGCACAAATAGTCGAGATTAAAATTGTCACTCAGATTAACTAAATAATGCTATAAAATATTAATAAATAATGAATTTGTTTGAAGTTGGTCTATAGCATAAATTATATCTCACTCGGTGGCTAACTATTAGGGCCGCATGCATGTTCTTAGTCACCGAAACCTAGATGCATTATAGTACCGTTTTCTTGATATCCAGAACACAATTGGGTAGCCGTTCCTTTTACATCAAATGCAAAATGTACCAGTTGATTCAATGCTGTTTCATTATGGAAGGACTTGGTGGATTCGGATTCGTCAGTTTTGGCATTTGATCTTCTCTTAGTTCTCGTGTCCCTGTTTTCGTCTGTGTCTCTCTGTGGCAGTTGTTAATGTCTTTATAAGTAAATAACAATATTAGTTCCTCCCGGAAGCACAATTACACTTCGTTGAAATTTTATTTGTGTAGCGCTTTACTTATTGTTTTAAAGAAAAGACTTTGATGGGGATATATAGCCGACTTTTGCAATGTCAGTCCTTCTTCAGTGGAATTCGTTTTGGTATTTAAGAAAACATTAAATCAATACCGCAATTCCACGCGAGCAATCCTTGATAAAGACGTCAACCAACGTACCTAACTGGTGCATACACTAGCGAAACTTTCCTTTAGATGAAAACCGAAAAACATTTCTATCTTTCTACAGGCATACCGATGATATATAATTTTTGTTCTGTGTTGACGTTTGCCGTATCCCTCGAATGCTGACATAATTATCTTTAAGTATCGATCTTTATCTCCCCTTAAGACTAGTGGAACATTTGTAAAAAAAACAAATATAGATGTTCGCTATACCAAAGTACCATCCTTAACTTAGGAAGAAATCTCTTCAGATTATTGCGATAGTGTTAGTAACAAAGACCGCTTGCTGTAAGCATTTTGCGCTGGATCACCTATCAGTTGTACTGTGGTTCGTTTGGTTTCCATAGATGAAAATATTGTCTCTTCAAATAGGAACGAGCTTGTGATCTGTAGATGTTGCACTAATAAATAAAGCAGACGCAATATGCTGCGTGAACAGAATTGATATAAACTACGGGATGAGGAAATGGTTTAAAGATGTACATACACACACACACACACACACATCGTGTAAATTCTAGTGGCACATTCACTCTGTGTACGCAAAGTGCTCACTAGGATGTCATATGCAAAAGAAGAGATTTGGAATTGATAACTTTGTGAAACACAAAATATGATCGCGGATTATGAGGAAAGACTTCGAATAAATTTCAATCGCTAGCCTAAATCCAAAACATCGTATCAAAAAAGTTAACGCGTAATGTCCCAAAGCAGCTGGTATGTGGCAGTCCACGAAACATCTGATTTAGTTCATGTAGAAACACATTTAATCATGTAAAACGTAAAGCCTCTACAACGTGAGTGTACATTATCTTTTTTGGAAAGATGTTCCTAATGCTTTATTAGACACGCGTGTGTACAATATCGTAAAATACTGATGACATGTTTTGTAATGTAGGGCGGTGCATTCTTCTAGGAGTAAAATAGTGTTGATTAGACATTTCATAGGATATAAAGTTTATGTAGAGTGATCTAAGGGGGATGGGACGGGCAGTGAAGCACCTCAGGGTATTACCCAAACCGAAAATATAACGTCGAACTAACTGTCTCTGTCGCGCTATCTACCTATCTGTCTGTATGTATCTCTCCAGTAAAATAATAAAGATGTGCCTTACACCAACGTTTCGCTGACCATGGTAAATTAAAGGCCAACATCGCTAATATTTCGAATATAGTTTAATAATAGTATTGTCAAATATAGTACGAAGATTCAACGAAGAAATTATTTAAAACAAAAAACGATTAAGGATCTCTAATGTAATAAATATTATCGTTTTTAACATCAATACAATAAGTTTAAATCGGTTATGTGTATGAGTTTATTTAAGAAGCATTATATCCATTGGAGTTATTCTTCATTTCCAGATAGCAATGTGAGCAAACATTTTTGTTGTTGTTGAAAACTTGTAATTTGCTATCAGGTAATATATCCTTGAATTCATTCCATTTTTGCTGGTTCTTTATAATTGTGTTATATAAGACCCTAGACAGATTAGACTGATTAGTTATGAATTTAGAAGAACTTGTGTTATATAAGACTCTAGACAGATTAGACTCATTAGTTATGAATTTAGAAGAAATTGTGTTATATAAGACCTTAGTTTAGACTCATTAGTTGTGCGATTTAACTGTGTTATTCAGAATTTAATGTAGCTTTCACAACTTACGTTTTTTGAAACGGTATAAGTTCAATTGAAACTGTTACAAATAAACGTGTCTCGTTACATTCATGATTGCAGTCTAAGATGCATTCTGGGTGGCGTTTGTCTAGAAATACAGAAAGAAGGATTGTAATTAGAGTTCATACATTACTGTCAAAATGTATTGTACTAATATGAAGTCATACTGACCTAGTGTTGGTATGAAAACTTTAAATCCCATCGTGAAAAGATATGTTAAATATAAAAAAATGTAATCGTTTGCAAAATGAGTTTTAATTCATTCAGAAGCTAATGTTTTATGATATGTCAAAAGTTTAACCATGTCTGTTACTAAGCTTTCTGTCAAATCGAATGAATTTATTAAGATACATACAACTGGATTAATATTCAAAAATGGATTTCTCAGGGGTAAATCATCGGACTAACTTTTTAACGTTTGGTTTGCTCTATAGCTATTCTGATGATATCGTTTTGTCATTTTCGTCTTATAACTTATATCACTTTTTCACTCTGAGAGACATTTCTGCAGTGGCATGAATACAAAATAAACATGAAAAATTACATGGACACATTCCGAACTTTGTATTTGAAGATGCTTAGATTTAAAAACATGGCTCGGGAGACTTTACACAAATTCTGATTACGTCTTATCCAATCGTTTTGATGATGTGATGTTTCTTATATACAATAAATATAATTTTAGAAAGTGGTTTTTTAGATGCAAATATTAGATGCATTTAGATGCGAATATTTGAGATGCATTAAGAATTAAAAACCGCAACATTTGAGAAGAAATAAATACATTTTTGATGTGCAGCTGCCATTACATGGAACGATTCAGTTAATAACGTTAGAAATCATTCCCGTTCGAATTCATTCACACCATTATGTTATGCAGTATACTTTCACCCATTGCATTAATTTGGATGTGTGTTCACGTCTTGGAAATCATTATTTGATTTAAGGTCATGTTTGCAAACATTTTATTAGAGTCTGTCCTGAACGTTTGTAGTAAATTTAGGACGCGTACTTTACATAATTATTTTCGTGTTTTATTTTATCGTATCTGCCTTACGTGGTGGTGTAAGTGTCAATAGTTTGCTAACAGAAAATGGTATACATATGGAGAATGGATTGGTTGTAAAATTAAACGTTTCTGATTAATATCCTTTATGTGATGTATTGTTACGTATGCAGAATAGAGGTGTCAGTTACTATCAGAAAGCAATTGAACGAACACACAGAGGGCTGTTTTATTAACGTGAAACCAACTAGACCTGAAAGAGAAAGTAACGCACACGGCAAAATGACGATCTGTGAAAAAGTGATTGACGTGTTACAAAGCTCTAACAAACTAAGACCCTATGGGACATAAATGTCTAGAGTTAGAGTTGCAAATGTAAGAGGCTCTTGTAACTTCTGTACTCAATTCTACTCTGAAAATGGTTGCCCAATTCGGTTCACACAAAGTGGTCCTGGAGGATTACCCCGCGGGGTTACGTTTGCTTGTAAATGAGTTATTGCAATGTTTTGTTGGGTAGCAACATGCAAAATATATGGTTGTACCTAGTTGTGTCTGAAGTGTCGAAAAGTGATTGTAAAATGCTTGTGGGAAAAAGTTACTTGAGAAAATTTGTCTGAAATTATTATTCTGGTGTACAGTCGTTTGCATTGTAATCTCTCCTATTCTGAGAAAGTTATAGGATGCCAGTGCAAACATGGCCAAGGACATGGTATGCCTAAAATGGTCGGAGATGGTATGCCACCTAGAAACTGTAATCTAATCCATTTAAACGTTGTCAATTGGCAAACGAGCATCATGAGCTTTACTTTCAAGGATGCTGCATTGTTTTGTTTTATTAAGTGCGCTATGAAAAGGGAAAATTTGGTTCTTGAAACTCAGAGAGAGAACGTGCTCAAGGTATCTGATGTGATTTTTTTAAAAAATAACGTCCACTCCCGCTTATAAGTGGTTTGTGTGCTTGTGTAGCTGGGTGTAGGATGGTTTCAAGCAAATGGTCAAACATACTCTCTAGCTGCAAAACGTTTTAAGAAGCGGAATGCGATGATGGTATCCGTATAGGTAGCCATTCGTGGAAACTCAAAACCTGTTAGCGAGAAAGGGTATCGGTGAGTTGACCAGGTATATGTTTTGCCTTTAGCAAGATATTTAATTTAAGGCCAATGACCAAATTTGCGATTTTTGTGTCCGTACTTTCGACATAGAATTGATTGCAGATACATTTATTGGATAAATGTTCTCCCCAGACCTTAACTGCCTGCACGATGGTGTGGAATTGTCAAAGCGTTATATTTTTATATGCAATATCTGATCCCAAACACCATGGAAATAGTGTGTACCTAGGAGGTAACGTATCCGAATGAGGCATAAGCATATATGTATAAGTCCATGCAGTCGGACGTCATCCAAATGTCAGGTAATCGTAACGATCTACCTTTAAAACTGGGTAAAAGGTTTTGCCTGTCCCTAAAATCGCATGTTACCTTGTTTGTTAATCTAATTTGGTATTGCGGTTTTGAGATACCAATACCAACAGAAAGGTACATGGATGGAATTGTCGACCCAGAAAGGATTTTCATACTTTTTTTTAATTTTTCATCTAATCAACTATTTTATACTAGTTGAAAGTCACACGCTAGTAATAAGTGGTCAGAGGGATAGGTCATTGATGGCAGTCAATTTTCACCAATTACCTCACCGGATGGAAACGAAAGAATAGGCATATTAATGACCTAATAAGTGTACATACATGTATTATATCATATAAATACAGGTACCGATATAAATAAAAACAATACAAAATGATTTTAAGAGAAAATGCTTAATTGCTGAAATATGTTTCTCAGAATAATTTATGAATGTTTAAAATCCATTTTCTATTGAGATAATGAGATGAGATCAAACGACTTGAAAAACCTAATATTTAATGTATTTAGAGAGATATTTATATTTGCTTAAAAATCTTGCAACGATCTTGAAAATATTTTAATTACTCTACCTTAATGGAAAGTTGGGGTTATTACAAAAAGACTTAATATAGACAGAATATCAGAATGGTCACATTTTTCCTTGAAACAATATCATCAAACTATCATCTGGGAATGCAAGAAATACAACATAATAATTAGTATAGATCTAAGTATATTTGATATATGTACTACCGTTTTAGTGACTTGAGGGCATGACTATTGAAGACTGATAATCGGTAGACAAAAACAAAGACATTTCCCTTTCTACCACTCTTGTGCTGCTCACATACACGGCAGGTTTTACGATCATCACGCAGTTAAAAAATGTGTAAAATATAAATAGTTGCATTCAGTCTTATTCCATAAGTGAAACTTATCTACAAGTTCCCACCTTGTAGAGAACAACATCACCAAAAACATTAATGAGTAGCATTTTAAAGTGATCATACATTTTATGCCCATTGAAAAGAATATAACTGATTTTGTTTACAAAATAATATAACACATGAAAAAGATATACATTTTACACTCAAAAAACCTCATTAGCTTTAAGTGTGTGTATGTTTGTGATTTGGATTTTAACATAGATTTAACCATTTTTCAGTCATATCACTACGATGTTTGCAGTGTGACAATTTATAATGATATGTAGCACAAGGACATCATTCAGCAGACATGTAGCATGATTTACCACCCAGTCAAAATATCATGACACAGGACCAACCAGTCCTATCACTTACATCCTAGTGCTAAGCTCCAAGCGAGTCGGCTGCTAGTACCATTTTTAAAAATGAGTCTTTGGTATGACACGGCTGGACTTAAACTTATGAAATCCTGAATCTAAGTTTGATTTTTCTAACCAATAGACTACTGGAGCAGTCATCAAATGATAGCTATACGCATTATATTGTGTCCATTTCAGCTCGTTTACCATAGTTTGATAACAGCTCTTTCTAAACTTATTGGCATAATTAACTTGCATACACAAAACCGAATTCATCTGTAATCTTGATGACATAAGCCTGTTAAAGTTGAGGATGTAAAGCTATAAAGGTTTAATATAAAATCGACGTGAAATTCTGTCGCTAGATTTAGAGTCAACAGTCACCTATCCTATCGGTGGTTTTACCATGACTTGAGCTGTCACTGGAGCGTTTAACATTGACTGCTACAAGGATGCAAATTAAACACTTTTGTGTGTATAACATGACATTCTTTAGATAAAGGAAAACGAGTTGATATTGATGCACTTCATATATTCTTACCCAGCTAATGAAAACAAATATCCTACATAGACACCTTTAACAGAACTTTGTCAATATCACGTTCGCTCAATATGATTTGTTTCCATATCATTCATATTTTATTACGTTATAAAAAAGATTTGGCCTTAGAGAGGTGATTTCTTTTGGTAGAGTGACAAATAAAGTAGGTTCAACAGTCTTGCAATTGTTTTCTTCTACAGATCTGTCTACAGGAGATGACAATTTGGTGCGTTGTCCAGGGAAAGCCTTTGATTGGGAGAACCGGAAGCTCCATCTGGTGGAGGAAATACTCCGTTACCGACCCCACATTTTCTGCTTGGAGGAAGTGGACAACTTCAGATTTTTCCAGGAATCCTTGATCAACTTTGGATACATGAGAATATTTTATCCCAAACCAAACTCACCTTGTATCTGGGTTAAATAAAACATGCTGGGCCCGATGGATGTGCCGTGCTTTACAGTACAAAGCATTTGATTTTGTCAGAATCAAACAGTTTTGTTCTTCAGGATGAATCCGGTTTAGACATAAACCAGTTGTCTATAATTTGCAAGTTCCAGTTAAAGGGAAACAACTCAAAAGAAACCATAACTGAATTTTGTGTTGATGTGACACATTTAAAAGCCAAGAAAAGTTTTGATGAAATGCGGTTCCAGCAAGGGAAACATCTCCTCAAATATTTGGATAAGTAAAGCACAATTCCTCTCTTCATTTGTGGTGACTTTAATGCAGAACCAACCGAAGCTGTGTATGATTTGTTCCAGAAATCAAGATTTGGACGTGTTAGTGTATACACTCACTTAAACAAGGAAGGAAAGGAACCACCTAACACAACATGGAAAATTCGAGGGGAATTTTGAGGGAATAAGAAAACTGCAAGACTATAGACTACATCTGGCACACTAAAAAGGGGATAAATGTGAAGTCAATACTAGCATTTCCATCCAGTGAGGCGATTGGTGAAAATCGCCTGCCATCAATGATCTATCCCTCTGACCACTTATCACTAGTGTGTGCCTTTCAAGTAGTATAAACTAGGTGTTTAGATGAAGAAATAAAACAGGTATAACAAATGCTTTGTTCTTGTATTTAAATATGACATATCTGCTTCAGTGCATGTTGAACTTTAATTTCAAAGCATATTAGAACTTCCAATGTTTTTAAACATTTTACTTGCCAACAGGCAAGTGAATTTTAAATTTTACTCACCCATTCAAGTTTTCAGTTTTTATACCTAAGAATTGCTACACATAACATTTTCTTTCAATCTTTTACAATATTTCATAAAAAAATTACATTTTTATAAATCATACATATGCTTTTCATATCTTAATGTAGAAAAAAACTTGGAATTCCTAAAAGGGTTATTTTTCAGATTTGACCATTCATGACTAGAAATACACATTTGGATATTTTGCTTGCGCACTTGTAAATTAATGTGCCACAGGAAATGGGCAGCTGGAATTTTGAAGACCTAGTTTTTATTATCTGATATGATATTATGTATCTTTTTAATGCTGCTTGTATCATTTCTTTCCATTGAATTAAAAATTAAAGACAATTTTGGGCCCGCTTTTCAGTTCTTTGCTATTGTTTTCCTTTCAAATTGTGAAAGTTATTAGGATTAAGAATTATTTGTGATTCACCTGGCTTGTTTCCATCCAAAGTAACATATACATGGCAATTCAACATATTCTAGTTGGATATATCTTAAACTTGAAAAACTTGGCATTTTGAAAGTTTATTAGAAAATGCATACCGGTAGTTTGAATCCTGTCAATTGCAGAAACAGCAGTAGAAGAGCTTAAAGAAACATTTCAGTGTTATGAGTGATACATGCACCTACATGTATATACAAAATCAAAACTTAATTTTAATGATACCCCCTTCCTATTTTGTATGAATGCCTTGCTAAGATTGTCTGTAATGCCCTGGTTCTCACCGATTTCGGCTGTGGTTTGGTTGACAATGCCTTGTCTTGATTCCCTGGTTCTCGGTGATTTTACCTTTGTTTTTGTTGACAGCACATTGTCTGTGATTCCCTGGTCCTCAGTGATTTTGGCTGTACATTTGTTGACAGCGCCTTGTCTGTGATTCGCTAGTTCTCCGTGATTTTGGCTGTGTTTTTGATGACAGTGTCTTGTGGCCTGAAAACAATATTGTTGATATCCATATTGGATGTTTTTGATTTTCATCTTGATCTTGAAATACTGGTAAGGTTGTCTAGTTCATCATTAACAACAACGTCTTAAAATAGACTTTGGTAGAAAGCCTGCTAAATTCCACATTATCTCCACTATGGGTCACATTGCTTGCATGTCTATTATGTTGACATGCATTGTTATATTCTGTTAAGTGTACATTAGATTGTAAATAAGTGTTTGCAGGTTTGAAGAATGCTTCAGTGACAATATGTCTGAATATTGGGCTGTTAATATGAGTTTGCATCTGAATTCTTTCTATGAAAAAATACAAAACACATTCACATGGCAATGCAAGACCATTAGAATTAAAATATGAATGATGTTGAAGAGTTATTACATATGTGATGCCAAGTATGTCAGGTTCTGTTGATGAATCCATGTTAGCAATGCCTATTTCCCATGTGACCTACCCCATCTATATCAATGCAGAAAGACAACTCGGATATGCTTGACTGATTTTGTCCTTATGAGTAAATCAAAATTGGTCAACAGCGAGGCAATAAACAAAGATCTGTCAAGTCATCCTAGGTAATTGAAGATCTTTGAGTGAATGTTATTAGTCCTCCAAGGTAGTAGAATATCTTTTCCTATTTTATTCATCTACAAGACACTTTGCATCCACAAGATGTTCTGTCTCCCACCACTTTTTCCTAAACATCGTTTGTTAGCAAGTCAATGGTGAGCATGAGGAACAACAGCATTGTTTTGCATCAAGTCCGCATAAATGAAAACAAGCTTGATAATATGGTTGATGTTGGGTTTAGAATAGGCATGTACAAATTTAATCTTGTCATCTCAACCAAGCCATCCACCACACCATTGTTCTGCCATATTGCATGATTTGCATTGCACTTATGGGTCAATATGACTGTTTGGCCCAGAAATTAACATTCTGGATAGCTCTCTAAAACCCAAATATATGACCGAGAGGAATTGTACAAAAAAACCTACCACGACTCTCTATTGAGTTGCCCTCACCATTGCATGAATCAAAGGTTAAAATCTGGAAATTAAAGATATCATATGTGCCACTGAACGTCATATTGCCGTTGTTGATAAATCCATTTTTGACATTGGTGTCGTAATCGTTGTCTATGTTAGCTCATACAAGTTTACACACGAAAGCCTCACAAAAAACCTAGATGTGTCATGCATTTGTAATTCTATTGTTAACGATATGAGGCTTTTTTTCTCAGGAATGAAGAATTTTGAAAATCTCTAATGCAAAATATGTGGGACTGGATGCATCTATATAGTTTGCCGTAGGTTATACATTATTCAGTTTCGTCTAATACATTTTATGACCCGTCTGTCTACAATCACAGTCTGCTTCCCGTTGCTCATTTGGAATCATCGACACGGCGAGCCCATTCAGCAATTTCATTATCGATCTTACTAATTGGTGCTGACATTGTTGCCATTGATGGAAGTACAATCACCTCTTGGTTCACCCTTGGTTGCCAAGTCACTAATCATGGTAGTCAATTTAGAATCGATTGGATTGCCATCGATCTTAGATTTTAAACTGATTTGCAGCTATAGACCATTTGTATTGCGGCTTGATTAGCAATAGGTGCACGCTTGAGGTCAGGGTCACTAGAACCTTTGGCACCCCTGTGAAGAATCTTTGGGCTACATAAGTGAGACAGTTTCATAATATATCGTGTAAACAGGGTTTCTAGGATTTACAACATGCATGGTACATTTAAAATGACCAAGAACATTCTCCTAGGCAGGAACTTGTACAGACAGTACGTTTGAGATGACCAAGAACATTATCCTTGGCAGGAACATGTACAGAAGGTACATTTGAGATCATACTGCTTGGCACATGTCGTTGGATCTCATTCAGTACAGCCTCCATAAATACAAGTAATGTATCACATGTCAAATTCCATCCCACATAGATGACTTAAACATATATTTGGCTGTAGACTTCAGCATAATGTGTACAACAGACATGCCTGCAGCATAATTTTGTATGATAGTTAACTTTCTATGAGAGATGAATGCCCACAGTAAATTACACTAAACCCGGTACGCTGACCTACAACAAATGATGTGGCTTTTATTAATAGTGTAAGATTGGATGCAATAGCGGCGACCTATCCTTACTCAGTAATTTCTTTTCTGCGTTAAATTATTTTGTTTTCCATGCACTCTTATATAATTTGCTATAGTTTTACTTTCTCTTCAGATTTTAATGTGCTCTATTTTTATTTGATAAAATGTTTCTCATCATCCTGCCTTATTTTAAATCCCATGAAATTAAATCAAAGTATTGTCCTGATATAGATTCATCTAACGATCTAAGTCTGGGTTCACCGATTCGATGGTTGGATAGATGTACATTCTATATTCGTATATTTTTAGTGTTTTAAAGTACAAATATAGAATCGAAAAATATGCTGCAGAAACAAAATGGATATGTATTTACACCGTTATATCAAAATCCTTTTTTTTCTTCCTTTTACCGTCTCAGAATTTTGCTTGATGCATTTATTTACAAAGTCGATAATGAAATTGTACGTCCGAATTTTTGACGCCTAATATGGAATTCATCTTCATCGGTAATTTAAATATGGTTCTTTTAAATCAAAATCATCAAACGTCTAGTGGTGATATTTCTCTCTTACAACCTTGACCATCCGTCTAATAAGCCATCATAGGTACTTGGGTCAACATCTGCTTTGATTAATCACATTTGCACAAGTCATCAGGATTCGATATACGAAACATTTGTGCCTGCATGCTTCTACCATTTATCCGGTCTGTATCGCACAGAAACAGTCCATCAAAACCATACAAAAATACTTATATATTATTATTTACAGACCTTTCAATCATTTTGATACAAATGTTTTCTTCTTTGAATTTTCCCCAGCATTCGATAATGCACCATTTTTGTTTTTCATTATATCCGGTTAATTGTTGGTTCTGACAGGTGTTACTTATATGGTTTACTGAAATCCAAAAGTGTTAAGCAACATATTTCACAACACTAATGATAAATAAATAGCTAGTAAACTGCGTAACCTTTATGACGAAAATCAAAATTCCCACAATTATAATATTTGGGTAAAAGGAACAAGTTTTTTTTTGTTAAAAAAAAGGATTGTGAGAAAACTTTGAATCGAACGTAAGTTTTGGTATAAATGACACAAAGATCAAATGGAAGCATTTGCAATGCATTATTGCGGCCAATTCTTTCTTTGACCATGATGAATTTTTTTTATATAGCTAATGAAACGTTACATAATGCAAGATAGTTTGCAGGAATTGTTCCAATTTATCAGTAATTCATTGAATAAACAAGGATATTTTTACTCGACTCTTCCTCCATAAACGGATATGTAGAAGAACGAGTACCTACTGATATTAAATTTGTTATTCCTAGATTTCCTGATGTTTATAACATTCATTCGAAATGAGCTACCGGGATAGATAGCCAAACAATTTAATCTTGCTGAGCTTATATAGCTCACTCTTACTGACCACTTAATTAATTGCTTAGAAGATAGTGATGTTCATGATACCCTAAAACAATCTAGAGATTTTTCTAGTCATATAAGTGGGCCTACGAATTATCCATATAGTTACAAACCTTTATCTGTCCGGCCGATTATTTATAGATAATTGGGAAACAGTTTTACACCCATATTTCATTAACATAAATTGTACACAGAGCCTAATCATCGGCATTAAGAAAAAAAAATTGCTTCTTTTAAACTGCTTGACTAAAATATTAGACTATTGGCAAGCTGCTATAAATGCATGTAAAATCTCTTGGGATGTCTTCTTTGGTTCACAAAAAGATTTGTTAATCACGATATTCTTTTGAACAAATGACAGCCTACACATCTAGAACTAGTACGGACACTTTGCTCACGTTTCACCTATTCAACAGGACTCCGAGTGTCATCATTAAAAACCACTTATCAGCATTAGAAACTACAAAAGTATGGCGTCCAATTTAGAGCCTGTTCATTTCTAATCTTTATAAACGATCCACGCCGATGCAGTGATGTAAATGAGCATGTACTGTCGTGTATGCCGTTTCGAATTGTTAAGATCTATATTACAAGTACGGCCACACCTGAAAGACGGGGTGGGGTGGTCGATATCGGTAAGAGTTAAAGTCTACTTGTACCAGTGCATCTTTGTCTAATTCCGACATATTTACTGATGACAAAATAAACCAACATTCAGGCCCATCTATATCCGTTGTCCGTCATTACGTTTAGACCAATATCTAATTTTTTCCAAAGTCGTGTTCGAAAAATAAAATGCGCATAAATCTATAACAACTATTTGTATAATGATAATTGACTACACTCAGAACTGTTGACAATTACTGCACTCAAACGTATGTATATGCTGAACTAAATACACTCAAATAATGGTATCTTTATTGATAACCATCTTCAATTTGACATCGAAATTAATCACGATTGTCTTATATACCGAGTAAATGTCTTTGCTAATAAAAATTCCTTCCAATTAAGTTACGGAAAATATTCTTAACGGATATTACAACAGCTATAGTTTAGCAGTCTTATATAAAGAGTGCACTATTTGTGGCAGCTACATTACAAATCTTAGATTAAAGGTGTACCATTTGGGCCAACTGTAGTATATCTTAAACTGATATGATTATTAACTTGCAAAAAGAAGCTGCCCGAATGATTCTAAAAACTGACAATTTCACATTTTCTGACATGTATTCGAAATAAACAGGTTAACATTTTATGAACTGTTGCTTTCCAAAACATTACCTGATGCAACCCCCCCCCCCCCAAAAAAAAAAAAAACAAAAACAGTTTATGGCATGCACTTCATTATCTATCTTTTTTTAGCAGACCACTAATCATTGACGGTGACTATCATTTTGTTTCCAAACTTTTTGTGTTTGTACTGCGACTTCGCTTGTCCTATTTTGCCAAGTCTCTTTGCTATATTGGGTCCAGAATTGTAGAACGCTATTTTTTGAAAACTAGACAATCACTCTCCAACTGTTAATTCAAGTCCTTGTATAATTATTACCTTTGGCTCACATCTAACAATATCCAAACTTATGTTCCAATTTTTGTTATTAAAAAATATTTTACTCTTCCTTTATTGTTTTAAAATAATGACTATCCTATATTAATTTTTAAAATACGTTTACGATTTTGAACTAAATTTTAGTAGAATATAGTTTGTACACATTTGTATGAGGACCACATGTGGGGATTAGCTTGAATGTGTTGATATCTCTTTACTCAAGATTTCTGCAGTGTGGCGTTTCTAGGTGCTAACAAATTACATATTATTTTCTTTATATAACTTTTGTATATTGACAATCGCTAATGATATATGATACGTTGATCTACTGGTTTAAAGTTTTATTGAAAAATATTGAAAGAAAGAAACAGAGAGATCGAATTATGAATAAAACGAGACCACTTAAGGGTTTGATAGTATATAAGATTCACTTCCATTATTTATTCAAGTTCTAATAGAGACAACCATTTCGAAACTTTTTGGGAGAAGTAACAGGTGGATTGCGTTATGTTTGAAGGTGTATATTACACCAAATCTGGGCCGTTTTAATCTGATTTGTAGAGTTATTTTAACATTGTTTGGGTATTTTACAGAGTACGCCTTTGAACAATAATCTTGACAAATAGCGGTGATGTGTTCTTTGACATTCATACCAAGAAATAAATTTAGTAACTGATCTAATGTTTCCATGTGGACTAAGAAATACATCTAGTAACATAGTAATTTTTTGTATTAAATACTTATACAGTAATGAGTCATTTATCAGATCCAAGCATCTTCCTGTAGTTTGTGATACAGACGTGGCTTGAAATGAATGCAAAGTTTAAATGTATAGCAATAAAATGTGACCGTTACAATAATTACAGTAAAGAGACAACACAATACCATTAATTGTATTATCATCTCCTTGATGTGTACTCGCTGCAAACAAAACCATTGAAAGGAACAGTATACAAGTGTAGTATAACAGGAGTTCGTTTTAAAAAACAAAAACAATGCGACTATGTAGATCGTAAACATTCTCCATACAACTGCACAGGCAAAGACCGCAATGCAATATCAATGTTGGAATCGCTTTGACCTAGTTAGGGTCGAGTTGTCGTTGCATGCACATACTTGTAACTAATATCTACAAATGAACCCGGTAGTAATAAAATCATATCTATTACCAGAGTGCAATTTGAGAGAGGGTGGTTTTCGGTTAGAAGTTAAGCCTGTGGCAACCTTTGTCAAAGAGGCTGAAGAGGTTAGTATGTTTTTAACACTTAAAAATCACGTCCTTTCTTTTCTTTTCTTCTTCTGATAAATCTACGAACGATTAGTAGTGTCGTATTTGTACACAATCCGCGATAAATACTGAAAAGTAATCATGCTGTAGCCTCTCATCAACAATACTACAAAACCATTTGTTTCGAAATTGACTGTACAACCCGTTTGGACAAAGTAAGATACTGCTTATCGATTTACACAAGTTCAAGATTTTCTGTCCTGTCAACTAGCCTTAGTAACTCACCATACTATAATTTTAAAAATCAGCAAAGTTTTATGACATTCTCCAAGCCAAAAGTCACGTCCATTCAATTTAGGATGGTAGGAAAAAGAGTTGGAGTGGGGGAGGCCTGGATTTGTTTCCAGTGGGATATTTTTATTTTAACTCAACGTACATTTTCTTTAGTTAATACGATGGAATGATTCTGTTAATTTTGTCTTTAAATCACAGCAAGATCAATGTTTACCAGCTGTTGGGGTGGAGTGGAGGACATGTATCTCCTAAAAATCGTCTACGATCCCTCCCTCAACGGTCATATGAAAAAGAAGCCCCCTAACTGGTAGCGCGTCATTAGCTACTCCTTACAAACATCGATCATTACGTGCACACGTCAAGACATGCATTCAGTATCTGAGTCGCACATTTATTGGTTTGATAATAGGTTTTGCACGCCTAAAATATTTAGAGTCTCTGTAAAGAGTCAGATATGTTGCCGATCATTCCTTTTCATCCTGTAGACATTAACATGTATTTACGTGATATTTTAAAATTATTTAGTGTTTAGAATGTTCTGATTTTTTGATAGCTTTAAAAGACATGGACTCCAACATGAGACGAAAAATGCACTTTTGTTAATATAAATATCTATATCTTAAATTGCCGATCGAAAGAGTGGTCACACGAAGAAAAAAAAATCATTCCGAGATGGTGACTTACCTCGTTTAAGTATTGTAAAGCTTTCTACCCAGCGAATTTAGTTGCTTGGTTACCAACTCATTTAGCTGTCGATATTCAATATCAAAGTCACTAACAGTGTCTGCCATGTGCTGTATTTAATTAGCTCATTACATATTATTGTAACGTAACATAGTACGTTGCATTTGACCTTGTCCAAAATTTCATTTCATTTCTGCTGGACCTGAATTGACATTTTTTATTTCATTCTGTGTAAACAAATACATAGCTAAATTATTCTCTATGTGCATGGAGTTAAAATCAGTATTATTATTAATAGAAGTAAATATTTTTATACGTGTCTAGATCAACGTTTTGGAATTTCGTTAGTGTATTTTACATTGACCAGATCATAATTTTTATTTTGTAAACATCACGATGCTTCTAGAAGGTTACTTTCCATTGGGTACAGCTCCGTTGGCCTAGTGGTTGGAGCGTCCGCCTCGGATGCGGTAGGTCGTGGGTTCGATCCCCAGCCGAGTCATACCAAAGACTTGCAAAAATGGTACTAATAGCTGCCTCGCTTGGCGCTCAGCATTAACAAGTTAGTGTTAGGACTCGTCGGTGTGGTGTCTGGAAAATGTGACTGGGTGGGACATCATGCTTCATGTCTCCGGCATGATACCTCAGTGCTATTCATCATTATAAACTCATACTGCAGACATCGTAGCGATATTACTGAAAAATTGTTAAAGCTACGTCACATTCAAAGCACACACACACACACACACACACACACACACACACACACACACACTGTCCTTTAGGTAATGTTTGTGTTTAGAAATTGCTGATGTAACATGAGGTCAGGTAGGGAACAAAATGATCTTGTAATTGAGAGTTTTTGTTTCCAGTTGAGCTTTTAGACTTAACACTTTTAAGTTATATTATAAGCTGTGTTCAATATTTCATTTATGGGCTGGAAATTGTAAAAGTATTCTAATAAAATTCTTGGATATAATAATGAGAGACATTCATTGGAAGTTTGAATGAATTCAGAGCTGAAAGTTATATTACTGTGATTCAGCAAAAGACTGTTGACACATCAACACCTTTAGTGTTTGCTAAATATGGCGTATCACGCATCTGTCATTGTGCGGAAAGAACCCGTCTTACATCCTCACCTCATCAAGCAGAAGGTTGCGTTTCATCCATCACTGCACAATGTCCTTACAAACGTGCACTATTTGGCCCTACTCATATTGAATGCTATATCAATCAGCATGTTACTATGACACTAAAACCTTTTATTTTGGTTATTCCCGTTCAAATGGTACATTTATCAGCTGTATATAAATCGATGCAGTGAATTTGCACACGCTCAGTAGCTTAATAAGAATTTTTAAACAACTGTATGTTGGGGTTTAATATTTAGCACACAAAATAAAACTATATTTAATGAGTGTATATTATGAACAGATAAGTCTGGAGGTAAAAGCCACTCATGTTTTGAGAGTTATGTAGTATGGTAGAATGAATCGAACATATTTTATTATATCATGTGGGTAACTTTGGTTCTCCATGGGCAGAGCTTTCGTCAATCCACGAATGAAATGTTTCAGTTTCAACGTTATACTCCAACATTATGTGATTGCTGAATGAATCGCATAGTTGACCTAGAAATGATCTTGTTGCTTTTCAAGGGATGATCACACTCAGGTGGCTAGACCTCTTACTAAATATGAAAATGTCAAGATAGGATGCGTCACTACGTCTGCCCTACTTCAGCACTGCTACTTATTCAAAAGCTTGCAATTAGTTATGGTGTATATATGATGTTAGCTCCTTACATGTATCGGTATAAATAGGATCCTTCCAAAGGTGCCGCCGATTAAACTGTTTCTCGTGCAATGTCCACTTTGGTTATTACAAAGATTGGCTTACAACAACCCACAAAGCATACCTTATGAACTGAATCAAATAATCCCCAAAGACTTTCATTGGGAACCTGTAGCTCTTTCCTCAAAGTGTTTTATTATGATGACTGCTTCTGCAACATTCTTTTAAGTCAAAATTTTCTTTTCAGTTTCTTGACCAAATTCTTTTTAATTAATAATCAAGCTCGTCTTGACGGGGTAATATGCTTGTCGGATCCTACTCAAGATCGGGAAAAAAGCTTTTCAGCTCCTACATGAGGTAATCCCCTATTTTGGACAAGGGTTGTTCTTATTCCTTTACCCTTTATTGTGTCGCTGGGTTGGTGGTGGGAAGAAGTTGAGATGGTTCGAAAGTCCCAGTTGAGCACTACTTTGATTATACGAAACTTAATTTATAATTTAACGCAACAGTTCTCAAAGGTCGTGGTATGAGCTGAGTTAAGGTATTACAATCACGGATGCTTTTTCTTACTATAATAAATGGCTGTAATTAATGTATTCAAAAGGGCTCTGCGCACGATAGCAAATTACATAATCCTCGAGGTCTGTGATGTAATATATAAGAGGCCAGACTGATATCTTCTAATTTTCTTGTTCGATCTGAGAGTGTCCGTCAACTAATGGGATTGAAAAGGAACCAACTTAATCTTTGTCAGAGAGAGGAACACCCAGTATCAAATATAAAAAGTCAAATCCCAACATAAGAGAACAACACGCAATGTATGTTACATTGTTTAGTGACGTATCAATGAATCTATCGGCATTGCCAGTACGCTTCCTTAATATTCTAAAACTTTTCTTCCAACTCCATCTTCAGTAATCAGTATATAATACAATCTGTATTTCTTTCTTTGTTTTTTTCTTTCTTTCGTTTTGGAATTTTACTTGGTACATATAGCCCTAACATATTACATTAGTTACAATTTGAAAACACTAGACCGCTTAACAAGTATCTTTAAAAAACTCTAGACTGGTTAAAACACGTTAATTTGAGAACACTAGACCAGTTAACAAGTACTTTTAGAAAACACGTGGTCAGTTTAAATCCCTTTAAAACAGAAGGTTTTTATGAAGTTGACTAAAAGTGCTTACACTTGATGAGGAAATTCTCCTAGCAGGATGTATAGACAGATACATTATAGTAGTTTACTGTACCTTTACAGCATACTCCAGATGAAATGGGGAATTATCTTGGGATAGTGGCATCATCCTTGGAACCCTGGTCACCTTATTCATTTACACAGCGAACCAATAAAAACGTATGTATGCACACATATATACTGTCGAAAATTTTACTATCTACACAATTTACGAAAACCATAACCCGCCTTTTTGTACAGTATGTATTGCACAAGTACACTACTACACTAATAATCCAAAAATTGAACACACTGTCTTGTATTGATACACTAATATATTAATGTTTCCAACCTGAACATATATGCTTGCTCTGATTCATTGAAATATCCATCTTTCAAACGGAACATACCATATATTGAGACATTAATTCAATGCATAAATCTTTGTCCTGTCTCTTGTATTACTGATTAATTAAACCCATACAAGTTATAGATTCAAATGGTATCCGAATTCGTATTCTTCAATTGTTATTATTCACATGTTATATTTAGTAGATCCTCTCTGGGATTTAAAGGAAAATGGTCATTTGTATGTGCATTGGAAACCAAACGAGGCTGATATCTTGAAAAACCTATATAAATGAACTTACTGATATAATTAACTTACAGAACAAAACATTAGAAGACACATTATATTAATTTACATTTTTGTTGCACTCGAACGCATCAATGTCGGTAATTAATGTTCCCTATTCATAGTCCTTTGAGTGCCGTACATTTCGCTATTTTCCTTCCGAAACCGAGTCCAAAAGAATGTGCGTCATTTACTTTGCTTTTCTTTAGTTTTTAATAAGAAAAAATCGGTTGTATTAACTATAGTATATAAGGCTCTATTCTATGTTGCTTTTGCCTTTTTCATTAATGCTGTCTCATTTAACATGCATGTATGATTTATAATAAATCATTACGTTATCGTATGAGATATATGATCTATTTAGATACCTTTCCAAAGTTGCTGTGTTTCAAATTATAATGTGAACGATATTTTTCTTCTTTTTCTTCTTCTTTTTTTTATAATTAAAACTATTATTATTGCTGTTTTTGTTATGGTTATTGTTCTTGTTATTTTTCTTCTTCTTCTTCTCATTATTATATTATTATTATTATTATTATTATTATTATTTTTATTATTTTCAGAGCAAGGAAACAGCACGCACTAATGCAAAAACTGAGTATGTATTAAACCTTGAGAAACGCATAGCCACATCAGTTATTCATTCAATATAAATTTATTGTACGAATGTTATTTATGGTCAAGAGCATTTAATGGAGTAGAAAGCGTTGAAACATTTGCTTAAACATTATATTTGGTAGCACTAGTGACCCTCCTCAAACTTTATATTTCTTCCTCTGATAGCATTTATGCCATTTGCGTCTTAAAATATGATAGATGGAGATCTTATACAAAGGAAATTAATTCTTAAACATAAAACACTTTTAACGAAACCACAAAATTAATGTTGAGTTAAGTCTCCAGTGTACAAAATGATCCATAACGTATGCACGTAAAAATGATAATAAAATATACTATAAAGGAACATAGAAGCTACTCAACTATATATAATTTGATGTTTCCTGTTATATAGGAATGATGAGTTAAAGCAAGAACTCGGTGAAAAGGAAAAGGAATTGGCAGCACTCAGAATTGATAACAATGACCTGCGCACAAGGTAATTTAATGTCAAAATAGATTTTTCCTTCCAGAAAATGGTAACCATTGAAAGTCAAGTCTAAAACATGTTTCAATTATATTGTAGTTTGATAGCTACATAATGGCCTGGTTAGCACCATATTTTGTTACCAGTTGTAATCTGTTTAAATTTGTTTAGGGAATGATCTTTTGTGTTTCCCTTTTGTCACGGATGGCTTAGTAAGGAAATAAGCTTAAATGTAGAATACACTTACAGGAAACGTGTTCCGTAATCAAATTGACGGTCCTTCAATTCTTATACAGTTCCATTATCTTTATTCTGGTGTAATATAACGATGTCAAAATCTATTTGTCGATGGCAATAATATAAAGTCCACAATTTTCCCACAGAAAATAATAGGACCTAAGGCTTCCACTTTCAAGTAATATTGTTACCGCTTTTCATGCCTCTAAGACTACAACCTTTAGACTATTCCCATTCGCCTGGCACTTCTACTCCTCATCTTCATCATCATCATCATATTAATACTGTTACTACTACTGTTGCTGATGTTGCTTGCAAATTTATTTTGGACACCACTACTTTTTCTAAGCTTTTGCTATTTCTATTACGGAGACTGCTACTATTGTTCTTGCTATTGGAACCACCGATTTTGCTAAGTGTGAAGTTTCTGCCATTTCTGCCAATACTTCAGGACTTTCAATGACTTGGTACTTCATCCTACTACTACTACCACTACTACTATTCATGGTGCTGGTACTGTTATCTTCAACGCCAATACTAATAAGCTTCTGCTACTTGTCAACGTTTACGTAACAGGTGACGTCACAGCTGTTTCCCCCATAGCATTATGACTGTTATTCAGTCCATTACAGATTGTCACTACCTTTGCAACATGACAACTCAAGACTTTTTTTTTCTCATGCTTTTGGTCCTAGTTCTCGTAGTATTATTGCTGATTTTGCAGTCTGGTTAAATCAGATTTCCACAGTACTAAAAGGCAATCTGATATACACCGAAACATTTTGAAATTTTGGTTTCCTTTGAAGTAGACTGTCAACTTTATTCTAGTAGACCATTTGATAATGCGTTAACAATTCTGCTAGGGAGTGTTTTCGTATGAAACGATATGTTCAGAATGACGTGTGTCACTTTTACAAATTTAAATGTTTTGATATGAATGGTGAGCTATAAGGTCAACGGAATTGACAGTTTAATATTGGTGCCCATCATATGTTCGTGTACGACTGCGAGGATGTGATATTAATAAGATTTGTTGGTACTTCTGGTATATTCTGCAAATGTTGAAGGTGCTGGCGTTTTTGACACTGAAAGGGGATTGTAGTTCGTCATTAATTGCGCAGCAATATATAGCTAGCGCGCGTTTTACAAAACGTAATATTTCTTTTGTTTTATATAGACTAAGTGAAATGGGAGCTATGCAACTAACAGAAGGGAATCCGAATATCACCGACCTTAGTGACCAGAATCGACCCGAAAAAATAGCAGAACAATTTTCTGAACTTTACGACAATCAGTGGACAGACTGTTACATGGTCTTAATGGATCGTCTGACGAAAACAGAGCAAGAAACCGTGGAGACACTTTTGACTATTTTAAAGGTTAGAACATACGCGCAGATTGATTCGTATCCTCTACTGTGCATTAGTCGTTATGGAATTTAGAAATAACAATTGTCATATACAAAAAGGCCATAATGCATATATTTTGAGGAACATAAATATTTACGCATCTGCTACGCAATATTCGTGAAGCCTTTCTTCCAAGTTGTTTTGTGTCTTCCAAAATATCACTTAAAAGCGTTTTCATCTCAATGAAATCGATTTTTATTGAAAAAGGGCACTTTAACAAGACAAAGTTTTGTGTATCTGTTGTTGCGGGGACTTTAATTATCGTAGGATTTGGAAAGCAGAAAGGTTTAAAAAACTGATATTGAGTATATGCTTTTCTTTCAGACTGTATACGATATTTCGCTTAACAGAAGTCAGGTGATTATGAGCGATACCAGAAAGGTGCTAAGGGCATTCGCTGGAATGGCAGATGGGGTACGATTGTGTCTTAAAGGACGAAATTGAATAAAAGATAAAAGTTTATTACAGAATTTGACAACACTTTATGGAGTCGCGCTATCACAATAACTTTGTCTTTGTGGACACTAATTATCTTGGTAAATGCATTTTTTCCATGAAAGGAACATTTTTAATGTTTGGGCAAATGAGAATAGAAAAAAAAAACAAAACAAAATAAGACTTTAAGAACATATTGTAACTTGCCCCTCATCATTTCATTGAAAGATTTATGTCTAGATGTTATCTTGTCTGTTATGTCTTGCAGGAATCCGAGGAGGCACTTGATAGTTTAATACAGGAAACACTTCACAAAATGAAATCGTACCGTACCAAACATTTTAAAGCTGTACCGAAAGACATTGAAATGGTATGCCACAAATTATTGTGCAGCTTTGTAATTTTCTTCGCAGAATCCTCGGATAAAAACGATCTATTTAAATATCGTACGATATAATTAGTATTAATACTGCTGCTACATTTCTTTTAACGTAACATTATAGATTGCTGATGTCACTGAATGTTGAATGAATTGTATAATAATGTTCGTTTAGGATATATACATTAATTTCATATCAAGTATCTATTGTCTATATTTTATCTCCCTTTTTCGACCTTTGTCACTTCTTGACTAAGTAAAGACATTTTCCATTCTTGTATTGAAATTTGAGACGCATTTTGACTTCAGTTTTCTGTAACCGTAAGAAAGAGTACTGTTATAAACACTCGTGATATAATATACCATATGAAATACAAAATATCTAAAACGGACTCCTTTTACAACATACATGCACGTATTTTGAGTTAAGGAGAGTGGGTGATTTTTTAATTAATTTGTTTATTTTCTTTTGGGATTGATGGTAACTGAGAACAATACTTTTGTAATGAAGCATGACATCAGTTTTAACCTAAATCAATAACACCTAAAGAGGATCACACTGGTATTTGCAAAACCCATTCACAATTTCCAGGTAGCTTTTTTCACGATATTCTACTCTAAAGAAACATACATATTTACTGCTCCAGCGATACAAATATACCGTTGTATATATTCATGCAGATGAATGAGTATAAATACTCATAGCCGGTTAAAGCAAACGAACATAAAAAGCTTTGTATCGTACATTGATCTCTTAACTCCCCCCACAATCTCTTTGGCTCGTAAGAATTTATACTTATAATTTTTTACACAGGAAATTAATGAAAATCTTGTAGAAACAATTGGTGAACAAGGTGTTACAGGCTGCAGTAAATATATTGAAGCGTGTGTCCGAATATGTTGGTTAATGTGTATCAAGGATCCACCAATGTATATTTTCTGTGAAAAAGAAGACGCCTTCAACAAAAACTATTTTATGGAGTATACTAAAAAAGGACATAAGGTTTCTTATGTCGTATGGCCTGTATTGTATTTATATAAAAATGGACCGCTAATGAGAAAGGGTGTTGCACAAGGAGAAGGAAAAGAAATCGAAGATAGTAAAGATGCAGCCACTGAAGATGGGTCACCCAAATCCAATGAATTTGTTGCGAAGAAGCCCCAGTTTAGCACAGGAGCCAGCGAGATTGTTCAGCCCAATGAAGACGACTATGCAGAAACCGAATTTTCTGAAAACAATGAAAACAAAGAAACCCAAACGGTTGAAGATGAAGAAATTCGGGATGGAGATAGACACGTTGAAAATGTGCTAATGGGAGTGCATACAGCAGTGAATGTTGCTCCATCTGAAGAGCATGAACATGAATTATCCAACCCTTGTGGTATGAACTCTAATAATTCTTCAAATAACCATAGGGACGGTGGTGCTCTTGAAGTAGGTCAAAAACATATAGTTCAAATCAACACCGCAACTAGTGAAAAGACTCAAGAAGATAACAGTGGAAAAGTTGTTGATGCAGTTATGTCAATCCATGACAATGTAATGGAACTGGGAAAGAAAATTAACGATATAGTTCTATTAGAAAATGAAACTCGTACAGTTGACAATGCTAATGATATGGATGCCGCATATTCGCTTGATGAAAGGTGTAAAGAAACCGAAAAGCGTATTGTCTCTCCTAGCAATGATTAAAATAGACCGGAAGTGAATGTTAAAGAGATAAACATAGGAATTGCCGATGTCTGTCGTTTGTCTGAAAACAGTGTGCCAGGTGAAAACGACGCAGATGACTATAACCGTAATGTAGCAGTCGCCACTGCTGACGGTGTTGGAAACCCAACTGTGGAGCTGCAGTAGGAAAATCACCACCAAGGAAAATTATCGGAAGACAGTAGTGTTGAGGGGCACTGAGAAATATAAGCATAAATGGTTGTGTGGAGTGACCTAATGGTCGTGAATTATCACATGCGAACTCAACTAAACATGTTACCTCCATTAATAATGACTTTAATAATTAATCTATACTTATAGAAAATATCAGTAATGTTTTATGCTGTTTATAATATACATTTCACTATTGCGGTGGAACATTACTTTGATTCGGAACAAAGGGAATTGACTCTCTCTCTACATATCAAATTTATTTCAGCTGAAAAATAGGAACGTTAGAAGAGTTTACCTGTAAAAATACATTGAGTTAAACAACAATACTACTCGCTCTGTACAATGCTGTGCAATTTACTTTCTGATTGTATGCAATGTGTGTTAATTCGAAGAAGCAAATGTTAATATGTTGTAGCCACTAACTACACTATGTCTTTATTTGTATTTCAAGTTATGTAAGCTAACCTAATTAAACTGCAAGTACACTGATTTTATCACATATTCATCGCTATGCCTTTCGCTGTAATTGGCACATCTCCGGAACCGAGAGAACTTTTCCTTCAAATTAGCAAGATATTTTCTTTTGAAAATTATACGTGAAAGGCACAAATAGTCGAGATTAAAATTGTCACTCAGATTAACTAAATAATGCTATAAAATATTAATAAATAATGAATTTGTTTGAAGTTGGTTTATAACATAAATTATATCTCACTCACTCTCACTCGGTGACAAACCATTAGGGCCGCATGCATGTTCTTAGTCACCGAAACCTAGATGCATTTTAGTACCGTTTTCTTGATATCCAGAACACGATTGGGTAGCCGTTCCCTTTACATCAAATGCAAAATGTACCAGTTGATTCAATGCTGTTTCATTATGGAAGGAGTTGGCCGATTCGGCATCGTCAGTTTTTGCATTCGATCTTCTCTTAGTTCTCGGGTCCCTGTTTTCGTCTGTGTCTCTCTGTGGCAGTTGTTAATGTCTTTATAAGTAAATAACAATATTAGTTCCTCCCGGAAGCACATTACACTTCGTTTAAATTTTATTTGTGTAGCGCTTTACTTATTGTTTTAAAGAAAAGACGTTGATGGGGATATATAGCCGACTTTTGCAATGTCAGTCCTTCTTCAGTGGAATTCGTTTTGGTATTTAAGAAAACATTAAATCGATACCGCATTTCCACGCGAGCAATCCTTCATAAAGACGTCAACCAATGTACCTAACTGGTGAATCCACTAGCGAAACTTTCCTTTAGATTAAAACCAAAAAACATTTCTATCTTTCTACAGGCATACCGATGATATATAATTTTTGTTCTGTGTTGACGTTTGCCGTATCCCACGAATGCTGACATAATTATCTTTAAGTATCGATCTTTATCTCCCCTTAAGACTAGTGGAACTTTTGTAAAAAAAAACAAATATAGATGTTCGCCATACCAAAATACCATCCTTAACTTAGGAAGAAATCTCTTCAGATTATTGCGATAGTGTTAGTAACAAAGACCACTTGCTGTAAGCATTTTGCGCTGGATCACCTATCAGTTATACTGTGGTTCGTTTGGTTTCCATAGATGAAAATATTGTCTCTTCAAATAGGAACGAACTTGTGATCTGCAGATGTTGCACTAATAAATAGAGCAGACGCAATATACTGCGTGAACAGAATTGATATAAACTACGGGATGAGGAAATGGTTTAAAGATGTACACACACACACACACACACACACACACACACACACACACACACGTCGTGTAAATTCTAGTGGCACATTCACTCTGTGTACGCAAAGTGCTCACTAGGAAGTCATATGCAAAATAAGAGATTTGGAATTGATAACTTTCTGAAACACAAAATATGATCGCGGATTATGGGGAAAGACTTCCAATAAATTCCAATCGCTTGCCTAAATCCGAAACATCGTATTAAAAAAGTTAACGCGTAATGTCCAAAAGCAGCTGGTATGTGGCAGTCCACGAAACATCTGATTTATTTCATGTAGAAACACATTTAATCATGTAAAACGTAAAGCCTCTACAACGTGAGTGTACATTATCTTTTTTGGAAAGATGTTCCTAATGCTTTATTAGACACGCGTGTGTACAATATCGTAAAATACTGATGAAATGTTTTGTAATGTAGGGCGGTGCATTCTTCTAGGAGTAAAATAGTGTTGATTAGACATTTCATAGCATATAAAGTTTATGTAGAGTGATCTAAGGGCGGGGGACGGGCAGTGAAGCACCTCTGGGTATTACCCAAACCGTCGGACTAACTGTCTCTGTCGCGCTATCTACCTATCTGTCTGTATGTATCTCTCCTGTAAAATAATTAAGATGTGCCTTACACCAACGTTTCGCTGACCATGGTAAATTAAAGGCCATCATCGCTAATATTTTGAATATATTTTAATACTAATATTGTCAAATATAGTACGAAGATTCAACGAAGAAATTATTTAAAACAAAAAACGTTTAAGGATCTCTAATGTAATAAATATTATCGTTTTTAACATCAATACAATAAGTTTAAATCGGTTATGTGTATGAGTTTATTTAAGAAGCATTATATCCATTGGAGTTATTTTTCATTTCCAGATAGCAATGTGAGCAAACATTTTTGTTGTTGTTGAAAACTTGTAATTTGCTATCAGGTAATATATCCTTGAATTCATTCCATTTTTGCTGGTTCTTTATAATTGTGTTATATAAGACCCTAGACAGATTAGACTGATTAGTTACGAATTTAGAAGAACTTGTGTTATATAAGACTCTAGACAGATTAGACTCATTAGTTATGAATTTAGAAGAAACTGTGTTATATAAGACCTTAGTGTAGACTCATTAGTTGTGCGATTTAACTGTGTTATTCAGAAGTTAATGTAGCTTTCACAACTTACGTTTTTTGAAACGGTATAGGTTCGAAACTGTTACAAATAAACGTGTCTCGTTACATTCATGATTGCAGTCTAAGATGCATTCTGGGTGGCGTTTCTCTAGAAATACAGAAAGAAGGATTGTAATTAGAGTTCATACATTACTGTCAAAATGTATTGTACTAATATGAAGCCATACTGACCTAGTGTTGGTATGAAAACCGTTTAAATCCCATCGTGAAAAGATATGTTCAATATAAAAAATGTAATCGTTTGCAAAATGAGTTTTTATTCATTCAGAAGCTAATGTTTTATGATATGTCAAAAGTTTAACCATCTCTTTTACTAAGCTTTCTGTCAAATCGAATGAATGTATTAAGATACATACAGCTGGATTAAGAATCAAAAATGGGTTTCTCAGGGGTAAATCATCGGACTAAGTTTTAAACGTTTGGTTTGCTCTATAGCTATTCTGATGATATCGTTTTGTCATTTTATTCTTATAACTTATATCACTTTTTCACTCTGAGAGACATTTCTGCAGTGGCATGAATACAAAATAAACATGAAAAATTACATGGACACATTCCGAACTTTGTATTTGAAGATGCTTAGATTTACAAACATGGCTCGGGAGACTTTATACAAATTCTGATTACGTCTTATCCATCTGATGTGATGTTTCTTATATACAATAAATATAATTTTAGAAAGTGCTTTTTAGATGCATATATTAGATGCATTTAGATGCGAATATTTGAGGTGCATTAAGAATTAAAAACCTCAACATTTGAGAAGAAAAAATACGTTTTTGACGTGCAGCTGCCATTACATGGAACGATTCAGTTAATAACGTTAGAAATCATTCCTGTTCGAAATCGTTCACACCATTATGTTATGCAGTATACTTTCACCCATTGCATTAATTTGGATGTGTGTTCACGTCTTGGAAATCATTATTTGATTTAAGGTCATGTTTGCAAACATTTTATTAGAGTCTGTCCTGAACGTTTGTTGTAAATTTAGGACGCGTACTTTACATAATTATTTTCGTGTTTTATTTTATAGCATCTGCCTTACGTGGCAGTATAAGTGTCAATAGTTTGCTAACTGGCAATGGTATACATATGGAAAATAGGTAGGCTGTAAAATTAAACGTTTATGATTAATATCCTTTATGTGATGTATTGTTACGTATGCAGAAGAGGTGTGCCAGTTACTATCAAAAGCAATTGAACAAACACACAGAGGGCTGTTTTATTAACGTGAAACCAACTAGACCTGAAAGAGAAAGTAACGCACACGGCAAAATGACGATCTGTGAAAAAGTGACTGAAGTGTTACCAAGCTCTAACAAACTAAGACCCTATGGGACATAAATGTCTAGAGTTAGAGTTGCAAATGTAAGAGGCTCTTGTAACTTCTGTACTCAATTCTACTCTGAAAATGGTTGCCCATTTCGGTTCATATAAAGTGGTCCTGGAGTATTACCCCGCTGGATTACGTATGCTTGCAAATGAGTTATTGCAATATTTTGTTGGGCAGCAACATGCAACATATATGGTTGTACCGAGTTGTGTCTGAAGTGTCGAAAAGTGATTGTAAAACGATTGTGGGAAAAAGTTACTTGAGATAATTTGTCTGAAATTATTATTCTGATGTCCAGTCGTTTGAATTGTAATCTCTCCTATTCTGAGAAGTTATAGGAAGCCAATGCAAACATGGCCAAATACATGGTATGCCTAAAATGGTCGGAGATGGTATGCCACCTAGAAACTGTAAGATAATCCATTTAAACGTTGTCAATTGGAAAACGAGCATCATGAGCTTGCTTTACTTTCAAGGATGCTGCATTGTTTTGTTTCATTAAGTGCGCTATGAAAAGGGAAAATTTGGTTCTTGAAACTCAGAGAGAGAACGTGCTCAAGGTACCTGATGTGATGTCTTTTTAAATAACGTCCACTCCCGCTTATAAGTGGTTTGTGTGCTTGTGTAGCTGGGTGTAGGATGGTTTCAAGCAAATGGTCAAACATACTCTCTGGTTGCAAAAGGTTTTAAGAAGCTTAATGCGATCATGGCATCCGTATAGGAAGCCATTCGTGGAAACTCAAAACCTGTTGTCGAGAAAGGGTATCGGTGAGTTGACCAGGCATATGTTTTGGCTTGAGCAATATATTTAATTTAAAGCACGTGAACACATTTGCGATTTTTGTCTCCTTAATTTCGATAAAGAATTGATTGCAGATACATTTATTGGATAAATGTTCTCCCAAGACCTCAACTGCCTCCATGATGATGTGGAATTGTCGAAGCGTTATATTTTTATACGCCAATATCTGATCCCAAACGCCATGAAAATAGTGTGCACCAAAGAGGTAACGTATCCAAATGAGGCATAAGCATAAGTCCATGCAGTCGGACGTCATCCAGATGTCAGGTAATCGTAACGACCTACCTTTAAAACTGATTTAAAGGTTTTACCTGTCTCTAAAATCATCTTTAACCTTATTTGTTAATCTAATTTGGTATTGCGGTTTTGAGATACTAATACCAACAGAAAGGTACATGGATGGAATTGTCAACCCAGAAAGGATTGTCATACATATTATAATTCTTCATCTAAACAACTATTTTATACTAGTTGAAAGTCACACGCTAATAATAAGTGATCAGAGGGATAGGTCATTGATGGCAGTCGATTTTCACCAATTGCCTCACCGAATGGAAACGAAAGGATAGGCATGTTAATGACCTATTAAGGGTACATACATGTATTATATCATATAAATACAGGTACCGATATAAATCTAAACAATACAAAATGATTTCAAGAGAAGATGCGTAATTACTGAAATATTTTTCTCAGAATGCTTTATGAATTTTAAAATACATTTTATGTTGAGATATTGAGGTCAAAAGCCTTGAAAAAAACTAATATTGAACGTATTTAGAGAGATATTTATATCTGCTTAAAAATCTTGCAACGATCTTGAAAATATTTTAGTTACTCTACCTAAATTGAAAGTTGGGGTTATCACAAAAAAAACTTAATATGGACAAAACATCAGAATGGTCACATTTTTCCTTGAAACAATATCATCAAAGTATCATCTGGGAATGCAAGAAATACAAAATATTATTTATCATAGATCTAACTATATTTGATATATGTACTAGCGTTCTAGTGACTTGAGGGCATGACTATTGAAGAGTGATAATCGGTATACAAAAATAAAGGCATTTCCCCTTTTACCACTCTTGTGCTGCACAAATATACGACAGGTTTTACGATCATCACGCAGTTAAAAAAATATAAATAGTTGCATTCAGTCTTATTCCATAAGTGAAACTTCTCTACAGTGTTACTACCTTGTAGAGAACAACATCACCAAAACAATAATGAGTAGCATTGTAAAGTGATCATACATTTTATCCCTATTAAACAGAATATAACTGAATTTAAAAAACAATATAACACATGAAAAAGATGTACATTTTACACACAAAAAAACCCACCAGCTTTAGGTGTGTGTATGTTTGTGATTTGGATTTTAACATAGATTTAACCATTTTTCAGTCATATCGCTACGATGTTTGCAGTGTGACAATTTAGAATGATATGTAGCACAAGGACATCACTCAGCAGACATGTAGCATGATGTGCCACCCAGTCAAAATATCGTGACACCAGACCAACCAGTCCTATAACTTACATCCTAATGCTAAACGCCAAGCGAGTCGGCTGCTCGTACCATTTTTAAAAATAATTCTTTGGCATGACATGGACGGACTTAAACTCATGAAATCCTGCATCCAAGGAGGTTGATGTTTCTAACCACTAGACCATTGGAGCAGTCATCAAATGATAGCTATATACATTATATCGTGTCCATTTCAGCTCGTTTACTATAGTTTGATAACAGCTATTTCTAAAATTATTGGCATAATTAACTTGCTTACTCAAAACCGAATTCATCTGTAATCTTGATGACATAAGCCTGTAGAAATTGAGTATGTAAAGCTATAAAAGTTTAATATAATATCGACGTGAAATAATGTCTCTAGATTTAGAGTCAACAGTCAGGTGTTTCCTAACCTATCGGTGGTTTAACCCTGAATGGAGCGTTTACCATTGACTGCTACAAGGATGCAAATTAACACTTTTTTGTGTGCATAACATGACATTTTTTAGATAAAGGTATTTAAGTTGATATTGATGCAGTTCATATATTCTAACCCAACTAATGAAAATAAAAAATATCCTACATAGACACCTTTAACATAACTTTGTCAAGATGACGTTCGCTCAGTATGTATTGTTTCCATACCATTCATATTTTATTGCATTATAAAGAAAGGTTTGCATTAGAGAGGTGATTTGTTTTTAGTAGAGTGACAAATAAAGTAGGTTCAACGGTTTTGCAATTGTTTTCGTCTATAGCTCTGTCTACAGGAGATGACAATTTTGTGAGTTGTCCAGGGAAAGCCCTTGATTGGGAGAACATGAAGCTCCATCTGGTAGAGGAAATACTCCGTTACCGACCCACACATTTTCTGCTTGGAGGAAGTGGACAACTTCAGCTTTTTCCAGGAACCCTTGATCAACTTTGGATACATGGGAATGTTTTATCCCAAACCAAACTCCAAATGTGTGTTGAAAAAAATACTGGGCCAGATGGATGTGCTGTGCTTTACAGTACAAAGCATTTGATTGTGTCAGAATCAAACAGTATTGTTCTTCAGGATGAATCCGGTTTAGACACAAACCAGGTGTCTGTAAAATGCAAGTTCCAGTTAAAGGGAGACAACTCAAAAGAAACCGTCCCTGAATTTTGTGTTGCTGTTACACATTTAAAAGCCAAGAAAAGTTTTGATGAAATGCTGTTCCAACAAGGGAAACATCTCAAATATTTGGATAAGTATAGCACAATTCCTCTCTTCATTTGTAGCGACTTTAATGCAGAACCAACCGAAGCTGTGTATGATTTGTTCCAGAAATCAAGATTTGGACTTGTTAGTGTATACACTCACTTAAACAAAGAAGGAAATTAACCATCGTACACAACATGGAAAATTCGAGGGGAATTTGGAGGGAATAAAGAAACCTGCAAGACTATAGACTACATCTGGTACACGAAAAATGGGATAAATGTGAAGTCAATACTGGCGTTTCCATCCGGTGAGGCAATTGGTGAAAATCGACTGCCATCAATGACCTCTCCCTCTGACTACTTATTACTAGCGTGTGACTTTCGACTAGTATAAAATAGTTGTTTAGATGAAGAATTAAAATATGTATGTCAAGCGTGATTTCACATTTTGTGCTTAAGAATTACTACATGTAACATTTTCTTTATATGTTTTACAATATTTCATTAAAAAATTACATTTTTTATAAAATCATACATATGTTTTTCATATCCTAATGTAGAAAAAAATGACTTGGAATTACAAAAAGGGTTATATTTATCAGATATGACCTTTTATGACTAGAAATGCACATTTGGATATTTTACTTGCCAACTTGTAAATTAATGTGCCACATGAAATGAGCAGCAGGAAGTTTGAAGACCTAGTTATTATTTTCTGACTAAATACTCTATACGTTTTTATTGCTGCATGTAACATTTCTTTCAATTGAATTAAATATTAAAGACAATTACATGCTGGGCCTGTTTATCGGTTCTTTGTTTTTGTTTTCCTTTCAAATTGTGAAAGTTAATGAAAGATTAAGAATTTGTGATTCACCTGGCTTGTTTTCATCCAAGGTAAAATATACATGGCAATTGAACATATTCTAGTTGGATATATCTTAAACTTGAAAACATAGTATTTTGAAAGTTTTTTAGAAGATGCATACCGGTACATTGAATCCTGTCCATTGCAGAAACAGCAGTAAAAGATTTTAAAGAAACATTTCAGTGTTATGAGTGATACATGCACCAACATGTATATACAAATTGAAAACTTAATTTTAATGATACCCCTTCATATTTTGAATGAATGCCTTGCTAAGATTCTCCATTGTGCTGCAATTCACTTAGAAGTATGCATACGTTTCATTTTTGGATACATACAGATTAGAATTGGTATATCAAGATGCTTTTGTTGTCAAAATTGTCTTATACTTGTTCCATTTGTAGAAAGCGAGTATCAAACCTGAAGTGTGTGAGGAAGGAGATTAGGTGGAGCCACATAGGTTAGATCTTTGTATACAAGGGATTAAGATATGTTAGCGATGACACCTCATCGACCTTTGCATTCATTTATTGATTTAATGTAGCATTGGAATGATTGACGTAATTTTAGCTAAATTTCACCGAAACACCCCTTTCTGTGATTCCCTTGTTTTCGGTAATTTTGGCTTTGCTTTTGTTGACAGCGCCTTGTCTTTGATTCGCTGGTTTTCTGTGATTTTGGCTCTGGTTTTGTTGACAGTGTCTTGTGTCCCGAAAACAATATTGTTGATATCCATATTGGATGTTTTTGTTTTTTTAGCTTGATCTTGAAATACTAGTAAGGTTGCCCAGTTCAGCATTAACAACAACGTCTTAAAATAAGCTTTGGTAGATAACCTGCTAAATTCCACATTAGCTCCACTTTGGGTCACATTGCTTGCATGTCTATAATGTTGACAAGCATTGTTATATTCTGTTAAGTGTATATGAGATAGTAAATAAGTGTTTGCAGGTTTGAACAATGCTTCAGTGACAAGATGTCTGAATACTGGGCTGTTAATGTGAGCTTGCATCGGAAGCATTGAATTAAACGATGGGCAATTCTTTCTATGAAACAATAAATTCACACGGCAATGCAAACCCAGTTTGAATTAAAATATGAAAGATGTTGAAGAGTTAGTACATATGTGATGCAATGTGTTTCAGGTTCTATTGATGAATCCATGTTAGCAATGCCTATTTCCCATGTTACCGACCCCATCTGCATCAATGCAGAAAGACAAAATGGAAATGCTTCACTGATTTTGTCCTCATGAGTAAATCAAAATTGGTCAACAGCGAAGCAATAAACTAAGACCTGGCATGTCATCCTGGATAATTGAAGACCTTTGAGTGAATTGTGTTAGTCCTCCAAAGTAGTAGAATACTTTTTCCCATTTTGTTCATCTACAATACACTTTGCATCCACAAGTGGTTCTCTATCCCACCACTTTTTCCTAAATATAGTTTGGTAGCACGTCAATGGTGACCATGAGGAACAACAACATCGTTTTGTATCAAGTCTGCATAAATGAAAACAAACTTGATAATGTGGTTGATGTTGGGGTTAGAATAGGCATGTATAATATTAATGTTGTCATCTCAACGTAGCCATCCACCACACCATCGTCATGCCATATTGCATAATTTGCCTTAATGGGTCAACATGACTGTTTAGCCCAGAAATTAACATTCTGGACAGCTTTCTAAAACCCAGATATAAGACCGAGAGGAATTGTACCAACAAAAAAAGTACCACAACGCTCCATGAAGATGCCCTCACCATTACATGAATCCGTGGTTGAAATGTGGAAATCAGAGATATGACATGTGCTACTGAACATCATAGTGCCGTTGTTGATAAATCCATTCTTGAAATTGGTGTCGTAATCGTTGTCTATGTTGGGTCATACAAGTTTACCCTCAATTACCAATTACAAATATAGACTCGAAAGATATAGTGCATAATCCAAATAAATATGTGTATACCCCGTTATATCAAACCCTTTTTTTGTTCAGTTTACCGTCGCAGTCCTTTGCTTGCTGCTTGTATATACATAGTCGATATTGAAATTGTATATCCGAACTTTCGAGGCCTGATATGGAATTCATCTTCTTTGATGATTTAAAAATAGCTCTTTTAAATTAAAATCATAACATGTCTGGTGGTGATGATTCTCTATTACATCCTTGACCATCTTTCTAGTAAACCATCAAAGGTATTCGAGTCAACATCTGCTTTGATTAATCATACTTACACAAATCACCAGCATTCCATATACGAAACAATTTTGTGCCTGCATACTTCTACCATTATCCGGTCTGTATCGCACATAAATAGTCCATCAAAACCATAAAAAATACTAATATATGATTACCTTTCAATCATTTTGATACCAATTTGTTCGTCTTTGAACTATCCTCAGCATTCGATAATGCACCATTTTTTTAATTATATCCGGACATTGCGTTAATTATTGGTTCTGACAGTTTTACTTATATGGTTTACTGAAATCAAAAGGGTTAAGCAACATATTTCCCAACACTAATGATAAAAAAATAGCTAGTAAACTGCGTAGCGTTTATGACCAAAGTCAAAATTGCCACAATTATAAAATTTGGGTAAAGTGAACAAGTTTAATATAAAAAAGATGGATTGTGAGAAAGCTTTCAATCGAACTTAAGTTTTGGTATGAATGACACAAATATCAAATGGAAGCATTTGCAATGCATTATTGCGTCCAATTCTTTCTTTGACCATGATGATTTTATAACATAACTAATGAAACTTTTCTTTACATAATGCAAGATAGTATGCACGAATTGTTACTATTTATCAGTAATCCATTTAATAAACAAGGGTATTTTCTCGCGACTCTTCCTACATAAATGGATATGTAGAAAACGAGTACCATCTGATATGGAATTTGTTTTACCTAGATTTCCGGACAATGAAGTTTTTAACATTCATTCGGTTTTTATACGAAATGAGCTACAGGGACAGATAGCCCAAATATTTAAACGTGCTGCGCTCATATTGCTCCCGCTCACTGGCCTCTTAATTAACTGCTTAAAAGACAGTGATGTCCATTATACCCCAAAGCATTCTAGAGATTTTCCATGTCAAATAAGCTGGTCAAAGAATTATTCATTATGTTATATGCCTTTATCTGTCCGGTCGTTCATTTAAAGATAATTGGAAAACACACTTCTACACCCATATTTCACTAAGATAAATTTTGCATAGATCCTAGGGGCCCCGAGTGGCCTAAAGCGCTCTCCGTTACGGATCACTCCATCTCACCTCTGTCTGCGTGGGTTTTTGTCTTAGATTCGGCAAATGTGCGTATGTAAGAAAGCTTGCCAGTATCTTCTCGTGGGTCGGTGGTTCTTTTCGGTTTTCCCGGGTTCTTCTTCCACCATTAATACTGGCCGCCATGTATAGCCTATCTTGTGCTGAAAAATGGCGTTAAACCCTACAACAACAACAACAACAACAACAACATAATTCTTAATCAGAAAAAAGAATTGTTTCTGTTAATCTGTTTGACTAAAATAGTAGACTATTGGCAAGCTGCTATTAATGCATTTAAAATCACTCGGAATGTCTTCATTGGTTTACAAAAGGATTTATTAATCACAATATTAATTTTGAACAAAAGACAGTTTACACATCTAGTAGTATTATGCACACTTTACTCACGTTGCACCTATTCAACAGGACTCCGAGTGTTAGAATAAGAAACCACTTATCAACATTTAAAAGTGAAGAAACAAAATATGCCGTCCAATGTAGGGTATGTTTATTTCTAATCTTTATAAAGGATTTACGCCTATTCAGTGGTTGAAATCAGTATGTACTACTGTGTAAGCCATACCGTATTGTTAAGACATCTATTACAAGTACGGCCGCACCTGAAAGACGGGGTGGGGTGGTCGATATTGCGGTAAGAGTTAAAGTCAACTTGTATCAGTGCATCTTTGTCTTAAAGGCTCTAATTCCGACAATTTTACTGATGGCAAAATAAACCAACATTCAGGCACATCTATATTCGTTGTCCGTGATTACGTTTAGACCAATATCCAATTTTTTGCGATGTCGTGTGGAAAAAATGCGTATGAATCTATCAAAACTATTTGTATAATAAGTGACTACACTCCGAACCCTCGTTAATTGACCTATTGCCAGTTGTCAATCGTTCTCATCGTTTGACCAATCAGCGAGCGCTATTATACACACCTCCAGATACTCATTACGTGCTTCATTTTCCTCCGACAAGCTGCTTCTGTCGATATCGACTCGGCTATTGTATATATGTACAAATTTTGCAACGGTTCGGCAATTTTTCGATTCACAATGCAATGTGGGCAGTGCATTTCTGATAGTTGTTATCCAGATCGTCAAAATGGCGGAGTATGTATGATAAGTGACTACACTCACAACTGTCGACAATTGCTGCACTCAAATGTATGTATATGCTGAACCATATACATTCAAATAATGGTATCGTTATTGATAAATTTGACACCGACATTAATCACAATTGTCTTTTACCGAGTAAATGGATAGTACTTATACAAATTGCTTCTAATTAAGTTACTGAAAATACTCTTGACGTATATTACAACAGCTATATTTTAAACGTCTTATATTAAGAGTGCACTATTTGTGGCAGCTACATTACAAATCTTAGATTTAAGGTGTACAATTTGGGCCAACTGCAGTATATCTCAAACTGATAAGACTATTAAATGGCAAAAGCAGCTGCCCGAATAGTTCTAAAAACTGATAATTTCACATCTTCTGATATGTGTTCGAAATTAAACAGGTTACCATTTTGTGAATTATTGCTTCCCAAAACGTCACCTGATGTAAATAAAAGTTTTATGTCGTGCATTTGATTACCTATCTTATCTCAGCAGACCACTAGTCCATGACGGTGACCAAATTTATGTTTCCAAACTTTATGTGTTTATTCTGCGACCTCGTTTGTCCTATTTTGTCAAGTCTTTTTGCTATATTGGATCCGAAATTGTAGCATGCTATATTTTGGAAACTAGAAATCACTCTTCTACTGTAATTTCAAGTCATTGTGTAATTATTACCATTGGATCACTGCTAACAAGATCCAAACTTATATTCCAATTTTTATAATTAAAAATATTGTACTCTTCTTTTATTGTTTTAAATTAATGACTATCCTATATTAATGTTTAAAATACATTTACGATTTTGAACTAAATTTTAGTAGAATATAGTCTGTACACATTTGTATGAGGACCACGTGGGGGATTAGCTTGAATGTGTTGAGATCTCTTTGATCAAGATGTCTGCAGTGTGGCGTTTCTAGGTGCTAACAAATTACATATTATTTTCTTTATATGACGTTTTTATATTGATAATCGTTAATGATATATTATGTTGATCTACTGGTTTAAAGTTTTATTGAAAAATATTGAAAGAAAGAAATAGAGAGATCGAATTATGAATAAAACGAGAGCACTAAAGAGTTTGATTGTATGTAAGATTCACATCAATTATTACTTCAAGTTCCAATAGAGACAACCATTTCATAACGTTTTTGGAGAAGTAACAGATGGGTTGCGGCATGTTTGAAGGTGTATATTAAACCAGCTCTGTGCCGTTTTAATCTGATTTATAGAGTCATTTAAACATTGCTTAGATATTTTAAAGAGTGTGCCTTTGAACAATAATCATGACAAACAGCGCTGATGTGATATGACATTCATACCAAGAAATACATTTAGTTACTAATCGAATGTTTCCATTCGGACTAAGAAATTCATCTGGTAACGTAGAAATATTTTGGATTAAATACTTCTGCAGTAATGAGTCATTTATCAGATCCAAGCATCTTCCTGAAGCGAGTGACACATATGTGGTTTCAAATGAATGCAAAGTTTAAATGTATAATACTAATAAGTAACCATAAAAATAATTACAGTAAAGAGGCAACAATATACCATCTTCTTGTTGTGTACTCGCTGCAAACAAAACATTGAAAGAACAGTAGACAAGTGTATCAAAGCAGGAGTTCGGTTTAAAAAAAAAAGATCCAATGCGACTAAGTAGATCGTAAACATTCTCCTACAACTGCACAGGCAAAGACCGCAGTGCAATATCAATGTTGGGATCGCCTTGACCTAGTTCGGGTCGAGTTGTCGTTGCATGTACATACTTGTAACTGATACCTTCAAATCAACCCGGTAGTAACAAATTCATATCTAGTACTAGAGGGCACCTCGCGAGAGGGTTGTTTAAGGATAGAAGTTGAGCCTGTGACAACCTATTTTTTTACAGAAGCTGAAGAGGTTAGTATGTTTTGAACACAGTTAAAAAATCTAGGTCCTTTCGTTTATTTCTTCTTCTGATGAATCTCCTTACGATTAGGAGTGTCGTACAAAATCCGCGATACATATTGAATCGTAATCATGCTATAGTCTCTAATCAGCAATACTACAAACCCCTTTGTTTAGAAATTGACTGTACAACCTGTTTGGACAAGGTAAGGTACTGCTTATCGATTAATACAAGTTCAAGATTTTCTGTCCTGTCAACTAGTAGTATTAGCCTTAGTAACTCACCATACTATAATTTAAAAAATCAGCACAGTTTTGTGTCATTCTCATAAACGTCACGTCCATTCAGAACAAACCATTGAATTTAGGATGGTAGAAGAAGGAGTTGGAGTGGGGGGAGGCCTGGATGTTTTTCCAGTGGGATATTTTTTATTTTTACTCAACATACATTTTCGTTAGCTAATGAGATGGATGGATTATGTTAATTTTGTCTTCAAATAACATCTAGATCATTTTTTCCAGCGGGGGGGGGGGGGGACGTTTGACTTCTCACTATCCCTTCCTCAACGGTCCTATGAAATAGAAGTTCATGAACTGTTAACGCATCATTAGCTACTCATTATAAGCATTGATCATTACGTGTACACGTCAATACATTCATTCAGTATCGGAGTCGCACATTTACTGGTTTGGTAATAGGTTTTGCACACCTAGAAATTTAAAGTCTCTATTAAGAGTCAGTTCCGTTGCCAATGATTCCTCTTTATCCTGTAGACATTAACATGTAGTCACGTGATATTTTTAAATTATATAGTTTTAAGAATGTTCTGATTTTCCGACTGCTTAAAAATACATGGACTCCAACATGAGAGGAAAAATGCACTTCTCTCTATATCTATGTCTTAAAATGCCGATCGAATGAGTGGCCACAGGACGAAAAAGACCCCAAAACACTCCCAGGTGGAGACTTACCTCGTACAAGTACTCTAAAGGTTTCTACCGAACGACTCTAGTTGCTTGGTTACCAACTCATTTAGCGGTAGATGCTCAATATCAAAGTCACTTATAGTGTCTGCCATGTGCTGTATTTAATTTACTTATTAGTTTTATGTTTTGATATTTCATTACATACTATTGTAACGTAACATACTACGTTGGATTTGATCTTGTCCAAAATTGATTTCATTCCTGCTTGATCTGAATGGACATTTTTTTTTCATTCGGTGTGAACAAAGACACAGCTACATTAATCTCTATGTGCATGAAATTCAAATCAGTATTATTATTTATAGTAGAAAATTTGTATATACGTGTCTAGATGAAGGTTTTGAAATTTCCTTAGTGTTTATTACATAATCGAGATATTATAGTTTTTATTTTGCAAATATCACGATACTTCTATGAGGTTATTTTCCATTGGGCACAGCTACAGTGGCCTAGTGGTTAGAGCGTCCGCTTCGGATGCCTTAGGTTGTGGGCTCGATCCCTGGCCGAGTGATACCAAAGACTTGCAAAAATAGTACTAATAGCTGCCTCGCTTGGCGCTGAGCATTATCAAGTTAGTGTTAGGACTCGTTGGCGTGGTATTAGGATAATGTGACTGGGTGGGACATCATGCTTCATGTTTTTGGCATGATGCCTTAGTGCTAGTCATCATTATAAACTCTAACTGCAGACATCGTAGCGATATGACTGAAATGTTTTTAAAGCTACGTCACCAATTCAAGTCACACACACACACACACACACGCACACACACACACACACACACACACACTGTCCTTTAGGTAATGTTTGTGTCTAGAAAATGCTAATGTAACTTGAGGTCAGGTAGGGATTAATATAATCTTGTAACTGAGAGGTTTAGTTTTCAGTTGAGCTTTTAGACTCAACACTTTTAAGTTGTATTATATGCTGTGTTCAATATTTCATGTTTGGGCTGGAAATTTTATTTCTTCAAATTATTCAATTCAAGTGATTATTTTCTCTCGAAGTACAAAAGTGTTTTGATAAAATTATTCTTGGATATTATAATGCTAGACATTCATTGGATGTTTTAGTAAATTCAGACCTGAAATTTTTATTACTGTGATTCAGCAAAAGACTGTTTACAAATTACCACCTTTAGTGTTTGCAAAATATGGTGTACGCATCTGTCATTGTTCGAAAACAACCAGTCTTACATCCTCCTTGTACCATGCAGATTGCGTTTCACCCATGACTGCACAATGCCCTTACAAACGTGCGCTATTTGAAACCAATATCAACCAACATGTTACTTTTCACTAAAAAATAAATTCTGGTTATTCCCGTTCAAATGGTACATTTATCAGTTGTATCTAAAACGACGCGGTGTATTTGCACATGCTCAATTGAATTATAAGAGTCTTTAAAATAACTGTATGTTGGGATTTATGTCTTAGCACACAAAATAAAACTATATTTACTGAGTGTGTATTATGCAATAGACAAGTCTGGGGGATAACACCCACTCATATATTTTGAGAGCTATGTAGTATGGTAGAGTAAATCGATAGTTTTAGTAGACAGTAAATATATACGTTCATATATATCATTCTGTTTTGAGCCATTATATCGCGGGAACACATTTCGTCAAATCGATATATAGAGTATTTGTATTTATTTAACAGGCATTCGGGGTAAAACATCATTTTGTCCAGCAGGATAATTATAACGATGTAAACCTGCCAAGTCCACCCCCCCCAGAACAACATATAGGGTAGGCCTTATATGGCCTCATCCAATGTATGGATACAAATGTACTATATATACGTACATACATACATAGGTACATAGACACACACACACACACACACATATATATATATATATATATGACAATTATCAAACGTAGCCATCGGTGCATGCTGTTTGCATAGCATGTACATCGGTGTTTACTTCGGTATCGTATTGTAACCTATGTGACACTGCATAGGACACACTTGTAGTGTACCATCTAGCATGCACATTGTTTGGCTGGAGGCATGTTTTTTGACTTTCCGTTCCATGTGGGAAACTTTGGTTCTCCATAGGCAGAACTTTTGTCAATCCACGAATGAAATGTTTCTTTTTCAACGCTATACTCCCACATTATGTGATTGCTGAATGAATTGCATTGTTGACCTAAAATTGATCTTGTTGTTTTTCAAGGGATAATCACACTTAGGTGGCTAGACCTGTTACTAAGTATGAAAATGTCAAGATTGCATTCGTCACCACGTCTTGCCTAGTTCAGTACAGCTGCTCATTCAAAAACTTGCAATTGTTTATGCTGCACATATGATGCTAGCTCCTTGCACGTGTCGGTATAGATAAGGTCCTTCCAAAGCTGACGCCGATGAAACTGTTTCTCGTTCAATGTCCACTTTGGTTCTTTCAAAGATTGGCTTACAACAACCTACAAGGCATCCTTATGAACTGAATCAAATAATCCCCAAAGACATTAATTTTAGAAATATATTAGACCTTCCAATGTATTTAAACATTTTACTTTCCAATAGGCAAGTGAATTTTACATTTTACTCACCCATTCAAGATTTCACATTTTGTGCTTAAGAATTACTACATGTAACATTTTCTTTAAATGTTTTACAATATTTCATTAAAAAAATTACACTTTTTTCAATAAAATCATACATATGTTTCTCATATCCTTATGTAGAAAATATGACTTGGAACTACAAAAAGGGTTGTATTTATCAGATGTGACCTTTTATGACTAGAAATACACATTTAGATATTTTACTTGCCAACTTGTAAATTAATGAGCCACATGAAATGAGCAGCAGAAATTTTGAAGACCAAGTTATTATTTTCTGACTAAATGCTATGTACGATTTTATTGATGCGTGTGTATCATTTCTTTCAATTGAATTAAAAATTGAAGACAATTACATGCTGGGCCTGTTTATCGGTTCTTTGTTTTTGTTTTCCTTTCAAATTGTGAAAGTTAATGAAAGATTAAGAATTATTTGTGATTCACCTGGTTTGTTTTCATCCGAGGTAAAATATACATGGCAATTCAATATGTTCTAGTTGGATATATCTTAAACTTGAAAAACATAGCATTTTGAAAGTTTATTGGAAGATGCATACCGGTACATTGAATCCTGTCCATTGCAGAAACAGCAGTAAAAGATTTTAAAGAAACATTTCAGTCTTATGAGTGATACATGCACCTACATGTATATGCAAATTCAAAACTTAATTTTAATGATACCCTCTTCATATTTTGAATGATTGCCTTGCTAAGAGTCTTGAAGATGCTTAAATCCACTTAGAAGTATCCATACTTTTAAGTTTTGGATACACAATTATTAAAATTGGTATATCAAGATGGTTTTGTTGTCAAAATTGTCTTATACTTGTTCCATTTGTAGACATCGAGTATCAAACCTGTAGTGAGAGAGGAAGGAGATTAGGTGGAGACACATAGGTTAGATATTTGCATACAAGGGATTAAGACATGGTGGCGAGGTCATCTCATCGACTTTTGCATCCATTTATTGTTTTGATGTAGCATTGAATACATTGACGTAATTTTAGCTAAATTCCACCGACACACCGGTGTCTGTGATTCCCTGGTTCTCGGTGATTTTGGCTGTGTTTCTGTTGACAGCGCCTTGTCTATACTTCCCTGGTTCTCAGTGATTTCGGCAGTGTTTTTGTTGACAATGCCTTGTATTGATTCCCTGATTCACGGTGATATCGGCTGTGTTTTTGTTGACAGCGCTTTGTCTGTGATTCCATGGTTCTCGGTGATTTTGGCTTTCTTTTTGTTGACAGCACCTTGTCTGTAATAGGATGTTTCTCAGTGATTTTGGCTGCAGTTGTTTTGACAGCGCATTGTCTGTGATTCCCTGGTCCTCAGTGATTTTGGCTGTGTTTTTGTTCACAGCGCCTTGTCTGTGATTCGCTGGTTTTCTGTGATTTTGGCTGTGTTTTTTTTGACAGTGTCTTGTGGCCTGAAAAAATATTGTTGATATCCATATTGGTTGTTTTTGTTTTTGTAGCTTGATCTTGAAATACTGGTAAGGTTGCCCAGTTCAGCATTAACAACAACGTCTTAAAATAGGCTTTGGTAGATTGCCTGCTAAATTCCACATTAGCTCCACTTTGGGTCACATTGCTTGCATGTCTATAATGTTGACAAGCATTGTTATATTCTGTTAAGTGTACATGAGATAGTAAATAAGTGTTTGCAGGTTTGAAGAATGCTTCAGTGACAAGATGTCTGAATATTGCGCTGTTAATATGAGTTTAAATCTGAATTCTTTCTATGAAAAAATGCAAAACACATTCCCATGGCAATGTAAGCCCGTATGAATTAAATTATGAATGATTTTGAAGAGTTATTACGTATGTGATTCCAAGTATGTCAGGTTCTGTTGATGAATCCATGTTAGCAATGCCTATTTCCCATGTGACCGACCTCATCTGCATCAATGCAGAAAGACAACTCAGAAATGCTTGAATGATTTTGTCCTCATGAGTAAATCAAAATTAGTCAAGAGCTGGCAGGTCATCCTGGGTAACTGAAGACCTTTGAGTGAATTTTGTTAGTCCTCCAAGGTAGTAGAATACTTTTTCCTATTTTGTTCATCTACAAGACACTTTGCATCTACAAGAGGTTCTGTCTCCCACCACATGTTTCTAAACATCGTTTGGTAGCAAGTCAATGGTGCGCGGAAGGAACAACAGCATTGTTTTGTATCAAGTCTGCGTAAATGAAAACAAACTTGATAATGTGGTTGATGTTGGGTTTAGAATAGGCATGTACAAATTTAACCTTGTCATCTCAACGTAGCCATCCACCACACCATCGTCCTGACACATTGCATGATTTGCATTGCCCTTATGGGTCAACATGACTGTTTGGCCCAGAAATTAACATTCTGGATAGCTCTTCAAAACCTTAATATATAACCGAGAGGAATTGTACAAAAAAACCTACCACGAAGCTCCATGGAGTTGCCCTCACCATTTCATGAATCAAAGGTTAAAAACCTGGAAATTAAAGACATTATATGTGCCACTCAACGTCATATTGCCGTTGTTGATAAATACATTCTTGAAATTGGTGTCGTATTCATTGCATATGTTAGCTGATACAAATTTACACACAAAAGCTTCACAAAAATCTAGATGTATCCTGCATTTGTAATTCTATTGTTAATGATATGTGGCCAGTTGCTCATTTGCAATAATCGAACCGGCAAGCCCTCAGTCAGCAGTCGATCTTACTAATTGGTGCTGATATTGTTGCCATTGATGGAAGTACAATCACCCCATGGCTCACCCTTGGTTGCCAAGTCACTATCATGATAGTCAATTTAGAATCGATTGGATTGCCATCGATCTTAGATTTTAAACTGATTTGCAGCTATAGACCATTTGTATTGCAGCTTGATTAGCAATAGGTGCATGTTTGAGGTCAGGGTCACTAGAACCTTTGGCACCCCTGTGAAGAATCTTTGGGCCACATGAGTGAGACGGTTTCATAATATATGATGTAATCAGTTTTTTTTTGTATTTACAACATGCATGGTACATTTAAGACGACCAAGAACATTCTCCTTGGCAGGAACATGTACTTGTCGCTGGATCTCATTCAGTACAGCTTCCACAAATACAAGTAATGTATCACATGTCAAATTCCATGCCACATAGATGACTAAAACATATATTTTGGCTGTAGACTTCATCATAACGTGTACAACAGACATGCCTGCAGCATTATTTTTTATGATAGTTAACTGTCTATGACAGATGAATGCCCACAGTAAATTACACTAAACCCAGTACGCTGACCTACAACAAATGATTTTTCCTTTTATTAATAATGTAAGATTGGATGTTATAGCGGCGACCCACCTTTACTCAGTAATTTCTTTTCTGGGTTAAATTATTTTGCTATCCATGCACTCTTATATAATTTACTATACTTTTACTATAATTTTACTTTCTCTTCAGATTTTAATGTGTTCTATTCTTATTTTATAAAATGTTTCTCATCATCCTGCCTTATTTTAAATCCCATGGAATTAAATCAAAGTTTTGTCTTGATATAGATTCATCTAGCGATCTATGTATCGGTACACCGAATCGATGGATAGATAGATGTACATTCTATATTCGTATATTTTTAGTGTTTTAAAGTACAAATATAGACTCGAAAAATATGCTGCAGGAGCAAAATGGATATGTGTTTACCCATTTATATGAAAATACTTTCTTTTTTTTCTTCCTTTTACCGTCTCAGAAATTTGCTTGATGCGTTTCTTTAAAAAGTCGATATTGAAATTGTACGTCCGAATTTGTCGACGCCTAATATGGAATTCATCTTCATCGGTGATTTAAATATGGTTCTTTAAATCAAAATTATAAAACGTGTAGTGGTGATATTTCTCTCTTACAACCTTGACCATCCGTCTAATAAACCATCATAGGTACTTGTGTCAACATCTGCTTTGATTAATCACATTTGCACATGTCATCAGGATTCGATATACGAAACCAACTTATGCCTGCATGCTTTTACCATTATCCGGTCTGTATCGCACAGGAACAGTCCATCAAAACCATACAAAAATACTTATATATTATTATTTACAAATCTTTCAATCATTTTGCTCTTCTTTGAACTTTCCCCTGCATTGGATAATGTACCATTTTTGTTCTTCATTTTATCCGGACTATGCGTTATTTCTGACAGGTGTTACTTATATGGTTTACTGAAATCCAAAAGGGTTAAGCAACGTATTTCACAACACTAATGATAAATTAATAGCTAGTAAACTGTGTAACTTTTATGATAAAAATCTAAATTCCCACAATTATAATATTTGGGTAAAACGAACAAGTTTTGTTTTAGAAAAGGATTGTGAGAAAACTTTGAATCGAACTTAAGTTCTGGTATAAATGACACAAAGATCAAATGGAAGCATTTGCAATGCATTATTGCGTCCAATTCTTTCTTTGACCATGATGAATATTTTTATATGTAACTAATGAAACGTTACATAATGCAAGATAGTTAGCAGGAATTGTTCCTATTTATCAGTAATCCATTGAATAAACAATATTATTTTCACGGGACTCTTCCTCCATAAATGGATATGTAGAAGAGCTACCGGGACAGATAGCCAAACAATTTAAACATACTGCGCTTATATAGCTCCCTCTTACTGACCTCCAAATTAATTGTTTAGAAGATGGTGATGTTCATGATACCCTAAAACAGCTGTTCTCAACCTGTGGGTCGCGACCCCGTCAAGGGTCGAACAACGATTTGCCAGGGGTCGCTTACAACCATCGGAAATATACATTTTTACAGTTATGAACGAAATTAATTTTACGGTTGGGTCTCCACAACATTTGGAATTGCATTAAAATGGTCGCGGCACTAGAAAAGTTGAGAACCGCTGCCTTAAAACAATCTAAGTGGGCCTAATACTTATCGTTTTAGTTATAAACCTTTATCTATCCGGCCAATTATTTAAAGATAATTGGAAAACACAGTTTTACAACCATATTTCACTAACATAAATTTTACATAGAGCCTAATCATCGCCATTAAGAAAAAATAATTGCTTCTTTTAAATTGCTTACACAGCCTACACATCTAGAACTATTACGGACACTTTGCTCACGTTTCACATATTCAACAGGACTCCGAGTGTCATCATAAAAAACCACCTATCAGCATTATAAACTAAAAACGTATGGCGTCCAATTTAGGGCCTGTTCATTTCTAATCTTTATAAACGATCCACGCCGATGCAGTGATGTAAATAAGCATGTACTGTTGTGTATGCCGTTCAGTATTGTTAAGATATATATTACAAGTACAGCCACACCTGAAAGACGGGGTGGGGTTTTCGATATCGGTAAGAGTTAAAGTCTACTTGTACCAGTGCATCTTTGTCTAATTCCGACATATTTACTGATGACAAAATAATCTAACATTCAGGCACATCTGTATCCGTTGTCCGTCATTACGTTTGGACCAATATCAAATTTTTTACGAAATCGTGTGCGAAAAATAAAATGCGCAGAAATCTATAAAAACTTTTTGTATAATGATTATTGACTACACTCAGAACTGTTGACAATTGCTGCACTCAAATGTATGTATATGCTGAACTGTATACACTCAAATAATGGTATCTTTATTGATAACCATCTTCAATTTGACATCGAAATTAATCACGTTTGTGTTTTACCGAGTAAATAGATAGGACTTATAAAAATTCCTTCCAATTAAGTTACGGAAAACATTCTTAACGGATATTACCACAGCTATAGTTTAGCAGTCTTATATTAAGAGTGCACTATTTGTGGCAGCTACATTACAAATCTTAGATTAAGGGTGTACCATTTGGGCCAACTGCGGTATATCTCAAACTGATAAGATTATTAACTTGCAAAAGCAGCTGTCCGAATGATTCTAAAAACTGATAATTTCATATCTTCTGACATGTATTCGAAATAAACAGGTTAACATTTTATGAACTGTTGCTTCCCAAAACGTTACCTGTTGCAAAAAACCCCCAAACAAAAACATTGAATGGCGTGCACTTGATTATCTATCTTATTTCAGCAGACCACTAATCATTGACGGTGACTATAATTCTGTTTCCAAACTTTTTGTGTTTGTACTGCGACCTCGCTTGTCATATTTTGTCAAGTATCTTTGCTATATTGGGTCCAGAATTGTAGAATGCTATTTTTTGAAAACTAGAAAATCACTCTCCAACTGTTAATTCAAGTCCTTGTATAATTATTACCTTTGGCTCACATCTAACAATATCCAAACTTATGTTCCAATTTTGGTTATTAAAAAATATTTTACTCTTCTTTTATTGTTTTAAATTAATGACTATCCTATATTAATGTTTAATGAGGAGCACGTGGGGGATTAGCTTGAATGTGTTGAGATATATTTACTCAAGATGTCTGCAGTGTGGCGTTTCTAGGTGCTAACAAATTACATATTATTTTCTTTATATGACGTTTGTATTATGACAATCGCTAATGATATATGATACGTTTATCTACTGGTTTAAAGTTTTATTGAACAATATTGAAAGAAAGAAATAGAAAGATCGAATTATGAATAAAACGAGAGCACTAAAGGGTTTGATTGTATGTAAGATTCACCTCCATTATTCCTTCAAGTTCCAATAGAGACGTTTCGAAACGTTTTTGGAGAAGTAACAGATGGATTGCGTCATGTTTGAAGGTGTATATTACATCAAATTTGGGCCGTTTTAATCCAATTGTAGAGTTATTTTAAAATTGTTTGGGTATTTTACAGAGTGCGCATTTGAATAATAATGATGACAAACAGCGGTGATGTGTTCTATGACATTCATACCAAGACATAAATTTAGTTACTGATCTAATGTTTCCATGAGGTCTATGAAACACATCTAATAACATAGTAATTTTTTGTATTAAATACTTCTGCAGTAATGAGTCATTTATCAGATCCATTCATTTTCATGCAGCTTGTGATACATGCGCGGCTTCAAATGAATGTAAAGTTTAAATGTATAGCAATAATAGGTAACCGTTACAATATTTACGGTAAAGAGGCAACACAATACCATTACTTGAATTATCATCTCCCTGATGTGTACTCGCTGCAAACAAAACCATTGAAAGAAACAGTAGACAAGTGTAGTATAGCAGGAGTTCGTCTTTAAAAAAAAAATACGACTAAGTAGATCGTAAACCTTCTCCATACAACTGCACAGGCAAAGACCGCAATGCAATATCAATGTTGATATCGCATTGACCTAGCTCGGGTCGAGTTGTCGTTGCATGCATATACTTGTAATTAATACCTATAAATGAACACGGCAGTAATAAAATCATATCTATTACCAGAAGGCACCTTGAGAGAGGGTGGTTTTTGGTTTGACGTTAAGCCTGTGGCAACCTTTGTCAAAGTTGCTGAAGAGGTTAGTATATTTTGAACACTGTTAAATAATCACGTCCTTTCTTGTTTTTACTTCTTCTGATAAATCTACATACAATTCAGGGTGTCGTATTTGTACAAAACCCGCCATAAATACTGAATAGTAAATCATGCTGTAGTCTCTCACCAACAATACTACTAAACCATTTGTTTCGAAATTGACTGTACAACCTGTTTGGACAAAGTAAGATACTGTTTATCGATTTACACAAGTTCAAGATTTTCTGTCCTGTCAACTAGCCTTAGTAACTCACCATACTATAATTTAAAAATCAGCACAGTTTTATGACATTTTCCCAGCCAAAAAAAACATCCATTCAGGAGAATCCATTGAATTTAGGATGGCTATGAAAAGGAGTTGGAGTGGGGGAGGCCTGGATTTGTTTCCAGTGGGATATTTTTATTTTAACTCAACATACATTTTCGTTAGCTAATACGATGGATTGATTCTGTTAATTTTGTATATAAATCACAGCAAGATCAATGTTTACCAGCTGTTGGGGTGGAGGGGAGGACATGTATCTCCTTAAAACCTCCCACGATCCCTCCCTCAACGGTCATAGGAAATAGAAGTTCCATAACTGGTAGCGCGTCATTAGCTACTCCTTGTAAACATCGATCATTACGTATACACGTCAAGACATGCATTCAGTATCTGAGTAGCACATTTATTGGTTTGCTAATAGGTTTTGCACGCCTAAAATATTTAGAGTCTCTGTTAAGAGTCAGATACGTTGCCGATCACTCCTTTTCATCCTGTAGACATTAACATGTAGTCACGTGATATTTTAAAATTGTTTAAAATATGAATGTTCTGATTTTCCGACAGCTTAAAAGGACATGGACTCCAATATGAGAGGAAACATGAACTTTTGTTGATATAGATATATATGCCTTAAATTGCAGAGTGGTAACACGAAAAAAAAACATTATGTGGTGGAGACTTGCCTCGTATGAGTATTGTAAACCTTTCTACCCAGCGAATTTAGTTTCTTTGTTACCAACTCATTTGGCTGTAGATCTTCAATATCAAAGTCACTAACAGTGTCTGCCATATGCTGTATTTAATTTTCTTTGTTTGTTACTTTTATGTTTTGTTATTTCATTACATACTATTTTAACGTAACATAGTACGTTGGACTTGACCTTGTCCAAAATTGAATTAATTTCTGGTTGACCTGAATTGACTTTGTTTATTTCATTCGGTGTAAACAAATAGATAGCTAAATTATTATCTATGTGCATGGGCTTAAAATCAGTATTATTATTATTAGAAGTAAATATTTGTATACGTGTCTAGATCAACGTTTTGGAATTTGGTTAATGTATTTCACATAATTCATTTTTTAGTTTTTATTTTGTAAACATCACGATACATCTAGAAGGTTACTTTCCCTTGGGTACAGCTCCGGATCCCTAGTGGTTAGAGCGTCCGCCTCGGATGCGGTAGGTCGTGGGATCGATCCCAGGCCTAGTCATACCAAAGAGTTTCAAAAATGATAATAATAGCTGCCTCGCTTGGCGCTCAGCATTAAGAGGTTAGTGTTAGTACTCGTCGGCGTGGTGTCAGGAAAATGTGACTGGATGGGATATCATGCTTCATGTGTCCAGCATGATGCCTCAGTGCTAGACATCATTATAAACTCCTACTGCAGATATCGTAGCGATATGACTGAAAAATTGTTAAAGCTACGTCACATCCAAAGCACACACACACACACACACACACACACACACACACACACACACACACACTGTCCTTTCGATAATGTTTGTGTTTAGAAATTGCTAATGTAACCTGAGGTCAGGTAGGAAACAAAATAAACTTGTATTTGAGAGTTTTTGTTTTCAGTTGAGCTTTTAGACTTAACACTTTTACGTTGTATTATATGCTGTGTTCAATGTTCAATATTTCATTTTTGGGCTGGAAATTTTATTTCTTCAAATTATTCAATTCAAGTGATTATTTTCTCTCCATGGACAAAAGTGTTCTGATAAAATTCTTGGATATAATAATGATAGTCATTTATTGGAAGTTTGAATGAATTCAGAGCTGAAAGTTATTTTACTGTCATTCAGCAAAAGACTGTTGACACATCAAAACCTTTAGTGTTTGCAAAATATGGCGGATCACGCATCTGTCATTGTGCGGAAAGAACCCGTCTTACATCCTCCCTTCATCAAGCAGAAGGTTGAGTTTCATCCATCACTGCACAATGTCCTTACAAACGTGCACTATTTGGCCATACTCAACTTGAAACCAATATCAGCCAGCATGTTACTAAGACAACAAAACCTATATTCTGGTTATTCCCGTTCAAATGGTACATTTATCAATTGTATATACATTGATGCGGTGTATTTGCACACGCTCAGTAGCTTAATAAGAATCTTTCAACAACTGTATGTTGGGGTTTAATTTTTAGCACACAAAATAAAACTATATTTAATGAGTGTATATTATGAACAGATAAGTCTGGAGGTAAAAGCCACTCATGTTTGAGAGTTATGTAGTATGGTAGAATGAATCGATAATTTTAGCAGTCAGTTCATATATATGTTCATATATATCATTCTTTTTGGAGCCATTATATCGTCGGTACACATTTCGTCAAATCAATAGTTAGAGTATTTTTGGGGTAAGACATAATTCTGCCTTGCAGGATAATTATAACGATGTAGTTATTTTACTGCGATTCAGCAAAAGACTGTTGACACATCAAAGCCTTTAGTGTTTGCAAAATATGGCGGATCACGCATCTGTCATTGTGCGGAAAGAACCCGTCTTACATCCTCCCTTCATCAAGCAGAAGGTTGCGTTTCATCCATCACTGCACAATGTCCTTACAAACGTGCACTATTTGGCCATACTCAACTTGAAACCAATATCAGCCAGCATGTTACTATGACAATAAAACCTATATTCTGGTTAATCCCGTTCAAATGGTACATTTATCAGTTGTATATACATTGATGCGGTGTATTTGCACACGCTCAGTAGCTTAATAAGAATCTTTCAACAACTGTATGTTGGGGTTTATTTTTTAGCACACAAAATAAAACTATATTTAATGAGTGTATATTATGAACAGATAAGTCTGGAGGTAAAAGCCACTCATGTTTTGAGAGTTATGTAGTATGGTAGAATGAATCGATAATTTTAGCAGTCAGTTCATATATATGTTCATATATATCATATATCGTCGGTACACATTTCGTCAAATCAATATTTAGAGTATTTTTGTGGTAAGACATAATTCTGCCTTGCAGGTTAATTATAACGATGTAGACCTGCCTCCCCCACCCCTGAACAAAATATAGGAGAGGCCTTACATGACCTCATCCAAAGTATGGATAAATCTGTACTGTAAATGTTACCAGGACAATGATTGAACGTAGCCCTCGGTAAATGCTTCTTGCAAAGCTTGTACATCCATTTTTAATTCGATATCGTATTGTAACCTATGTAACACTGCATAGAACATACTTGTAGTGTACGATCTAGCATGCACATGGTTTGGCGGGAGGTATGTTTTTTGAATTTCCTTGCTAATCCATATGTATTTCAATATAGACATTGCAGACTTTCGGACATATTTTATTCTATCATGTGGGTAACTTTGCTTCTCCATGGGCAGAGCTTTTGTCAATCCACGAATGAAATGTTTCAGTTTCAACGTTATACTTCTACATTATGTGATTGCTGAATGAATCGGATTGTTGACCTAAAAATGATCTTCTTGTTTTTCAAGGGATGATCACACACAGGTAGCTAGACCTGTTACTAAGTATGAAAATGTCAAGATAGGATTCGTCACCACGTCTTCCCTAGTTCAGCACAGCTGCTTATTCAAAAGCTTGCAATTAGTTATGGTGCACATATGATGTTAGCTCCTTATATGTATCGTTATAAATAGAATCCTTCCAAAGCTGCCGCCGATTAAACTATTTCTCGTGCAAGATCCACTTTGGTTCTTTCAAAGATTGGCTTACAACAACCCACAAAGCATACCTTATGACCTGAATCAAATAATACCCAAAGACCTTCATTGCGGACCTTTAGCTCTTTCCTCAGGGTGTTTTATTATGATTACTGCTTCTGCAACATTCTTATGGGTCAAAAGTTTTTTTTTGAGTTTCTTAACCAAATTCTCTTAAATTAATAATCAAGCTCGTCTTGGCGGGGTAATATTCTCGTCGGATAATACTCAAGATCGGGATAAAAGCTTTTCAACTTCAACATGAGGTAAGCCCATATTTTGGACAAGGGTTGTTCTTATCCCTTTACCCTTTATTGCGTCGCTGGGCTGGTGATGGGAAGAAGTTGAGATGGTTTGAAACTTCCAGTTGAGCACTACTATGATTATATGACACTTAATTTTATAATTTAACGCAACAGTGCTCAAAGGTCGTGGTAACAGCTGAGTGAAGTTATTACAATCACGGATGCTTTCTCTTACTATAATAAATTACTGTAATTAATGTATTCAAAGGAGCTCAGCAAACTACACAATGTTCGATGTCTGTGATATAATATATAGGAGGCCAGACTGATATCTTCTAATTTTCTTGTTCGATCTGAGAGTGTCCATCAATAAATGGAAACGAAAAGGGAACCAAGTTAATCTTTGACAGAGAAAGTGACACCCAGTATCAAACATAACAAGTCAAATCCCAACATAACAGAGCAATACGCATTGTATGTTACCTTGTTTAGTGACGTATCAATGAATCTATCGTCATTGACAGCACGCTTCCTTAATATTCTAAAACTTTTCTTCCAACTCCATCTTCAGTAATCAGTATATAATACAATCTGTCTTTCTTGATTTTTTTTGTTCTTTCTTTCGTTTTGGAACTTTTTTTGGTACATATCGACCCAAGATATTACATTAGGTACAGTTTGAAAACACTAGACCGGTTAACGAGTATCTTATAAAACACTAGACTGGTTAAAACGTGTTAATTTGAGAACACTATACCAGTCATAAGTACTTTTAGAAAACACGTGGTCAGTTAAAATACCTTTAAAACACAAGGTTTTTATGAAGTTGACTAAAATTGTTTACACTTGATGAGGAAATTCTCCTAGCAGGATATATAGACATATACATTACAGTAGTTTACTGGTTCTTTACAGCATACTCCAGATGAAATGGGGAATTATCTTGGGATAGTGGTATCATCCGTGGGACACTGGTTAGCTAATTTATTTACACAGCGATCCATTGAAAACGTATGTATGCACACATATATACTGTCAACAATTTTACTATCTTCAATATTTACGAGAACAATTACCCGCCTTTTTGTACAGTATTTATTGTACAAGTACACTAATACATTAACATTCCAAAACATGAACACACTGTCTTGTATTGATACATTAATATATTAATGTTTCCAACCTGAACATATATTCGTGCACTGATTCATTGATATATCCATCTTTCAAACGGAACATACTTATATTGAGACATTAATTTAATGCACGAATCTTTTTCCTGTCTCTTGTATTAGTGATTAATTAAACCCATACAAGTTATAGATTCAAATGTTATCCAAATTCGTATTCGTCAATTGTTAATATTTACATGTTATATTTAGTAGATCCTCTCTGGGATTTAAAGGAAAATGCCTTTTTTTTCTACGGGCATTGGTTCCAAAAGAGAAATGGACTTACTGATATCATTAACTTACAGAACAAAACATTCGAAGACACATTATACTAATTCACATTTTTTTTGCTCTCGAATGCATCAATATTGGTGAATAATGCTCCATATTGATAGTCGTTTGAGTGCCGTACATTTTGTTATTTTACCTCCGAAACCGAATCCAAAAGATTGTGCGTAAATTACTTTGCTTTTCTTTAGTTTCTAATAAGATAAAATCGGTATTTTTGCTCTCTAATGCATCAATATTTGGATGACTAATACACCATATAAGTATTCCTTTGAGTGCAATACATTTTATTATTTTTCCTCAGAAACCGAATCCAGAAGATTGTTCGTAAATGACTTTGCTTTTCTGTAGTATTTAACGAGCGATATAAATATTTTGGCATGATAAAGGTAAGATAAAATCGGATTTTATTAACTATTGTTTATTAGGCTTGATAATATGTTGCCTTTGTTTTTTTCATACATTTGTTCACACTTAACATGCATGTATGTTTTATAATGAATCATTACGTTATCGTATGTAATACGACCAATTATTTAGACACTTTTCCAAAGTTGCTTTGTTTCAACTTAGAATGTGAACAATCTTCTTCTTCTTCTGATTATTATTATTATTATTATTATTATTATTATTATTATTATTTTTTTCAGAGCAAGGAATCAGCACGCACTAATGCAAAAACTGAGTATGTATTAACCCTCGGAAATGAAAAGACACATCAGTTAATCATTCATTATAACTTTACTGTACGGGACTAGAAAGCGTTGAAACATTTGCTCAAACATTATATTTTGTGGTACTTGTGACCCTCCTCAAACTTTGTATTTCTTCCTCTGATAACATTTCTGCCATTGCGTCTTAAAGATGATAAATGTAGACATTTTACTAGATTTGTTACCAGTTGTAATATGTTGGAATTTGTTTACGGAATGAACTTTTGTATTTCCATTTTGTCACGGAAGGCTTAGTAAGGAATTAAGCGTACATGTATAATACACTTACAGGAAACGTGTTCCGTAATCAAACTATCTTTAATGCTGGGGGCACTTATGGCCCTTCAATACTGTTACAGTTCCATTATCTTTATTTTGATGTAATATAACGATATTAAAATCTAAGGGTGACGTCACAGCTGTTTCTCCCACTGCAATATTACTGATATATAGTTCATTACAGATTGTCACTACCTTTGCAACATGAGAACTCAAGAATTATATTGATATCGTTTCTCATTCGTTATGTACGCCTACTATTAGTGCTGATGCTGCAGTATGGTTAAATCAGATCTCCACCTAAGAAGGACATCTGACATACACCGAAGCAAGTTGACGTTTTGCCTTCCTATGAAGTAGGCTTTCAACTTAGATAATGTGTTACAAAATTGTGCTATGGCGTTATATCGTTAAACACGATATGATCAGAATAATGAGTGTCGCTTTTACAAATTTGAAAGTTTTGATACGAATGGTGAGCTAGAAGGTCAAACAGCAATTTGCGTTAGAGAGCATTTAATAGACAAGAAAGGTTTGAAACATTTGCTTAAACATTAAATTTTGGTACACGTGCGACCATCTTCAAACTTCGTATTTCTTCTTCTTATAGCATTTCTGCCATTGCTTCTCGATTATGATAGATGGAGAGTATTTTGCAAGGGAATTTAACCTTAAATATAAAACACTTTTAAAACCACAGCATTAACGTTCAGTTCAGGTCTGCAGTGTAGAAAATGATGTGTAGGTATCCGTAGTATATGCACGTAAAAAATGACCATACAATGTACTATAAAGGAAGATAGCAGCCGTTCAGCTGGTAAGAACAAAAAGTAACTGCTAATAAATCCACAAGTACTAAATGTACAATGATTGCTTCTATTACAACAACAATCAGATCTTTTACCCACTAGACTATTATTGTTGTTTTGACAATCATTACAATTATTAATACTTTCGTTCTTGGTGTAAGGAAAATGAGTTAGAATGATGTTATATGGCTGAGTGGTCAAAAACGTTCACCATTACGGATCATCTCACCTCTATCTGCGTGGGTTTGATTCTCTGATTCGGCCAATGTGGGTATGTGTGGAAGCTTGCCAGTAGCTTCTCTTGGGTCGGTGGTTCTTTCTGGGGATATTCCCGCGTTCTTCCTTCACCTATCGGCTGCTGAAAATGTCGTTAAGCAGTACAACAATATATATATATATATATATATATATATATATATATATATATATATATATATATATATATATATATATATATATATATATATATATATATATATATATATATATATATATATATATATATATATATGCAGATAATTTGATGCCTTTATGTTATTTAGGAATGACGAGTTACAGCGAAAACTCCTTGAAAAGGAACATGATTTTGAAAAACTCAGAATGGATTACAATGGCCTGCGCACAAGGTAATTTTAATGTTGAAATAAATTTTTCCTTCCATAAAAGGTAACCATTGAAAGTTTAAAAAACTGTTTCAGTCATATTGTAGTTTGGTATCTACATAATGGCGCGGTTAGCACCAAATGTTGTTAGTAGTTGTAATTTGTTTTGGGATTGAACTTTTTTATTTTCCTTTTGTTACGGAAGGCTTAGTAAGGAAATACGCTTAAATGTAAAATCCACTTACAGGAAACATGTTCCGTAATCAAGCTATCTCTAATGCACGGGTCACTGATGGTCCTTTAATTCTTGTACAGTTCCATTATCTTTATTCGGATGTAAAATAACGATGTCAGAATCTATTTGTCGATCGCAATAAGATAAAGACTCCAATGTTTCTACTGAAAAATATAGGACCTACGGCTTCCGCTTTACAAATTTGAAAGTTTTGATACGAATGGTGAGTTAGAAGGTCAAGCAGTATTTTGTATTAGAAAGCATTTAATAGACTAGAAATCGTTGAAACATTTGCTTAAACATTATATTTTGGTACACTTGTGACCCTCCTCAACTTTTGCATATCTTTGTCTGATAACATTCTTGCCATTGCCTTTCGATTATGACAGATGTAGATATTTTGCAATGGAATTCAACCTTAAATATAAAACACTTTTAAAACCACAGCATTAACGTTAGGTTTAGGTCTGCAGTGTAGAAAATGATGTGTAGGTATCCGTAGTATATGCACGTAAAAAATGACCATACAATGTACTATAAAGGAAGATAGCAGCCGTTCAGCTGGTAAGAACAAAAAGTAACTGCTAATAAATCCACAAATACTAAATTTACAATGATTACTTCTATTACTACAACAATCAGATCGTTTACCCAATAGACTATTATTGATGTTTTGACTATCATTACAATTATTAATACTTTCCTTCTAAGTGTACTGAAAATCAGTTACAATGATATTATCTGTTTCATCTGCCCTAATTTGTATACCATTGTCATACACACACACACACACACACACACACACACACACACACACATATATATATATATATATATATATATATATATCTATATATATATATATATATATATATCTATATATATATATATATATATATATATATATATATATATATATATATATATATATATATATATATATATATATATATATATATATATATATATATATAAATTTGAATTTTTATGTTGCATAGCAATGACGAGTTACAGCGACTACTCCATGACAAGGAAAAGGATTCGGAAACACTCAAAATGAATTACAATGACCTGCTCACAAGGTAATTGTAATGTCAAAATAGATTTTCCCTTCCAGGAAAACGTGACCATCGAAAGGTTTAAAACCTGTTTCTGTTATATTGTAGTTTGATATCTACATAATGGCGTGGTTAGCACCATATTTTGGTACCAGTTGTAATCTGTTGGAATTTGTTTTGGGAATGAACGTTTGTATTTCTCTTTTGTCACGGAAGGCTTACTAAGGAAATAAGCTTAAATGTAGAATTCACGTACAGGAAACGTGTTCCGTAATAATTCCATCTCAAATACAGGTGGCACTAATGGATGTTCAATTCGTTTACAGTTCCATTATCTTTATTCTAATGTAATATAACGATGTCAAAATCTATATGTCGAGCACAATACCATACAGTCTCTAATTTTCGCACAGAAAAAAATAGGACCGCTTTCAAGTAATCTTGTTACCGCTTTTGATGCCTCTAAGACTACGACCTATAGGCTATTCTCATTTGTTTGTCACTTCCACTCCTCATCTCCATCATCATTATATTGCTACTGTTGCTGATGGTGCTTGCAAAGTTATTTTACTTTATTTTTACTATTTCTATTACGGAGACTGCTACTATTGTTCCTGCTATTGGTACCTCCTCTTTTTGCTAAGTTTAAAGTTTCTGCCAATTTTGCCAATGACTTGGTACTTCATCCTACTACTACTACCACTACTACTATTCATGGTGCTGGTACTGTTGGTACTGTTACCTTCAATGCCACTACTAATAAGCTTCTGCTACTTGCCTTACAGTGACTCCAATTATTTTTGTTGTTTATTGCTATCGCCGTTGACGTAAAAGGTGACATCACAGATCTTTCTCCCACTGCAATTGGATTGCGATTCAGTCAATTACAGATTGTCACAACCTTTTCAACATGACAACTCAAGACTTATATTTTCTCATGTCTTTGGTCCTACTTCTCCTTGTATTATTGCTGATTCTGCAGTCTGTTTAAATCAGATCTCCACAGTCCTACAAGGAAATATGACATACACAGAATCAAGTTGACGTTTTGGTTTCCTTTGAAGTAGACTGTCAACTTTTTTCTAGTAGACCATGAGATAATGCGTTGAAAAATTGTGCTAGGCAGTGTTATCGTTTGAAACATATGTTCAGATTGACGTGTGTCACCTTTACAAATTCGAAAGTTTTGATACGAATGGTGAGCTAGAAGGTCAACATAATTGACAGTTTAATATTGGTGCCCATCATATGTCCGTTTACGACTGTGTAGATGTGATATTAATTAGATTTGTTAGTACCTCTTGAATATCTTATTTCGACTGCACTATGGTTGCTAAACGTTCGCTGTTTATGTAAAGGAGAATGCTACCAAACGTTTCTGCAAATTTTGAAGATGCTGGCGTTTTTGCAACTGAAGGGGATTATATTTCGTCACTAATTATATATATATATATATATATATATATATATATATATATATATATATATATATATATATATATATATATATATATATATATATATATATATAATAGCGCTTTTTTCCTTATACACATATAAAATGTACTTTTTCTTTTGCTTTATATAGACTCAGTGAAATGGGAGGTATGCTACTAACAGAAGGCAATCCGAATATCACCGACCTTAGTGACCAGAATCGACCCGACAAAATAGCAGAACAATTTTCGGAACTTTACGACAATGCGTGGACAGACTGTTACATGGTCCTAAAGGATCGTCTGACGAAATCAGAGCAAGAAACCGTGGGGATACTTTTGACAATTGTAAAGGTTAGAACATACGGGTAAAATGGTTCGTATCCTCTACTGTGCATTAGTCGTTATGGAATTTAGAAATAACAATGGTCATAGAAAAAAGGCCGTAATGCATATATTTTGAGGAACAGAAATATTTAAGCATCTGCTACTCAATAGTCGCTAAGCCTTTCTTTCAAGTTGTTTTTTGTCTTCCAAAATATATCAGTTAAAAAGCGTTTAGGATAGAGAAATTATAGCTCGTGAACATCATGTCAATGAAATCGGGTCTTAATGAAAAAGGGTACTTTAACAAGACAAAGATTTGTCTATCTGTTGTAGTGGGAACTTTAATTATCGTAGAATTTTGAAAGCGGAAAGGTATAAACAAATGATCTTGGGTATATGCTTTTTTTCAGACTGTATACGATATCTCGCTTAACAGAAGTCAGGAGATTATGAGCGATGCCAGAAAGGTACTAGTGACATTCGCTGGAATGGCAGATGGGGTAAGATTGTGTTTTAAAGGACGAATTTGAATAATAGATATAAGTTTATTATATATTTTGACAACAGTTTATTGAGTCGCGCTATCACAATAGGAGAAACGTTGTCTTTGTGGACACTAATTATCTTTGTAAATGCATTTGTTCCATGAAAGGAACATTTTTCATATTTTGTACAAGTGAGTATATAAAAGATACAAAAAGAGACCTTAAGAACAGATTGTATCTTCCCCATCATCATTCCATTCTACGATTTATGTCTAGATGTTAGCTTGTCTTTATGTCTTGCAGGAATCCGAGAAGGCACTTGACAGTATAATACAGGAAACACTTCACAAAATGAAATCTTACCGTACCAAACATTTCAAAGCTGTACCGAAAAACATTACAAAGGTATGCCACACATTATTGTGTAGCTTTATAAGTTTCTTTGCAGAATGCTCAGATAAAAAAGATCTGTTTAAATATCGTACGATACCATTAGTATTAATACTGCTGCGTCATTTATTTTAGCGTAACACTATATTTCACTGATGTCACTGAAGGTTGAATGAATTGTATTATAATGTTTGTTGAGGCTATATACATTAATTTTATATCAAGAATCTATTGTTTATATTTCATCTCCCTTCTTCGACCTCTGTCACGTCTTGACTACGCAAATGCATTTTCAGTACTTGTATTGAAGTTTGAGACATATTTCGACTTCATTTGTCTGTAACCGTGATAAAGAGGACTGGTATAAACACTCGTGATATACTATACCTTCTATTATACATACTATCTAAAACGGGATCCCTTTAAAAACATACATGCACATATTTTGAGTTAAGGAGAGTGGGTGATTCTTAATTAATTAGTTTATTTACTTTTGGGATTTATGGTAATTATGAAGAATACTTTTGTAATAAAGCTTGACATCAATCTTAACATGAATCGATAACACCTAAACGAGCATCACATTGGTATTTGTAAAACACATTCATTTTTTCCAGGTATCTTTTTTCACGATAGTGTACCCCAACGAAACATACATATTTACTGCTCCAGCGACACAAATATACAGTTGTATATATTCATGCAGATAAATAAATATAAATACTCTTAGACGGTTAAAACTAACAAACATAAAAAGCTTTGTATCGTATATTGATCTCTTAACTCCTTCCACAATCTCTTTGGCTTGTAAGAATTTATTCTTATAATTTTTTACACAGGAAATTAATGTAAAGCTTGTAGAAACAATTGGTGAAGAAGGAGTTACAACCTGTAGTGAATATATTGAAGCATGTGTCCGAATATGTTGGTTAATGTGTGTCAAGGATCCACCAATGTATATTTTCTGTGAAAAAGAAGACTTCTTCAACAAAAATCATTTTATGGAGTATACTGAAAAAGGACATAAGGTTTCTTATGTCGTATGGCCTGTATTGTATTTATATAAAAATGGACCGCTAATGAGAAAGGGTGTTGCACAAGGAGAAGAAAAACAAATCGAAGATAGTAAAGTAGCAGCGACTGAGGTTGGGTCACCCAAATCCAATGAATTTGTTGAGAAGAAGCCCCAGTTTAGCAGAGGATCCAGCGAAATGGTTAAGCCCAATGAAGACGACCATTCCGAAACCGAATTTTCTGAAAACAATGAACACTATTTGGAAAGCATTCAAAGCAGAGAGTCACTAAACACTTTAGAAGATAGTTCTGTTCAGGAACATGGTAGTGAGATGCTAGTGGGCAGTAAAGATATTAATTCAACCGTAGCTGAAGGTAATCCATCTACAGGACCTTCTAATGAAGGCGAAGATATGCACCTGATAAAAGCTGTTGACAGTGGTGATGTTCAAATTCAGTTACAGGAAGTTGTTAGGTCTCAAACAGAAAATGACACCTTTGTTGGTTCATCGCTGCAAGGTGTGATCGAAAGATTAGGAAATGAGAACAGCATAGAAGGAAATGCAGCACATGTGACTCAGGAAGAACAGCCTGAGCAATCAGAAGACACCGCTAATGGAATCAAATCTCTTGAAATGCGTAATAACGGAGGAGACGAAAAAATGCAGCAAAATCAAGAAGTATGGAATGAAGCAGATGTGTACCATACTCTTGGTAACAGTGTTTCTAAGAACAGAGAGGACGACAGGAGTTGCGGGGACAAGGAAGCTGAAGATACGATTGCTTTAAAAGACCAGGCTGAAGAGCAAGTGAAATCCCCTGATAACGATGTTACTAATGCAGTATGTTTATATAATATAGAAGACGAGGGCTCCAGAACTTCATCGACAGAAGAAGGAGCAGCACTACAAGTGGATGAGTCTGGAAAACAAAAGGATGTGGGGATAAACGAACAAAATGTTATTGAAGAGAACCAGGAAGGAGAAACAGAATTGACAGATGCAGATGAAATCAAAACGGTTGAAGATGAAGAAAATCGAGATGGAGATAGACACGTTAAAAATGTGCAAATGGGAGTGCATACACCAGTGAACGTTGCTCCATCTGAAGAGAATAAACATGAATTATCCAAACCTTGTGGTATGAACTCCAATAATTCTTCAAATAACCATGCGGACGATATAATTCTTGAAGTAAGACAAAAACATATAGTTCAAACCATCATCACAGCTAGTGAAAAGACTCAAGAAGATAACAGTGGAAAAGTGGTTGATGCAGTTATGCCAATCCATGACAAAGAAATGGAACTGGGAAAGAAAACGAACAGTATTGATCTATTAGAAAATGAAACACGTACAGTTGACAATGCTAGGGATATGTATGCCTCACATTCGCACGATGTAAGGGGCGATGAAACTGAAGAGCATTTTGTATCTCCTACCAATGATAAAGATAGACCGGAAGTGAAAGAGGAAAACCTAAGAGAGGGCGATGTCTGCAGTTTGTCTGAAAACATTGTGCCAGGTGAAAACGACACAGATAACTATACCCACAGTGTAGCAGTCGCCACTGCTGACGGTGTTGCAAACGCAAATGTGGAGCTGCAGAAGGAAAAGCAGCACCAAGGAAAAGTATCGGAAGACGGTAATGTTGAGGGGCACTGAGGAATATAAGCATAAATGGTTGTGTGGAGTGACATAACAGTCGTGAATCATCACATTCGAGGAATGAAACGCAACTGAACATGTTACCTTCATTAATAATGACTTTAATAAGTAATCTATACTCATTGAGAAATATCAATAATATTGTATGCGGTTTACAATATACATGTCACTAGTGAGGTAGAACATTACTTTGATTTGTAACAAAAGGGAATTGACTCTCTCTCTCTCTCTCTCTCTCTCTCTCTCTCTCTCTCTCTCTCTCTCTCTATATATATATATATATATATATATATATATATATGCATACAGACATACGTACATACATACATATTGAGAAAAAACAGCTAACAATGCAAATTAAATATACATATCATCAGATTTATTTCAATTGAAAAAAGAAAAGTAAAGCACCAAAATAGAAGAGGACAAGTAAATGACGCAGTGACAAATAAAAGCCCGGATAGTTTTGTTGCAAAAATCTGACGTCATTTAGTTGAGGAGAATAGTAAAAAAGAGAGACAGTACCAAATAAATGACCATCTCGACAACAAGGTAAACACTATTATGAAATCATCCTGTGGGTATGAGTCACGTGTTTATACTAATAATAAACAATTGTATAAATACAAATTATGGGAACTGTACAACCCTTGACTCTAAGAGACGGATTTATTTACTGTAACCTCTAGAAGAGATATGTTCGAAATTTTTTTTATATGCCAGAAATATATTTAAAATGACATCTAAATTCGACCATATGGATAATGAGAGCGATAATGGGCATATATAACAGTTGGTCGATAATGAGTTTACCTGTAAAAATACATCGAGTTAAACAACAATACTACTCGCTCTTTACAATGCTGTTCAGTTTACTTACTGATTGTATGCAATATATGTTATTCCGAAGAAGCAAATGTTTATATGTTGTAGCCATTAACTACACTATGTCTTTATTTGTATTTCAATTTGTGTAAGCTACCCTAATTTAAAAACAGGTACACTGATTTTATCACAAATGTATTGCTATGCTTTCGCTGTAACTGGCACATCTCCGGAACCGAGAGAACAATTCCTTCTACTTAGCAAGATATTGTCTTTTGAAAATTATACGTGAAAGGCATATTTAGTCGAGATTAAAATTTTCACTCAGATTCAATAAATAATGCTATAAAAATATTAATAAATAATGAATTTGTTTAAAGTTGGTTTATAACATAAATTATATCTCACTCGGTGACCAATCATTAGGGCCGCATGCATATTATTAGTCATCGTAACCTAGATGCATTTTAGTACCGTTTGCTATGTATCCAGGACACGATTGGGTAGCCGTTCCCTTTACATCAAATGCAAAATGTACCAGTTGATTCAAAACTGTTTCATATTGGAAGGAGTTGGCGGATTCGTCAATTTTGGCATTCGATCTTTTCTCAGTTCTCGAGTTCCTGTCTTTGTATGTGTGTCTCTCTGTTGCAGTTGTTAATAAGTAAATGCCAATATTAGTTCCTCCCGTTAGCACAATTACACTTCGTTAAAATTTTATTTGTGTAGCGCTTTATTTTCCTTCTTAAAGAAACGAATTTGATGGGGATATATAGCCAACTTTTGCAATGTCAGTTCTTCAGTGGAATTCATTATGGCATTAATGAAAACATTAACTCTATACCGCAATTTCGCTCTAGCAGTCCCTGATAAAGACTGCATTCAACAACGTAGCTAATTGGTGCCTTCACTAGCGAAACGTTCCTTTAGATAAAAAGCTACAAATATTGTTGTCTTTTTACAGGCATACCGATTATAGATACTTTTTGTTCGCCGCATCCCTCGAATGCTGACATAATATCTTTAAGGATCGACCTTTAGCGCCCCTAAAGACTAGGGGAAAATTTATACCAAATAAATATAGATGCTCCCAATACTAAAACACCTTAGCTTACGAGCAAAACTCTTGAGATGACTGCGATAGTGTTAGCAACAACGACCGCGTGTTCTAAGCAGTTTGTGCTGAATATTGAATGTTTTCATGTGTCAGTAGATTTGATTTATCAAGATGATATAATCGAGAATGTCTTTGAATGAATTAAAACTAATCCTCAAGTAATATTTAGCCCAAGGATAGATGAGCCCTTGTAATTCTAATGAATAACTTAAATATATTCTTTCTCTCAAATTATGTCTTAACACAATTAAAACCTTTGATCACAGATTATGAAAGATTGATATTAAGAAAGATAAATTAATAATTGTGTCTGCTTCATTCTTATATACTAATTACACTTCATCTAAGACTAAATAACATGCACAGCATGTGGCCACATGTTTTATTCCAGAAAATACGTTTGAAGAAAAGGCTAGACCTTCAATTAAAAAAAATATTAATGAACGTATTTAACGTAATGACTTGTTAACATGACAACACTCATGTACACCAAAACTCTACGACCAATCGTGGACAAAAGTCAAACACACAATTTAAATTAAATGCACTCGGCACGCATGTAAACGTTTAAATGACGTAGATGACAGACGTGCATATGTATTATAGTTATTATATACATTATTCACAAACTTAATACAAAATATGTCAGTTAACCTTAAAATGCAATGAAGCTATTGGCTGTACTGGTCAGGCATAAATATAATATATTAGAGGACTTGAAAAAGTAATTTAGGTGTATCTTTAAATGAATATGACATAGTGGAATCATCTGACATCTTATATAATATCAGCGTGACTAACTACATGACATATATATATATATATATATATATATATATATATATATATATATATATATATATATATATATATATATATATATATATATATGTATATGCTACGAAATATTATCACGATTGAGTGGGGGTAAAGAAAATAAAAATAAATAAACATGACTTGCTAATATAATATAACGCAAATGGATGCCTGTCCAGTAATCCTACATCTTATAATAAATCCTTCACGATCTAGTTTATTCACCGTTTCTATACATTTATAACGAAATTGTTGGAACCATGCGATAGAGTTGCAACAAGTTTATATAGTCATGTAGCCATGACCTTACTCCGATACACATTGTTTTAAAGCAATAAATATAAGAATGTTTAAGAACATGTTCTATCCACACAAAAAAGTAAAGAAAATATTTCTAAGCATCATTTAAATAAATCATGAGGTCATAAATCATCATAAATCATTGAGGTCCTAGAACTTTACAGATGAGATAAATATATAGTGTCCATGTTAATGGGGAAAGCATGTTGGGAAAGTATTAAGGTTATATACTAGGAACACTGGTAGTGAAACCATAATTTCTATACTAAGTACCAAATACCCATCTGCACCGCCATTTGAAACCAACTATAGATGTAATCATAATTATTGGTTTGATCTAGTTTTAACAATAAAATTGTTGATTGTGAAGAAAGTATACTCTCTAATGCAAAATAAATGGTTTGATAAAGTACGCCGTCTTCTGTTCTTGTTTGTTTGTTTGGTGTTCGACGGTGAACATGTTATTGTACTAGTCTAACAGGCCATTACTTCCAGCTGCAAAGAGCGCTTCGAGACAACTAACAAACTAATGTCAAGAAACAAATGTACCCCAATTCCAGCTATTATCTCACCAGTAGACCTTCCATACCTATTTGCAAATTTCTTTCATGATAAGGTATAAACCATTAGATATTCGCTTGACAATACAGTTTCAGTTGACTCGTCATCATAATGTTATGATACAGAATTTCAGCGAAAACCATTATGAATATTTGAACCTGTCTCTAAGGATTGGAAGGGTGCACCAAAGTCATGTGAACCTGATCCAATTCCAACATCACTGATGCTTGAGTCCTTAGACCCAATATTGCCTTCATTAACTGATGTTATTACTCTCTCTTTTCTCTCTCTCTCTCTCTCTCTCTCTCTCTCTCTCTCTCTCTCTCTCTCTCTCACTCTCTCTCTCTTCGGGGGAATTCTCATCATTGTTCAAAACTGCCATCGTAAAACCTCTGCTGAAGAAAGCAACACTTGACCATAACGATTTAAAGAACCCAGTTTCTAAACTCCCGCTCATATAAAAAATCTTAGAACAAGTTGTATTAACCCAAAATGTATCTCATGTGAATTCAAAGTATTTTTAGAAATGTACAGTCTTCATACCGCCCTTTCTACAGTACTGAAACTACTCTTCTGAACGTATTTAATGACATTTTCTCTGCTTTGGATAGCGGAAATATTACAGTCCTCACCTTCTGTGATTTGTCTGCAGTATTTGACACAATAGACCATGACATATTACTTCACCATCTCCAGCATGTATTTGGCATTCAGGATACAACCTTACAGTGGTTCAAATCATATTTAGTCAACATGACACAAATTGTATATGCAAATGGAATACACTCATGTCTAGTTGATTCATGTTGTAGTTTTGTACATTGGTCTGTTGTTAGACATGTTCCCTTCATTCTATACACTCATCCGCTATCAAGTGTTATAGATCATCACCCAGTGTCTCACCAGTTGTATGCTGGTGACACCCAAATATACAACTCTAGCCACGCAATGGAAGTTGATGCTAACATCCATGGAGTAGAGATTTGCATTTCTGATGTGAAATAATGGATGACATGTAATAAGCTGCATATGAATGATGATAAAACTGAGGACATTCTGATCAGAACACAAAGACTTTCTCATTCACATCCTTTACCTCAGACAATAAATATCAGCAACACCTACATTAAATTCACTCAGTACAAAACCTAGGTGTTACTCCAGACAGACAGTACTCTCACTTTGCAGCAACAAGTCATGAACATTTGCAAGGTTGCATATCTTGAGCTGAGACGCATCAGTTCAATTCGCAAATATCTTTCAGTTGATGCCACTACAACACTTGTGTGTTTATTAGTACTTCAGCTTTCAGGACTGGATTATTATAGTTCAATTCTGTCTGGTTCGTCACAATATCTACCCAGAAACTTCACAAAGTTCAAACACAGCTGCTCGAATCATCATTAGAGTACCTCGATCAGAGCACACCTCACCACTGCTCTGTACCCTAAACTGGCTATCCATTATACACATAATGAAACACAAAATTTGTTCTCTGTGCTACACGTCACTGACATACCCCAGTCCAACATACCTATCCGGCCTCACCCATGTGTATACATCAACGAAATACTTACGCTCCTCTTCCGCAAATCGTATACTCATTGTTCCCACTATGAAAACGATGACATATGGACAACCTTCTTTTGCATAGTTCGGCCCGGCAATGTGGAGCGAATGGTCTTTTGAAATTAGACACAAAGACACAGTGATCCTTTTTAAAAGTGCTCTTAAAACTCACCCTTTTCGACAGCAGGAACAAACTTAGAAACATAATAATGTTTTGTAACTTATATGCTTTCAGCATGTTTTTATGTTTTCCAATGTCATGGATTTTATATTTTGTTTTTCTGTATTGTAGTCTTATCATTATTGATGTTATAATATCCGGTCGCTAACATAACAGTAAAAAAGTGGCAGTGCGTCGTTGTATCATTTAATGGTTAATTGATCTAGTTGTATTGTTAATTAAATGTATGCAAATAGCTGCACTCACATGGTACAATACATGTTAGTGGCGCTAATACTCACGTGTACAAACTACATCATTATTGTCAAGATAGTCTGCGAGCACGTATAAATAATCTATTGATACGCCAATAAGCACTGATTCATTACTGATGATAATAACAGGTAAAAGGGTCTAGGGCTATTAGTAACCATTCTGAAAAGTTTGTGTTCGCTGATTAAACTAATATTCCTGAATTAAACAAACACTGCTTTTGTTGATAAGCATTCACAAGGTACACATTCATGAACGAAATAGTGGAAATTAGTTGTTGACCAGGCTTAAGTGCAAATATGATTAAGAAAAACGATTATGAATATGCCGGAACTGCTGGGAACGTGACACAAAAATAACTGGCTTAAATATGGTTTGTTCCTCCCTAACAACCACTAAAAAACAACAACAGACTAAGTATCCCGCTTGTCTGCAGTGAAAAAACAGTTTTATGTTAAAAGTGCATTACATTATATTTGTTTTACCTAGAATCAGAAAGGCAGACTTTAGAACCAAAGAAAAGAAGTTTTGTAAACAAACTGAATATAACTAGCGGTCTGAAAGAGAAAAAAAAATTATTTGTTTTGTAGTAATTCGTTTGTCTCTGTTTATCAGTTTGAAAGTGGAGTAAAATTGACATTATCAGTTTGTTTCAGAGACCAGACGTTTGGATGATAATCTCGTGTTCCCAGTTCAGTTATAATGAGAAGGAAAACTATAAGCTCTTATTTTCTTTAATCTTGAACATTTCAGCCAAAACCATCCCATAATTAACACATGTTAATGGACTGAAATCTTAGTATTAAAAGCATATTAAAATTACATGAGTTAGTTGCTGAAATTAATTCAAATTATATTTATCACAATTTATTAAGCTACCTTTTCTAACAACAAAATTACTTGGTAATTTCATTTTACTTGATTCAGGAAAACGTTTCACTTCTTGGATATCCATTTTACTTGCTAATTACACCGTGTAGCTTACTTTCAAATATATAATTTAGTATCATAAATTAATCAAAAATATTACTAGGTAAAGAAGTTACTTACCTTTCAGAATGACTTGCTTTGATTTCTTGTATGAGGATTAAACGATTTGTACTTGTTACTCTTTTCTACAATTTTATCGTGCTAACGAGTTTACATGCTGATTATTATATTTGACTTAATTATCATTCCATTTATAAGTGGCTACCTTAAATAGATATAACTTTATTGATGGTAATTTAATTACTTAATTGTGTGCCACGAATTACAAGATTTACCTGAAATTGACTCAGCCACTAAATTATTACGACAATATCAATACTTACACAGCTCATTGGTCTGATTAACAAATACACGTATCGCAACAATTCTGATTCAGCTTTCCATGCCTAATTTGTAAACCGCAGTTGTGCTAAATTGATGATGATATCACAGCAATTCAATAATCCAGAATGCACTATCACGAAGTTGAAAATACCCGCTGTAGTCATGCGTAATGTATATGAATACACATGACCTGGAAGATAGACAATATTTCATTCATGCTTAAGTTATGCAAATTAAATCTAGATGTCAGTTTAACATAAAAAAGTCTCCACAAGCTATAGTTGTTGACACCTTCGAGTAGATGTGAAAAATGCTACAACTGAAAATAATGTTGTAAGCAATAATAACTAATTTGATCAAATTAATAACATATATTAAAAACAATAGAATTGAGTTTGATCCACTGATGTCTCCACTTTAGAACTACCAAATATAATGTCTTTCACCTGCTTAGTCCCTACATATATTCAGGCAGCTGCATGAAGAAATATATCACTCACCTGTCATGGGACACCTGAGATATCAAGATAGGATCGTATACAGCTTCTTGTCGTTAAAACAATCCTGATAAATTCTGCACTCCGAATCAAGATATCTCTACAGGAGTTGTAAGTCATTCAACATTCCCTTGGATAAATGTGGTGATGTTATGATCTTCTCTGGACTTTGTTATCTACAAGTTTCCTAACCTGGTGGATACGTTAGAAGTTTAGCAAACACAACACAATATAAGCTGGAAGCTTTTGCATTTAGGATATTTTGTCCTAATTCTACTCTAAAGGTTTGTCAAATTCATACATCCAAATCCAATAATAAGACATTTTACTTTGCAGAACTATACTTTATTTCAACAGCATAAGTTTACTATGAGATAAATGTAACACGGTTAGGCTCAAGTTAGCATAAATTATAATAATAATAATAATAATAATAATAATAATAATAATAATAATAATAATAATAATAATAATAACAACAATAATAGTTTTATTTTTCATCAATTAAATCAAAATTAACGCAGTTGGTTTATTTCCTGAACTTTACACATCCATACAATATTCTAAAAAAACGAGAAATTTTTATTAAACCTGGATGAGGTGAAAATCAGTCATTATGTATACAATTCCATTCTTTTTAATGTTTATTTTTACTTCTTATCATCATATATGCAGCTCCTGATCATGTCGTTGTTAGTTTAAGTGTTGATGTTGGTGTATATAGTGTGAACTAGCAGTATTAGTATCGTTATTACACATGATTGTGATCATTATCTGATGCTGGAAAAAGTATTAACGATGGTTACTTTCCTTATGTAGAGATCAGAGACTGGTTTTTATAGCACGGTATATACATAACCACAATTTAAACAGGCTCCTTTGCGGAATGATTTTTAAAAGACAGAATATTGATATGAAATGATTCTAGTTTTCTCTTTGATTCAAAAGGTACACATATATTTTGAATTAATCTTGATCAAAACAACTTCACGGCAATTCCTGCAAAGTTAAACATAAGAGTTACAAAAATTAACTTTGCATTATACAGGTTCAATTAAATATGATGTTTTCTGAGAACATCATAAAACAGAAGCGTAGTCTTATTTTCAGTAGTATCATTTTTTATGTGTTAGTCATTTGTATCATAAAGACTTTGTAATGCATTTAATGTTTCTCTTTCCCGTTCAATAGATTTAACAAATGACACTATACTGCTGCACACTTTGGTTTATGTTAAACCTCTATTTCCAAATATGAAATATGTAGGATGCTTCTACGTAATTTGATTAAACATCACAGCCAAATGTAAACTCATATACATAATATTATTCAGAATTAGGTATATCAAGTTGGCATAGAGATGGGAGTTGATTAAACATCACAGCCAAATTTAAACATAAAATAACTCAGAATTAGGTATATCAAGTACATAAATTGGCATAGGCCTGGTATGTAAATGCACATTTTATTTTGAGGTTTATTTTAACTTTCATATGTGCGTGCACCCCAGACAGCAACATATAGAATTTAGTTTGCATCTTTATGTGTGCATTGTGTGTAAGAATGGGTTTGGTCTTGGTATTTGTCTGAAGATAGTGTTGGTTTAAGTTTTGTCCAACATGAAAAGCCACTAATTCCAAATCACTAGATACCTACCCTTCCATCAGTATCGATCCTTCCCATGGACACTGCCCTAGCCACTAGGTCAACACTTACATTAAGGACATGTTATGGTTAAATATATGTTTCAAAGTTTAATTCTGCACCGTTAGCATGGTAACCCTTTACTCAGCGCAATTCGTATTTGGACTATAATGTCACGTGATGCTTGCCTTTCTCTCAGTATCAAATTTGCTCAGAAATAGTTTCTATGCTTAACCGTATTCAATAAATGGTTTCATCATGCATTCCTGAACATTTTACGTGGCCAGTACACCATCAATTCATTCTAGCAACACTTGTATTATTGCAAAATTGTTTCCGTTGGGCTCGTTATTAATATATACATGTGCCTTTTTCAGATGTAAACTTACACTCATTTAAGGCTCAGATAAATGGAATCTAAGTGGTTAAAATAAATTTTAACGTGTATGACAAAATGACTGGGTATTATGTCTTCTTCCTACAGAATCAGCATCTTTCTTTTTTTGGTTAACATATCATTTTGATTTTAAACGATAACTGACAAAAAAGCCTGTCTAATAAAGATATTGCACATGTGATATTTTTCACTTGCGAGCAGATATGGTAGTGGATTTAGCATTTTTGTCATTTTTGTGTTTATTCGTTTGTTATTCATTTTTTAATTGATTGATTGATGAATTCCTTGAATACCCTCTCAATATTTAATTATAATTGGTCCTAAAAATCAAACTCGAAACCATTATTGGTAGTGCTTTGGGGTTTGTTGAAAACTTTGTCAATATGATCACAAATTAATGTATTTTCAGCTCTTGTTTCTAATACCCTAAACCAACACCTATTGCACCAACACGTATGACTACTGGTAGATGTATACGTCTAAACAACGTAACTCAACCATACTAAAACATGGATGACCATTGCCTAATGTAAGGACTTTTGCATTTTCATAGATTCGCTTACACTTATACCAACTGATCCAAGTTTTAGATGCTTCAGACCAAAACTACCTCGACGGTACAAAAAATTGCCTCAGTGAGAATAAACTGGTACACATACATTTAAGTGATGACTTTTGCATAAAGTCAATAACCAAGCCAGCTGTATCCATGATAATGTAATAATATTTATCACCTGTAGCGCATCTGATTCATTTCTGTAGTAACACAAGTATTAATTTGTTATAGAAAGTCTTATTACCTAGAAATTGCAAGATCTTTTATCTATGTATATTGAACGCCATAGGTGATGTAAGATAAAAGAAACACAACGGTCATAACAACACCACAATAGTATTTAGGTATTTAGGTATGTTAAGTGCAAGACAGAATTCATAATGAAAAAGTTAAACATGTAAATAAACAGGTATACAGTTGATTAAAGACCTAATACCTATTATATACACATAAAGGAGACATATAAACCCCATACAATGCATAATTATGAAGGCATAAAAGAAACCCACCCTACTGACAGATATGTCATAATACAACAATAGGAAGGCACCATTTAGGAGACATTTGAGATATTCTTTCTGTACAGTGATATGTCCAATACATCGGCGTGTTTGTTTGCTCATTCCGTTATATTAACAGATGAGAACAAGTACATGTTGTTCATAAGATTACAAGTTAAAATATATATTGGCCGAAAATTAATCTGCTTTTCGGCAACAGCAGTGAGCCATGAGATATATTCTGAATCGCCATATTCATAACCATTACTTTTTTTTAGCTAATTATGTATGCTCTTTCCTAAATATTTTAAATAAAATGTATCTGATCGGACGAGGATATTTTTTCCAGAGATTTCAGTTTGATATATTTTTACGTTGTAACATTTCGGCGTCATCGTGTTTTCTATTGTTACCCCTGGTGACAATGTTTATGTTTACAGGACAATGGAAAATTATAAAATGCATTTACCACCATCGCTTTTAGATATTTAAACATTCATAAAAGTAATAAAAGACACCATGGTCATAGGCACTGAAGTTAGTGAGATAGGGTTGTTGTGCAGATTTTAAAATCATAACGGCAAGCCTGACTTTGGATAAGGATCACACAGTCGCTGGTCTAAATGAGAACCAACCCTTTGAGAACATGTTATATCCTAGAACTAACATAAAAATGGGGAACGGTACAGAATGTGCCAATTAGCAGAACCAGATGACCAATGAATCACACATAGCGATGCAGCTCATATTTCAGGTGTACATACACATTTTCGACTCAAGAACTCAGTTCAATCGAAATTCATATTATATTTCTAGCTCGTGTTTCAATTTTGGTTAACGATTTGAGTGTTGGTACGAAACCTTCCAGAAAAATTAGTAACATGAATAACAGCCTTTTGTGTGTTTACTACTAACCAGTCCCAACAGTAAGGCAGACGACACACCGGCATTCTCTGGAACTGACTCAACTGGGCTGTTTTGTAGGGTCGGTTTCGTGAATTTGGGCCTTTAAACAACAAATTGAACTGCATTTAAACCAATGTGCTTAAACAAAGATTTTGTTGAAACCAATTACAGTTTTCTCTTTTCACTTTGGGGATTTGAGTATACTTTTGAGCGTACCGCTGTGTAACATGAATGACATCTGTTTTTATGTCTGCCAGGTGAAAATATTTTGGCTGGAGTTCATTGTTTGTCAAGCAAAACATAGTTGTAAAGCACACAATTATCCATACTACAATCAACATATTCAACATATTCAACATATTCGACTGACTGAGCCGTATTGATGTCGGAGATAAATTAAGCAACACTTGTAACAGGCGATAAAGAATATCCAGCGATTGAATTTGGTTCAAGCAATGGCGATATTATGGAATTCATTGCATAGGATTGTGGTCGTCTGCTACCATTTGAACCATCTCATTCTCAGCTTGAGCAACAACTGAGTTTTACCAGACCCTAACGGGCATTGATAATGGCACGAATAATATTTGGTAACGCTAGATGATGTTTAAAGGGTGCTTGCTCTTGTACTGCGTTTGAACGAATTACACACCACGGACTTTATTGATGGCCACGATTGCTATAGCATTTCCGGGTAAAGACGTTACTGCTACAGTGACATTAATGAAACAGTATAACGTTGAAATCATGTGGGGTTCACGACGCTTTATATCCCGATAAGGTAATATTGTCGAACAATTTATGATGTTTCCGTGTGTGCACTCCAAGAAAGGGCACTTTCAATCAGAGATCTTTATGGAGGTGGGAGTCTATAAGAGGGGTATCTCATTCTATTTATACAGCACGTAAATTAGCCTGCGTGTCTGTGTCCCAGAAAAGGCTAATTTCAAGATGGATCCCTCATCAGATTTGTGTGGCACGTACATTAACTATTGTGTCTGAGTCCCATGAAAGGTTAATTTCAAAAAGGTTTTGCAAGCAGACCAAGGTCCAGAAAAGGGCTGCTTCCTCGCGTGGGTGGTGTGGGTGGATATGGATGTATGTGGGGAGTCACTCTTTTCTTCTGCTTGTATGTTTCTAGATCGGTTTCGAAATCTATTCTGTAACAAGTGTCCAAGGTCCAGTGGTTAATGTGTTTACGAGTATAGCTAGGAGGTCCTATCATCGAAACACGTCATGGACGAAATTAGTTTATAAGTTGAAGCGAAAGTCCAGCTTGGCTGAGATGATTCTGATTATAGCGCTGTCAGTCAAATTGGTAATTGAAACCATCCTGGTTAATTGATCTAGATTCATCTAATACCCGGCATAGTCAAGTTCGCTTGAACACACTCTAAACCTTGTTGCTTGACAACTAGGGATTTTCCGAGGAAGTGTCCATGCACAAATTAACATTGATCAGTGCGGATCCTGTTCACTGTAAAATAGTATAGTATCGTCTTATGATGATTCTCAGTTATATTTCCGTTCATATTGAGTTCAGCGATCATTGCAACGCCGATTTTAGCAACATGTTTATTGATCTCGTTTCTGATCGCTGTCTTTTACGTCTGTGTCTCTTATTTTCCCATTATCAGTAAATAGCGGGATGTTATCAATAATCTCACATAAAACGAGCGGAAGAATATCGATCCACTTTAATAATGCTCGCCTTAAACTTACATATAGCTATTGCTAACAAAACCAGCTTGATCCCCATTGCACTGCTGTATCATCGGTTTTCATAAGTTTGCCTTTAAGCTTAATGGTGGTTAGAGCGTCTGCCTCGTATGCGGTAGGTCGTGGGTTCGATCACTGTCTGAGTCGTATCACAGCCTAGCGCAAATAGAACTACCAGCTACCTCGCTTGGCGGTCAGCATTAAGAACTTAGTGTTAGGACTGGTCGGCCTGGTGTCAGGATAATGTGACTTAGTGGGACATCATGCCTACATGTCCGCGGCATGATGCCCCAGTGGTGGACATCACTATAAACTACCACACTGCAGACATCGTAGCGATATGAGTGAAAAATCGTTAAAGCTACGTTAAAAATCCAAATCTCTCTCTCTCTCTCACAAACACACACACACACACACACACACACACACACACACACACACACACACACACACGAGCGTAATGAATGCCTCAGAAAATATATGCTTTATCCTGAACTTATAGTTCGTTTCGTTCCGGTTCGTCAGGCACACGTGAAAAATAAGAACTATACTGATACTTGCAAACAGATTTATCTTTGAGGACTGTTACGTCCATATCAAATGCGGGGTCAGATACACACTTTAACATTTTATTATATCATTTGCTGTGTTAAACGAAGTAGAGCCATGCCTCTTCCCGCTGTCAGACTTGCGATTTATTTTGTTTTCTTTTTGGGTGGCTTGATGTTTTGTCAGTTACGGCACGCCAGCGAATTATTTCATCCACTATACAGCTGGAGCTATTATTTTATTGAAACTTGTTTGGGATCAATACGGTGTTGTTCAGTTTTACTGGTTGCGGCTGCGGTTTTCTTCTAATTAATCACACGAGGCTGTCCTTGACCGTTGAGAATGCTTTACTAGCTGCATTACCAACGGCGCTAATATTTTTATCACGTAAACGCCGATGTCTTTCATTAAAAATAATTTTCAGTCGGGATCACCTTTTAAACTATCATTTGGAATACATATTGAAAAACATCGTCAAATCCATATATGTAGATGTCTTTATATACTAATAATCGTGAATTATCACCCTAACTATTACTGATTTACAGTTTGATCAACATCAGCGATGACGTTATTGAAGCACAGTTTAACATGAATCACATCGCCGATTCAGATACCACTGGTTTTCTATATTAGTTTGCTTCCTCAAATTTACATTTCATTTCTTCCCGTTTTCTCTCTTTTCTGTTTTACTGTTGCAGCATGTTCCTTAAATGCTTAGTTAAACATTTCAAAATTATTAGTAGCTTGTACAACTCTGATCTGAGCATTACTTGCAACAAGATATAAACTTTTAACCCAACTACTAGCTTTTAGATTCTTAATATTGTAATAAACTTTTGGAGCATGCGCATTGTAAGGATTTCTTTCAGAGTTGTTTGATTACTTGTTAGGTTATGGGAAGATGGTGCTAGGTACATATTCCTTAGTCCGAATAATTAGCCATTTATCAGGAGCAAACGTCACGGAGTGCAGTGTTTGTGAGATATCGTGATGGTATGGTTCAGTTGCAGTGAGTTAAGGTCAGAACCGCTCAAGTGTACCTGTATTCATATAGTTGCCATTAAAATCTTATTGTGTAAATTAACAGTGACTCCATGTGCATTATTTATGACTGGGGACTAGGCAATTGTAGAATGAAATAATTGAGAAGGGATTGTTGCAGCATCTGGAGGCGTCGTAGATTGTTGCTATGATATCAATTATGCTGTTCTAGGGTGTTTAGCGAAATGAGGCTTAAAATCATCATTTGACTGACCTAAAGTAACGTAACGTAAATGTTTGTTGGTGGTTGAGTTGTATATTTTCAAGGTGTAAAATACTGGGGCTACGTTATGGAAATGAAATGAGGAGAAACCTTGCAGTTGTAGGAACGACGAGCAATTGTAAAGATTTTAGTTTGTATGTCATAAATTACTTAGAAGAACATTATTTATACTCTGGGCTCGTTGGAATTTCTATTTACAACCGTAGTTGTATAAAAGTCCTTGAAATCAAGGGGAAACAAGTGACCTTTAGCGGTAAAGAGACCTAATTTGCGTATGACAATATTAATATGTTTTCTCTATCACCCCAACCAAACCCGACATTATTAAGTATTTGTTTTGGATCTCTAATAGAAGTAATAACGTCCCCAGTAAATTATAATAGTTCTAACATTTGATGGTGGGTTATGACGCTTCTGGTTGAAGAGGTTCATTTATTTTGGCTGGTTCGACTATTTTGTAAACATTCAAATATTTGTATGATATAAGAAGAAGACACAAAATACTATCTCTGAATTCAATAATTGTTGGAAAAATACACAACTAATACACAAATGTGGTTAATATATATATATATATATATATATATATATATATATATATATATATATATATATATATATATATATATATATATATATATATATATATATATATTATTTATATATAAAGAATACAAATCATATGGCGTATAACAGTCCTTTCAAATGCACTGGATCCAGCAAGGGATCACGTGTGTCAGGGATTGATTAAGATAAATGCAAAAAACTGACAAACAATAGTGCAAAACTAGTATCACTCTAGCCTGAGCGCTTTCGACTTTTAATGAGTCTTTATCAAAGGCAAATACAGAACATAGACAAGACAGACAAGTAAAATACAAAACCCGTGTTTACAAAACTTTACATGCCTGTTTCTACATTAATTCAACCTTTAAATTTATTATGTTACAACTAGTTTCTTTCAACTTGTTGCGATGCTGTAAAATGTCTGTATTGACTTAGAAATCAATGAGCCAAAGCGACACATCTGTTTTGTATGTAAATGTATGTACGCGCAAATTATATCCCGGATATTTTACATTAGTAGTTAGAGGCTATTAAGCAAATTTAGAGAATTATTTGAAAGTGTGTCAGCTGGAAAAGATAATTACATTTGTGCATGGCTGTCTTTTTCTAGTCTTCTTGGTTTAAACCGCATGGTTTCAATGTTTGAAGGCGTTGTATTCGGTAAGATTCATTTTCTTTCCTGGTTTCGGAACTCCAGTTGTGGTTGTGAGCAATTGCAATAAGTGTTACATTACTGAAGGTGTGGCAAGGGGAGGAGAAGTGTTCTGCGACCGGACTTCTGTATAGCTTCTTGGTTATCCAATCAGATCTATGAAGGTTGATCCTGATCCTTTTGTGTAGCCTCTCAGTTTCTCCGACATACTACAGGCTACAGATCTTACATGTGATGAGATAAATGACATTCTCTGTTTTGCACGTTTTGTTTGGACCATGTATGTTTAGTTTTTCTCTCGTCACTGTGCTAGAAAAAGTCTTGGTTTATATCATGTGTTGACAGGGTTTGCACCTTTTATCGCGACAGGGGCCAGATTGACTCGGGTGGTCTTGATTAGTGATTGGCGCTAGCTTCGCCCTGACTAGGATGACCTTTGAGGTTTTTTGGTTTCCGGTAGGCTACTACAGGTTTGTTCGGGAGGATTAACTTTAGTGCATCCGATGATTCTACGATGGGCCAGTGTTTCCCGATGATTTTACCTATTTTGGGGTTGTCTGGATGGTAGGTCAGGATAAATGGTATCCTATCAGCCTTTGCCTTCTTTCCATATTTTAGTAGGTCATCGCGGTTTGTTAGCTTAGCCCTTTGGGTTGCCTCAGTAATCAGGTCCTTGTCGTAGCCTCGGTAAATTAAATGTTTAGATAGCTCTTCAGACCTTTTTAGGAATGTGTCATCGTCGGAGCAAATTCTGTGTATCCTCAGTGCCTGGCTATATGGGATGTTCATAATGCAGTGTTTTGGGTGACAGCTGGTTGGGAGGAGATATTGGTGCTTGTCAGTTGGTTTCGAGTAGATGTCTGTATGGAGTTTGTTTTCTACCAGTCTGGTTGTTGTGTCTAGGAAAACGTGGTTTGAGTTTGAGACTTCAGACGTGAATTTTATTGAAGGATGGAAGCTGTTTGCCTTTGATATGAAATCATCCAGATTTTCTCTTCCATGTTGCCACTTCAGTTCTATATCATCGATAAAGCGTACCCACTGGTATGGTGCAAGTTCAACCGATGCTAATAGTTGACCCTCTAGTTTTCCCATAAAAATGTTAGCGTACAAAGGGGCCATTTTTGTACCCATTGCGGTTCCATTAATTTGAAGGTAGTTTTCTTCATTAAATTCAAAGTTGTTGAGTTTTAGAACCAGCTGCAGGAGTCTGACTAGGAAGTGTGTTGGTGGATTGTCTACTGTTCTTGTTTCCCATGCTTCGCTACACGCCTGTATCCCTTCGTTGTGCGGTATGTTAGTATACAAAGATGTGACGTCTAAGGAAACAAGCAATGTAGGTCTGCCTGGGTTTCCAATCTAATCTAATATAATCTCTGGTAACGAGCATCCCACAGAAAGGATATCAGAATATTTGGATCATTTTATGAGACCATATGTCCACAAATTACCATCATATCTTCAGGACACGACAGATTACCGCATAAAGAGCAAAGCAAGCGAACCATTACTGCCAGATACTATATACAATTTAAAAAATGGAAAATTTAAATCATCCAAAAATGAATGAGTATTTACAAGTAAAATAAAAAACGGAACAAAATTATAAAAATAAAATTATTAGTGAATTGTAAAAAAAAATTAAAAATTGCCAACTGATATGTCAAAATATTACACTTCAAAACTAAAGATTATATTTAGTACATTTTAAATTAAACAAATATCCAATCGTGAAAACATAAAATTCTAGAATTTAAAATTCCATTCTGTTGTAGGAGGAAGGAGCAATTTGGCCTGAATTCTCCTTTACCTTTTCTTGTTCATTTGCGGCATCCCGACAACAGCGTACGACATAAAAAGCGCCGACAAAAAAGCGCCGACAAATGAGCGTAAGACATAAGAGTTCAATACCAAAAGATCGGCCGACGAAAGAGCGCAAATAATTTTAGTAATTTAAAGTCTTAAATGCTTAAAATAAAGTGCATTACAATTTAAATTAGAAAACACTTCTGCAAAAATTAGGTAAATGTTTAACAAAATTATAATCATTACTTAAAATGACTTAAAAGGAATTAATAGCACTATCTTCCCCTTCTATGACTCGATTGTTTCTATGTAAATTTTCGTACAACTATTAAACTGTAATTTTGTAAATTTTGTAAAACTGCAGAACATGGTGAACTTAAATAGGAATTTGTAACTATTTATACACGTATGACAGATTCTTTGATCGCATGTCTGTTTGTACCAACGTATATAGATCAAAGCTTCCATCGTTTGAAAACTTCTGTATATTACTATTTGATCTCTTATACTTGATTGTATAGTTGCAAATATATTTCTTTTGCTCAGTAAGGTTTGAAACCTTCTCTACTTGATCTCTACTCTACTTGTTAGTATATTTAAATCAGCGCTCTTTTTGTAGCCGCTCTTTTGTCAGGGCGTTTTTGTCGTGCGCTATTTTGTCGGGTCACCTTCATTTGCAATCAAGGTAGTCAAGCTCCTAATTTTAGACAACGAAATCATTGCGTACGTGTCAGCATAGATATAAATAATTTAAAATATGTTTTGGGACCTTATTTAGAATTATTTATTTTACCTGGGATGAGAAAGTGCTACGGTCGGCAAAAGAAAAGAACACAACAACAACACAGGTACGGTCGGCAGACGGGAAACAATATGATTTTGATCTTTAGGGATTCCGAGATTGAGGTAATGCTTTTCTTACGAAGATATCCCTGTGGAAATGTACACTTTATTCTCGACACTTTTGAGGCACAAGAATCAAACCCTATCTGCTAGCCCGAAAATTTAAACTACTTGTAAATTTAAAACTAGACAAGATTTATAGAAATAAAAATGTCAGTATTTTAAGAAATGTTGCGCTTGTTAAGTTAATTTAACACAATCATCGTCCTAGACGGATTTGAAATATACGTTCGATATATTATGATGCCCCATCATAACATTGTCGAGCCCAATTTGCAAGCACAAAGCCCCTTTGAGCTTGCGAATTGGGCACGATAATGTTTGCGAATACATGATCAGGAAAAACGGTATATTATAGAAAAAATGGAAAAAGAACAATGCAGACTAAATGTTTGGAATTATCAGAAATTATTTAATAGAAACAAAATTAATTACAGTAAATGGTTAATAACTCAGATTGCAATTATCTAATATCTTGAAATCAATCCATTGAGTTATTCATACCCGGCCTACTCTATTTTGTTAAAATTGAATGTAATAAAACACAAACGTACACATTCAGGTACAGTCTATTCAT